>JARHVA010001126.1:3425000-3517500 GCA_037957365.1 Torreya grandis
GGCAGATGATGATTAGTAGGAGGAAGTGTGATCATCTCCCTTTTAATAGTGTAAGCAAGATTTCATGAGGCCCATCCCTATCTAAAATTTATATAACCCTTTGATGTGTATCCTGTGTTATACTCATCATAGGAGGTGTTATGTAAAGTGGTTATTTACCCTTATTGATTATTTTTATCATTTGTTTTTAGTCCACTAAGTTCTTAATTGGAAGTGGAATAGGATCTTGTAGCATGTTAGATGATTGTGGATTTGAGAGGCCTACATTCAAATCTATCTTTGAATGTGTAATCACTAATTCCATTTTTTTTATAATCCTAGAGTTGTGTAACATATATGTTTTAATGGTTGTGATGTCTCATATAGTAATTTATCTTGAATAGGGATAATGAGACCTTTATAAAAAAGGTACTATCCCTTTAAATTTATTGCCTAGTAGATCAAATGGTGCATACATTTAATGGAATCTTAGAATGTATTCATTAACTATTTATATTTTAAAATGGTGTAATGAAGTTAACCTATCATATGTAACCCAAAGTCCCTTGGTCTAAATGTAATGCATTAGTTAGACATCTTCTAACTCATCATATGTGTGTAGTGAAACACTAGGGAGTGAATGATGAAACCACTCTATTGCCTAACCCTCTAGAGTCTAAGGAAATAATTGTAAAAGAGTAAAATTGATGGTAACAAGTGTCATAGATTTCCTATAATATTATAGATGTAAGTATGGTTTTCCATCTCCATCAAATTTAGTTAAATCTGATATTTGTAGTTTTGATGGTATTATTACATTAAAAATATTGTACAAAATGGGATTATTATGTATGGCATTGGAATCCACCCATGAGTGGTATTACTTACTTTTTAATGTGAGAGTGTGTACTTATTGTTGTAATGTACCCATTGAATGCATCAAAGATATTACATCTTGTGAAGTCATATTATCATTATCAAGGGGTTCATTTAGCTTTTGAAATTTATTATTTATATTGGCCATTGGTATATTACAATATGAATATTTTATAGGGAGGGTTGGTATATTCTCTATAACCTTTAGAGGTGTGATAGCTGAGACATAGCAAGAGGAAATTGAGCTATCACCCTTGTTTAGGTTAATTTGATAAATAGGTTCACCTATAGTAAGGGGGTTGAGGGAGAGTCATTGATATCTCTTAAATTTTTAAGTTGTAAAGAAGTATCAAATGCTAATTTAATGGATGGTAATTTATTATCAAGTAAAGGTAAATTATGAAAATAAGAATAAGTATGTGCTTTTTTTACATGTGACCTAGTATTTGCTAGAAAAAGGTGAAGTAAGAGAATAAATAAAAGTTGTAGATTATATTTCCTCTTCATAATAATCACAATAATAATCATTATCCCATGGTTCATCAAAATTAAATTTATATTCATTTTTATAAGAGTATAATAAGTATCATCCACATGATCATTAAGAGAGAGAGGATGATAATATTTAAAATTTTTACTACTATATAGTGTGTCATCATGTGTAGTTGTAATGAAATGCATTTTTTCACTATATATGTGTGGAATGAAAACATGATTATCACTTTGAATTTTAGAGTCAAGGGTAGAAGAAGTAATGATCATGTTTTCTTTTTGCATATTATGACATATAGGAGAAGAGTTATATACATTTTCATTATCACTTTTATGTAAATAATCATTACATCGATCTTGGAATGTGAAGGAGAGTGATAAAATAATTTCATCTACCTTTGTTTTTGCATTACAAAAAGGTATAATATCATTGGTGCATGATTTTTTGAATTTAAATGAGAAGGGTAAATAAGATACATTATTCTTATCTACCTTAATTAAATATGCAAAAATGGATTTCATGTATTAAACTTATATTTATTTAATTGGAATAATGAGGTAACAAAAGTAGTTGAAAATATATGATCCCATTGGAATAAATTACTACCAATAAGAGGTTCTTTTGGCATTATATTGTTAGTTTGATATTGAGGAGTAAGGTAAGAGTTAAAGGAAAGAGAAGATGATGTATATAATATATCCTCATGTTATTTTTCATTATCATGCTCATAGTAATCCTCATATCTATCATTAAACATTAGTCATCATCATCATCATCATAATCATCATCATCATCATTGTCATCATCATTGTCATCATCATCATCATCATCATCATCATCATCATCATCATAATCATCATCATCATCATCATCATCATCATCATCATCATCATCATCATCATCATCATCATCATCATCATCATCATCATAATCATCATAATCATTATGAACTAAGTCATTATTATGTTCTAATGTACAATATTTAAAATTGGTCCATTCATTGTTATAATTATGACAGAAATTCAAAAGTTCATCAATCAAGTGATGGGTAGAATACTTCTTAGATTTCATTTTAAACATTCCAAAGAAGATAATGTAAACAAGTAATAACAAACACACAAGAGGTAGAATGTAATCTATCATAAGTATATGTGCAATTTGATAAATGTCGAACAAAGTATGTAATAGAAACTAGGAATGTAAGTGAAACTCTAATTGCTAATATTAGTATGTATAGGGACCTAGGATGTGGATCTAGGGTTTTGAATTAGGGTTATTTTTCAAAAAATTATATTACATTAAATAATTGAAACCCTAATGTGAGATTGATTAAATTATCTATGTTATGCCAAAAAATTATAAAAATAGAATTTGTAACCATAATTTAATGCACAAAAATTAGGTGAAGGTAAACCCTAAGTAAAATAAGGTTTTTAAGAAATATTTTAAGTCAAGTTTACCAAATATTCTAACCTTTTAAGGTTTTAGCTTGTGTAAATACAATGTTGTTAAAGGACCAAATATATTCCTAATATGGAATTAAAATTGGAAATGATTGATTTAATTGAACTTTCCCAAAATAGAAAGTGAGAAGAGAAAAGGTACTTATCTAGAAATAATTGAACTTTTATGCAAATTAGGGAACTGAAACAAGCTATAGAGATAGGAAGATACCTTTCATATTTTAACTATTTATTGAAATATATTATTATATAGTAATACCAATATCAGGATAGTATCACCATGTGGTGTTAATGTCCAATTCTTGTGAAAATGCCCTTCTTGTATGAAGTGTCTAAAATTTTAAGGGAAGTTGCAGTAGGTTACTAGATGTCTTTTGGGTGGTTATATGTCATTTGAGGGCTCTATTGTGTCACTATTTTAACTAAATCCTTCCCAAAATCCTATTGAATACATATACATCTGAAACAATAACAAGATCAAATGTAAAAAGAAAGGGAAAATTGGGTTGTGTGATGTTACAATCATGTGGAATAGAATCCTTATTGTCTTATTTGTAACCTATATTAATCCCAATTATATGGGTCTTAGATTGAATGTAAGGTGGTCATATAGAGTGGAGTTATTTCCCCTCATCCCCCATAGATATATATGGAGAGGGCCCTAGTGAGAGATATATCTATCTAGAGCCGCCAGCCCCCCACCCCTTATATATCTTATATAGATAACTATGTTTACCTCCCCAGCATCCTCCTAAGCCTAGATATAGTATAGATATGCTCTAATACCATATATCCTCTATCTCTATCTGGGGGCCAATGCCAAAGCCAATTAAACTCTATCTCTAGACTATGGGGATTAATCTATAACTAGGTATATGGGTATCTATAGTCATCACCAAAATCTATTGGATTAGACTCTACCACTCCCATATTGGTTAGATTAGATACACATTTTTCCTCATTTAAAAATATACAGATAGGGGATGGGGAGTATTAATTATAAAAAGAAAACCTAACCTATATATCTATCCAATCCTCACCCCTATCTATATAGATCTAATTATTATTATTCTCTATGAGTCTATTTCATTCTCTATGAATATTATATTAATATATTAATAGATGGGGTTGGATTAGATTTATGTATCCCCCACCACCCAACTGTAAGAAGTTGACCCCTTTGGAAATCAAATCTAAGTTTATATAGAGCCATCCCTAACTATCTATCATTAATCAATCAATCTATCTATATAGAAGGGGTGAGGGGGGAGGAGTTATTGTATTTAGTCATTATTAATACCAACATTAATCTAAAGTTAGTCATTTGATGAATTTACACATTACATAAAACTAGTATCATAAAAAAATTTAACACCAAATAAATTCATCACACTAAGGTTCAATGAATATTAGTTCTATTCAGGGAAAATTTTAGAGGCAATTTATAACCAAAAGGATATAAGTAGTTTTTCAATTTTTAAAATGGAAAATTCTATGAAAATATGCATAGGTCAAATAGCCTCAATTTTAAACAATTTCTTATACATGTGTTTTGAGTTATCTTATAGATTATATTCGATTGTATTTTGGCATATAGATTCACTAAATTTACTATGCATGTATAGGTTTGATTCACTAAAAAATTATATGAAAAATATATTGGTTAGTTTAGAATTTCCATGTGTGTGTGTGTGTGTGTGTGTGTGTGTGTGTGTGTGTGTGTGTGTGTGTGTGTGTGTGTGTGTGTGTGTGTGTGTGTGTGTGTGTGTGTGTGTGTGTGTGTGCGTGCGTGTGTGTGTGTGTGCGTGCGTGCGTGTGTGTGTGCGTGTGTGTGTGTGTGTGTGTGTGTGTGTGTGTGTGTGTGTGTGCATGCGTGCATGGTGTGCACATGCGCGTGCATGCGTGCACATGCACACACTTATTTGTATGTGTTTATATGTGTATATATATGATAAGGACCACCTATGGCACAATGATCTTAAGGTAATAATTAAATTTTGATTAGAATGGCTTTTTAACTGAAATTAAAAAATATTTGAAATGATAATTATATATTAAATTGATATTTAGATTAGATAGGGCCTCGGCCTCCAAGAGAACACTAACTAGAGTTGGTTGACCTATCTATATATGGGCCATGTTGTGATAGATATAAATCCCATCCCAAGAAGAACTAACCAAAAATGATAGAGGGGAGGGGGAATTACTATCTATATGGTATGGATGGCCCCCAACTCTCTCTCTATCTATATCTATCTACCCTACACAATCAGTCTCTATTTGGTATCCCATATATAGATAGGGCCTGATGGCCTAGTTGAACTAGCAATTTGTATTTGGGTAAACCCCTCTAGTGTCTACCCACTCCTATCTATAGATAGATATAATATGGAAGGAGGCTCCATTGGAGGATAACAATTGATAGTAGCAGGTCAAGCAGAGCCCTATATATAATTACTCTTCCTTAGGGAAGGTACACCATTAAATTCCATAGTATGCTAGAATGAATTTTTCTTAGGCCCTTATTTTATCAAGTATGTAATGTCTAGGTGTGATTGTTGAGTAGTATGCAAAGTATTGAGTTGTACTATAGATTGATTTTATTTAGTTATATGCCAAAATAGTAAGTGTTACATGTCAAATGCCTTATGAGGATCTTTATATAGAATGAACTTTGAATTGAATATAAGATCTTCTTCATTGGCCAACAAGTTGTAAAAGAGTGATTAAAAATGTAAGAGAAGGCTCATGAAAGTTTAAGGACTCAAACATGGGAGAAAATGCTTTTCAGATGGTAGAACCACAATTAGACACTAACATCATTTGGTAGTATTGTCCTAAATGTCATTCTTGTGTCCTAAGGATTGAAGTAGAGTTAAAACCAATAAATACAAGCTAGGGGACCCTATGAATAGGAAAAGGTGACTTGTGACTACTATCAGTGTCAAAAATAATGAAAATAAGACATAAGAAAGATTAAAATACTCAAAGTGACCATGTGAACAAGGACTATAATCATCATTACAACCTTCATGTGAAAGAGCAACAAAACAGAGTAATTGTGGTTGTTCGACCAAATTAGGGTGTTTAAAATTTTAAACTTATCTAATCAAGTTCATTGAGATGAAGAATTATTTCTCTTTATGATTTATCCAAAGCTATGTCCACTTTTACTATGTCTTGAAGGTCTAAAATTTAAACTCAATTGGGAGCAAGGGATTCTTACCAAACACAAACTCATATGGTGTGAAGCATCTAGTGGTTTTACATGGAGTATTATAATCCTATATTAGTTTAGGTAATTTTCTTGCCCAATTATTTATGTTGATATTGACTATTTTGGTCAAAATGTTCTTTAGGTCCCTATTAGTGTCCTTAACTTGACCACTAGCTTGTGGGTGATATGGTGATGACTTGTCATGGATAATTTGATAGTGTTATGGGAAGGATTTGGTTATATTTGATATGAATTAAGGGAATTGAATAGATATTATATCTCTTGGTGCTCTAAACCACTACGATGCCTAAGTAAGTGGTCCAATTACTCATTCAATATCTACCTAAATACCATTTTGATCAACTAGAAAAATTCATCTCTATCTAACCTTGACTATCTCTTTAGATATCAAAAAACTTTTATGATTATTGTTCTTAAATGACAAATGAAAATATTCTTTAGTATTATCTCCTTATTTAACCTATATATTTTGATCATAAAACACTGTTATTGACTTAATACATAGTAATTAATCTTAATACTATGACCTACCTTCAATCAACACCCTTTTCCAACTCATAAAGTAATCCAATATGCGTTCTCACCTCTTAAATAAGGCTTTGAATGGCTTCAGCCTAGTTATTCCTTTTGAGGAATACAACCCAATTCAAGATGAAAACCTTATATTATCTCTTTTTACAAGTTTTTATTGATGAAAAATAGTACATATACCCTTATATACATTTAACTCCAACTCCTAAGCCAAATTGATTCAAAACTCTCTTTTTTACCTTTTCTCAATGAGCACCTACAATAGTCATGCATACAACCATCCCTATTTGAATATTCATGGAATATTTTGGTTCAATGAAAATTTATATGAATCAAAACATTTATAATGGACTTATATTAGTCTTACACAAGCTCAAATATATATCATATCATTAAGGAATAAGAAACTTAAATTGGTCTTCAAGTCTACTATAGAACTAGGAATAGGCTCACTTTATTTTGATAGAGTATTAATACTCTAAAACCATATATATATCTCCTTAATTACCTTATATAACTTTTTTATACCAATTCAATGGTGAGGAACAAATTTATTCTATTGGTTTCTCATATAATTAACCTCAATAGAGACTTTATTCCATTTAGGTCTGTATAGACCTCGAATGCTTCTTTCAAGGATCTTAACTCAAATAATCACTAATGTCTTGAAATATCACCTTAAAAACATGTTTTTAATTACCATAAAATTTAAACAACACTTCATAATAATTTTTTGGCTCAAGAAACAAAGTAAAATAGTTAAATTTCCTCTTGACTAGATTTTCTTGTAACTACCTATAAGAAACATAGAACATAGTCCTATATAAAAGGATTAAAAAGAGGTATATTGGATTGTATAAATTATTCAAACATTATTTAGTGATATAAAATTATAATACACATTCATACAAATTTTGGAACCAAACAAGTAAGCATACATAGTCAAACTTCACTTTCTTTGTCCTTTTTGAAGATAACCTACAAGTGTATAGAACTTAGCCAATTATATCTAGATTTTTAGAAGTCATTTTGACTTTAGAACACCTATATAAAATTACAAACACCTTATAACTACTAATCACAAAATTTCAATCAATTTCATTATTTCAATTTGAAATTATGAGACTTTTAGTATTAAAAACCCTCTTTTAGGGTTTTCACTGTCTAGACAAGACATAAGAAACTCTAAAACATTATTCATACAATTTAGATACTATTTTCACAAATAAAATTTTTAATAGAGTCTTTAATTACTCTCTCAACTTATCTAATCATAAAAACAAACTCATGCAACTTCTCCTATGTCATACAAGAGACTGGAAGTGACTATAAATTCATAAAAAACATGGTTGAATAAGATTTAGGGACAATAACTTACAAATTGAGTAAAAAAATAACTTAAATAATAATTGAAAATTTCACACACATATAATAATTATTTAAACACATTTATTCCACACAAATTTAATACTTTATTTGCAATAAGTCACCTTTCTTTAGAAACAAATCCCTATTTTACATAGATTGATTGTCCCTCTCTTTCTTTTCCTCAACTTCATTATTATGCCATTAAAATCCTCATATATCATATTTTTATATATAAAATAGATTTAATAATCTCTCATTCATGCTATGGTTTTAATATAAATATATTTTCTTGACAGGGAAGAAGACCAAGTCTTTCTCAACTTCTTATTCTTAACTTAGCATTTTCTTGTCTTTTCCAATGTAGGATTCTCTCCTTATAGATAATGCTGAGTTTTTTGTTACATTTAAATTAGTGATAAAGGTTTTTACATGTTTTTAACTTTTTAGGATCATTACACAAGCTGACATACCCTTTTTGACTAGTTACAAGTCTTGTAAGCCTTCTTTTATATTTTAAATATTAAAATATGATGTTTTGGTGGGAAAAACTCTACAAGTGTCCATATGAAATTCTAATGACTTAGACACCCTTACATGATTACATATAGCCATGGTATGTTACTTAATACCTATCAATACCTCTTATAACATGAAATGAGGCATGACATGACTCTAGACCTATCTAATTTGAGTCATTGACTCACATTGACCATTATGTAGAAAATTTACAAGTGTTAATGGATGCTCTTGCATCACAATGCATGATCTTATAGTATAAAAAATTAGCAACCAGTTCTTCTCTTGTAAAGGATATAGCTTGGATATCTACCCATTTAGTGTCATAGTTTATACACATAAGGAGGTATTAATTTCCCTAGGATGGATGATCATTGGGGCCAATAAAAAAGGTCCTAGAACCACTTGAGTATGGAGAGGCATTTCATTAGACCTGATGAGTTTCTCCATCCTTTGTAAAGTATCACATTGTCATACATATCTCTTCACATTTATGTTAATTTGAGTCTAGTAATATCCAACCACAAGGATATTATAAACAGTAATTTTCACTAAATAATGGCCTCCACTTCGTTCATCATGGAAAACCCTTATAATGTCATAGGTCTCATCTTCTATTACACACCTGCGAATCACTAGGAGAAAACCACATAAGTAAAACACCATTAGTCCATTTAAAGTGAGAATTATTCATGACAAAACATTTTATTTCTTTATTAGTAAAATCAAAAAGAAATTTTCATGTGGCTAGGTAGTTTTTCATATCAAAAAACCAAGGTGAGTGTGATGAAAATATGAAAAACTAATAATATAGAAAGTTATCTTCAATTTATTCATCCTCACCTAAAACATTCAACCTTGACATATAATCAATAACCAGATTGAACTTTTATGGCTTATCAATAATTATAATGTCAAATTCTAATAAGAGGAGTAGCAACCTAATGCCCCTACCTCTTAAAAGTGGTTTATTCATTAAGTATCTTATGGATGAGTGGTCTATCTAGATAAAGATCATGTATCCAGTGATATAGTTCCTAAATTTTTTTATTACATATATAATATCTAGGAATTATTTTTCAATGTTGGTATAGTTTCTTTTAGTGGGGATAAGATTTTTTATAATATAGTAAATGTCATACATTTTTCCTTCTTCATATTTTTACCTAAATACTTCCACCGTAACATTATTAGAGTTAAAAGTATGTATGTGGAAGGGATTCTCCCAATTATGACCTCTAATAATTAGAGAAAATTTTACATTCTATTTTATTGACTCAAAATCCTATTGACACTTGTTAGTTCACAAAAATTCATTTTCCTTAGCAAGCAAAGAAAACATTGGTACAACAATTTTACAAAAAAAAATTATAAAAAATATATAGTACCCTACATGTCCTAGAATCTTTTTGATATTAGTTTGATTTTTAGGTGCATGTATGTTAGAAATTACTAAATAAATTTTGGGATCAACTTGTATTCCTTGAGATAAGATGCGATGGCCTAGTACAATCCATTAATGAACCATTATCAAACATTTATCATGAATAAAGGAAAATATATGCTACTCATACCTAGTTAATTATTTGTCTCAATTATTTAATTATTCACCAAAATAATCACCATATACAATAAAATAATCCATATAAACTTCTAAAGCCATTGTTTAGATCAACAAAAATTGATAAAGCTTCCCTCTGAAAGGTTGTTGGTGTATTACATAGACTAAAGGGTAATATTATGTAGTAAATATTACCCAAGGACATGTAATATTTTTATTTTATGGATCATTTATAGATAATATTAATTGATTAGAACCACTAAACCCATCTAAAAATTAGTACTTCTACCTAGCCAAGTTATCCCAAACTTGGTGTATGAAGGGCAAAAAGAAATAATATTTCATGGTGGCCTTATTAAGCTCTATGTAATCTATACATATTGTTCATTTTATAATTTTTTATTTAGCATTATCACAAGTGGGGAGACCCAATGAATATCTAATATTGTCTATATGAATCCCATCTATAATAGTTTTTCTATTTTTATTTTAACCATGTCTCTTAATGCTAGGTTGATTCTCCTTTATGGTTGTCTAACTATTTTTATGTTCTTTGTGTAGATATGATTGGTGAATATAGTTTTATGAATTTATTTCATGTCACTGTATTCCCATGAAAATGATTTTGTATGTTTTTCAAGATATAAAATACTTTTGTTTCTTGCTCATTGTTTAACTGACTATTTATACTCAACATTTTACTAGTTGGACAACTATCTATTTGGTTTTAGGATAAATGGAACTGACATGCCTATATTTGAGAATTAAATATTTTAAAAGGTATGGATGTGGTAGTATTATATATAAGGTGTCTATGTATTTTTAAAAATACTCTAATTTCAAAATTACCCCAGTTAAGGGGCACTATGAGGTTGTTAAAAACATATCTTGACCATCTTGTGCCAATGTATTAATGCTTTTTTAGAAGGGTATATGATCATACCTTTCATAAATAATGGCTTAAAAGATCATTGGGTAACTTTTACAAGATATTATCGTAAATTATAAATATAGATTGGAAAACTCTAGATCCAATTGGTGGACTCTGATGCAATATTGGTTGACTCCAAAACTAGACTAGAAAACTCTAGAAATAGACTGGTGGACTTCAGAGCCAAATCGATAGGATTTAAAGATATATTGGTAGACTCAAAATATATATTGGTGGACTCTAGGTCCATACCATTGGACTCAAAATCTATACGGGTAGACTTTGGAGCTAGATTGGTAGAATACAAAGCTAGACTTGTAGAATTCATAACTAGATTAGTGGACTTTGAAGCTAGATTGGTGGACTTCAGAGATATTTTAGTCTCTTCAATACTTCTTGTCAATCATTTCTCTATTTCATTTATGTGATTTCTAACTACTACTATGGATAATGAAGATAGGATATTACTATTTTTTTTGTTCATCCACCCATACATGATATGTAGAGTCTAAACATGACTTGGTAGGTGGGTACAAATAAATTCATTTTCCTTTCACCCCATTTAGAATGGTCATGTATCCTAACATATATTCCATAAGGGATGTTACTTTATTAGGCCATGGTATTCCTAAGATCAATGGATATCCTATTTTTTTACTCTTGGGTTGGATTAACATGAAATATTTAATTTATTCACATGATTCCATCATTATAGAGACATCCTCTATAGGTCCTTCTAGTTTGGTAATAGATTGGCCTACCATTTGTAGGACTTTAGAAGTAGGTTTTACCTATATAAGACACAATGATTTTTAGGTGGATAGTTTCATCCCATTGATGGTTTATTCTAGGTATACAAGTACATTGAGTTATTATTTCCTTCTTATAGTCACAATGATCACTAGACATCCATGGTCACCATATTTAGCCAAAAGTAATTTTATTTTTAATAAATCAACAAGTTTACCATCCACGTTTAGTGTTATAGGATGTTGCCTTTTTCTTCTTAGAGTTTTTATACACAATCCTTTAATGGTTCTATTTAGTTATGGAATGTATTTTATGTCTTTTATAAATGGTATTTAAATTTTTAGGTTTCTCAATTCTTGGACTAAATAAGATTCACATTTATTTATAGCCTATTAGATCCACTCTTGAAAAGGAATAGTTAGAATAACTATACTAGTTTATTGAGGCCTTTCATTTTTCTCAATATGTTTTTATTGTTACCTAATTAGATATTTATTTTATTATATCAATTGGGAGATCTAGTTTTTCATTTGGGACCTCAATTATGGTAATTAAGGGGATATTCAATGTTTTACTTAATCTAAACTAGAAATTTTTAGAGTTAGTGGCACCAAACCCTAAGGTTCCTTCTTTCGTAGTCCTATAAAGAAGAGTTGTATATATATTTTTTGTATTTGATTATAATTGTGTAGGTAATTGGGTCTTAGTTAATTTTTACATTTGTGGATATTGATTGATGGGAGAGGCATCAACACTTGTTGTTGTGGAAATATCTTATGTTGATTGAAGGCTTATTGGGGTACCCATTATTGGTTTGCCCATGGTTGGTGATTGAATTGGGTTATCCAAACTTATTGGTGAGATTGATGAATCCATGGATATGATGTCCACTCTTGTTTTCCCCATTATGGAGTTCCCCATTCCTGTGGATGTTCATGTCTAGCCCATGGCATCATCCATGGTCTAAGAGTTATTGGAACAAAATTACTTTTGTTTTGATTATGGGAAAATGGATTTCCATGTCTTTGTATAAATTTAAGCTCTTATGTTTGTTGGTTAGTCTATTTTAGTTGGATTTTGAGAATAGGTAAGAGATCAAATTTCTTGGTATCATGATAATTTGTATCATATATACCACACATGTCTATCTTGTCATGAGGGAAATCTCTAAGTGCATGATTCAACCAATATTTTAGATAATACATGTCCAATGGTTCAATAGAGGCATTAGATTTTATTTAAATCCTTATAATATGGTATTTAATTATACCAAAATGTCTATTTTGAGAGTTTAAAATTATTTCATGAGTTGTCATACATCATTACTTCCATTTTCTATTTTAATTTTTCAAACACTAGCCCTTTTTATTGAATAGTTATTACATAGTTTAGCTATATCATTAAGACCAAGTTTATTTATGTCTCCTTTCCCCATTACATTAAGGGATTACATATCATCATTATCTAGTCCTTTTAATAAATCTATTTTTGTTATATATTCGTATAACTCATATTCACATCTTCTATGTGCAAAAAAAAAGTGCTCAATATAGTCTTCTAAATTTTCATCTTCATTTTGTTTTATGCAAAAGAATTCTTCTTTTCTATCCCTTACCCTAAATTAATCTTAATATTTATCCAATAATACATTTTCCATATCATCCCACGTGTGAATGGAATTTAGTTTCAAACCAATAAACCATCTCATGGATAAATCTTTGAGTGTAGAAGGGAATAATTTCAGTTTATGATTATCAATTTTGTAGTCATAACTCTGACACAAAACCTTAAATTCAAACATAATTTGATACAAGTCTCTTGTATAAAATCCTATAAAAGTAGGTAGTGTGGATGGGGATATATTCCTCATTATTTTATTATCATCATCTAGGACAATAGGATAGGTGAACATTCTACTTGGTGGTTGAGCTTTAGCTCCTACAACTATGTTCAATGGATTGTTTCCTACATTAACTACCATGGTTTCCAAAAATATGTTATAAAAATTATCCTAAGAAGTGTTGAATCATCAAAAGTGGATGGAAGGATACTTGTTTGATATTAAAAAAATTGTGTATGATTTAGCCTTTATTTATTTTCTTAAAAGGATTCAACTACCTCTGTGGAATGATCCCAAATTTTTGATGAGGCTAAAAATGGTTCTTCCTCAATAGTCTCAAGTTATTTTCATATAAGTATTCTAGGTGACATTTATATTAAGTTTTACCAGTTCTTTTACTCTATTGAGGGACCTTTCAAATGTATCTTTGCTTTTAATCTTGTCTTTTCTTATATTTATTTGATTATATGGGAAGTTTTTCTTAATCAATTATCAGTTTCAAGATTTAATCCCTATTGATGCCTAAAATATTCTCCATCAATATTGCCAATTTTTTTGTGTATCATCAATCTCTTTATTTAGATCAACTCATCTTGGTTGATGTCATGTCAAACTAGGTATCATGGCTAATGGTAGTAAGCATTAAGGTTCAAACATAGTAATTAATAATTATATTTTTTGGGTGGAGTTGTGGATCATTTATCCTAAGGATCTAATCTAATTTATTGAATTGAAATATATCTAATTACATGGAATGAAAACACTATAATATAAAATTAAAATGTTGACTAAGAGTCAAACACACTTGCTTTGAAAAGAAACACATTTTTGTTATGAAGGACGTTGTTTAGAAATGAACACACTTACTTTTGAAGAGAAAACACACATTAATATATTCTATGAATTGAAAGAATGTATTGGAAGTTATTTCTTAGATAAAAATTTATAATTCAAAATAGTTAAAGTATTTTAAAATAAATACACACACACACACACACACACACACACACACACACACACACACACACACACACACACACACACACACACACACACACACACACACACACACACAAACAAACAAAGACTTGTAGGTTATATCTAATCACACTTGTGATCATAAAGATATAAAAGATTAACTAACAATAATAACATATAAAATACCATAAAATAATTTAAGTTCCTCATTTGAGTGGGACCTTTCTCTTCATTGGAATAAAATGTAGATCACACTTAGTCTTTTAGGAACATAAAATCTTAATTAACTTAATAAAATTATTACAATATAGAAAATAATTCAACAACTTTGCTTAGTCTCAATGTTTCTTTCTATCTTGATTATTAAATTATTAGATTTCTAATCAGCTAAGAGATGTCATTTATATTTCCAAATTTAGTTATGATTTATTAGTTTTGGGAATAATGGAGATTTATTCCTATTTTAGGTAAGGGTCTATATTAATAAATCAGTAAACAATATTGTAATAATTACAATCCTAATTTGTATAATTTATCTATCTTTTTTACCTTTCTAAAAATAGAAATAAATAAGTAGAAACATAATCTAGCTTGAAACTAGACTAAGATAGCTGAGATAGAGAATGAAACTGGGTGTGTAGGACTAGGACAGTGTTATGAACCTAGATCTAGATTTCATTTGGTGTAAGGATATGAGTGCTAGGATGACATAATGAAGAATAGGAATTAGATTAAAATGACGATTTGGGCTCAAAATTCAAATTGATAGGAGTAATAAAAATGGGACACCCTAGGTTCTAGTGATATATTCCAAGTATGGCACTCTTTTCTTATAGAACTAAGACCTAGGGGATGAAGATTGGCATGGGGAAAGTAGCTTGGATGATGTGGAATCATCATTTAGAAGGCTCTAGATGATTGGAAATGAGTAAAAGGGTTTCTAGAAGGGTCACAATAGCATGTAAAAATGAGATATGGATAGGGTGTCACAAACCGCACCTAAAATACCAATTTGGACATTTTATATGACTATATCTCCCCTCCTTTATTATACTAATGTAATAAAGCAAAATATTAGGATAAAAGAAAAGTACAAATCTTACCTAAACTTACCTACAAGGGTGAAGTCCATGAAGATGTGTGATATTGAGTGTGCATAGAGAGAGAACATCATGAATTGTAAATCTTCAAGAGAAAATAAAGAGTAGATCAATTCTTACTAGACATGCTATGTCTAAAATAAGAACATACAAAATCTAGGTAAAAGAGAGAGAGGAAGAGAAAGGAATGAATACACCTCACTAGGTATGTAAATTAATACAAAACTTGTGATGTTCAAGTGATGATGGGTATGTGTTGTACCAAAAGTAATATCTTGAATGGAGTTGAGTGCTCAATTCCCTTAGGGTGGCTCAAGAATAGAAAGTTTGGCCCTTTGAATCCACCATCACCCACTCAGTGAAGATATGTGCTCATGCATGTGTTAATCAATATTTGAATTATGTGTCCATGACTCAAGAATACAAAGGCTAGATAGTCCTTTGGATCCATTATTTCCCACTAAGTGAAACTATAAACTGATACTAGTATGAATGTGTGTTATATGAGATGGATCTTAAATCCCATGATTACTTTCTAATTTGACAATGTGGCATGGATAGCTAAATGTTGGTTAAGAACTAGGACAATCTTGGCCACTCTAAAAGGTGGAGATTAGGTTTGTATGAAAGATGCTATAAATTAGGAATTAGGCTTATATAAAAGCCACTCCAAAATTATGCCAACCATCTATAGATGGAATAAGGCACACAAGTACTAAGAAAGCCTGGGTCACGTAACAAAATAAAAAGAAAAGAAGGAAAATGTGTCATGCACATTTCCCCCAATCACTATGTTTATAACATGGATTTTGATTTGGAAGTTATACCAACTACCTAATCTCAAACTAGAAGTGAGAGACATCATGTCATGCATGATGCCCCCTATATCTATATTATCTAAGAAATACTATACTAGAACTACCAAGTATAAACTGAACTATAGCTCATAAAATTGTAACTAAACATACCTTTTTATCTATTTCTAGAAAATCTACCTTTTCTATTGTTTAGATAGGAGTGTCAAAAATAGGACACTTTGCTATTTGGTGCTATAATCTAAGTGTGGCACTCTTATCCTTTACTATTTTTTATCATTTTTGTGTGTTCATCACTTTTTACTAGATTTTTATACCTAGTTTTGGTTTTTGTTGCTATTCTTAGTGTTCTAAAAACTAATTTTTTATTGGTATAAGGATCTTAACTTTGTGATAAAACTCTTATTTGTTGCCCCCTCTTCTGAGGGTAGGAATGAAGACCCTACAATGACTTCCCTCAAAATAAAGAGCCTTATAAGTGTGTTATGCTTCAAAATACATGATATAATCATGGTAATAAAAAATATGTCTCAACATATAACACTATTTGTATTGGAGATTGTTAGATCAATAGGGATATGCCTAGATAGATGTAATAATGTAATAACATGTGTAGTATACTGAACTAAAAGTGAAAATTTGGCTAGTTATTAGTTTTTATTTGTCAAGGAGGGATGGATCATGATGTCCATCATGGAATCAAAGAAATCAATACAATGCATGATGTGGATCATGGAATTACAAATAATTGAGAAGGAAACAAGTAACAAGCATGAAAGGGAAGAAGCAAGAAGCATATAAAAGAGACCAAGGGGCCAAGAAAATAAGGGACATGGGCACATGTCACTTAAATTTGGAAATTAAGGATATAAGGTATGTTTAAATACCCCACATACACATATAATTGAAAATAAGGAAGATTGAAGGCCATAAGAACATAAAAGAGTACAAGAAAAGGACATTGTGAAATGTCCTAAGGCACACACAAGAGGCAAAATAGAAACTAAGAAATGAAATCACACCTAGCTAATCAAAAAAATAAATGAAAATCATGTAAATTTTAGAAATACTATCACATCTAACTAATGAAATCAACAAGTGAAATTATGCAAAACATGTAGAACAAGACTAGGTATATGCTAAGAAATACACAAGTGATATATATTAGTGAGTATCAATAGAATAATATATGTAAGCTAGTAAGTAATATAGATCAACATGATAACTATAGTGTGTGGTGTAGCAATGTCATAGCTTGGATGGTGTATTCATGTAGAAGATGCCCCCGGTTGGTAGATATGTCGATGTATGTCTCAAATGTAGAAGTAGGATGACCCCTCAATGGGTAGAGTGAAGAAGTCAAGGATCTGGGTGTTACTACACACACACAAAGAAGATCAAGTGAAGAATATTAATGTAGATAAATTTAAAAACAATAGCATAAAACATTGAAATGTAAGTTTATCATGGTAGTATAAATGTAAAGCATCGATAATGCACATAATTGAAAAGTTTTTACTGTTTTGAGTTATTTGAAAGTTTTTGTATTTTGACATGTTATATTATTTTTGGTGTTTTGAAACATTATATATTTTTTGGTATTTTGAAATAAGATATGTAAAATTAAATGACATTAACCAATGAGTCTCATAAGAGACTCCCTATCATGTTGTCATGTATCAAGGAGAGGGATCATGCATGCTCATGAATCATGATGGAATGGATAAGACTGTGACTCTAAAAGTTGTGTATGTTATAAGTTCTATAAAATATCTATAGTGTAAACTATATATGGGGTCTCTTTGTAACTCTAATAATTAGATTCAATTATGGGTATCTTAAGGATCAATCTGGTAATAAAAGAAGCTCTCTAGAAGTATGGTCTATGTTTAGAGGCATGAGATCTCAATGATACTACACTAGGTGTAAATATTATATTTAGAAAATATCTAGATTCCTAAAACTATCACTAATGTAGTGATTTCTCTAAACGAGGCTTCTATGGAAGTGTATGAACTCTTTATGTTGGTGAGGGAGCCCTTGACTATGTCTGGATCTCAACTGGAGGAAGAACTATAACTGGTAGAGAAGATGAAACTATATCAAAAGGGGTGTTAACCTGAGTGATAAATATATAACCATAGGTGTAATAAATGTAATTATTTTCATAAACTTGGGTGATAAAATGAACCACATGATCTACTATAGTCATAAAGCTGGTATTAGGTATGAGATAATAGATAGATGTACCAAGTTTAAAGGGAGGAGGGATAGATATAACCATTAATGTTTTCTTATGTGTAGTAGTGATAAGGAAATACTCAAAATTACGTAAAGAGTTATATGCATATTGGTAAAATCCATGTATGTGGAATTAAATTCATGTAATTAGAGTTATAATTTATATATAAATGTGATTGTAAAGAGCATTCCACATGAGAGATAGCAAGCAAGGGATAAAGAGCATGGAACTATGCACTAATGCATAACAAAATTTGACTTGTGATTTGACATTTCCAATATGTTTATCAAGATGGACTTGAAAATTATTCCACATGTGAGATAAAATATTTAATGAAACCTTTTATTAAATAAAATTAAACATTGCATTGAAGGAAATGGATCTTAACATGTCTAACAATAAATTTCTTAATATCATCCCATATTATGAAAAGTAAGCATGAAAGGGAAAGAATGAACCTTTATATTAACATATATTAAACTTCATCATTCATATGCATGATAGGACTGAGCATGGACTCCTTATTATTTGTAGAAATGTTTTCAAATAAGTGATCCATTTTTGGTTTTTTATTGTGAAAACTGATTTAGATATTAGGTGATACCTCAAGAAGCAAAAGGACCTAGTAAATTCGATTAGGGTTTGAAATAAATAATTTCAAAATTAATATGGTAAATTTTAAAAACTAAATGTGAAATTATTATTTAAATATGTAGGAAAAAAATAGGAAAAATATTGGAAAAATTAGTAAGGAATTTTTCCTAAGGTTTTTGTGTGTAAACGAAGTAAGTCAGGTTCACCAAATGATTTAAAAGTTTTGGGAATAATGGAGTTTTATTCCTATTTTAGTTAAAGGTCTAGATTGATAAATTAGTAAAAAATATTGAAATAATTATAGTCCTAATTTGTATAATTTATTTGACTTTTTTACATTTATAAAAATAGAAATAAATAAGGAGAAATATAACTTAGTGTAAAACTAGACTGAGATGGCTGAGATGGAGTTTAAAACTAGCTATGCAAGATTAGGATAGTGTCATGAACCTAGATCTAGCTTTCATTAGGTGAAAGGATAAGAAAACCAAAAATAGGACACTTCAAGGTCTTGAATTATTATCCACTCGTATTGATGATGTCCAAACTAATCACATAGACTTGAATTTTATGGGTTCTTTACATTATTCATGGGTGAGCCTACCTATGAAATCCTGAGTGTTAAATGTTGAAAAATATCATTGTAGAGATGATTTAATCTTAGAAACTATAACCCTCAATCATAATTGATAAATGAATATTTGAATCACTTTAGAAATGGGTGGTTAGTGTGTGTAAGATGCACTAAATGTGTGATTCAAACCCTTGTGTTGGCATGTTTACTTTATACCAATACCTTGAAGAGGTATCAAGCAAAATATAGTTATCCCACCTAATTTGCTATATGTATTAGTTTTATTTAGATTTAAATTGTTTGAATTGAGATTTCTTGAGGTGGCTAGGGATTGGTATGAGGTTTTGAATATGTTTGCAACTGTGTTGGGTGATTGTAAGTAGAGAATAGGGAAATTTGTCTTAGTAGTTTGCTTTTATTATTTATTTATTTATAATATTTTTCACCTCCCTTGTAAATTATGTTTGGATAGTATTTTATAGGGAACCATTGGTCATGGTTTATATGTATTCATGCTATGCCAACATAATGAAGAATAGGAATTAGATGAAAATGATTGTTTGGGCTCAAAATGCAAATGGATAGGAGCATAAAAAATAAGACACCCTAGGGCCTAGTGCTATAGTACAAGTATGGTGCTCCTATCCTATAGGATCAAGACTTGGGGTATCAATATTGGCATGGGAAAAGTAGCTTGGCTAAAGTGGAAACATCATTTAGAAGGCTTCAAATGACTAGTAATGAGCAAAAAGGTGTCTAGACGAGTCGCAAGAGCATGCAAAAAGGAGTTATTGATAGGGTGTCACAAGACATAGTAAAAATACCAATTTGGAAATTTTATATGAATAAAATTTAAAATTATAGACTAAAATAACTATATTCTAATAGTATTATTGACTACATCTAATTTATTTTCAAAATAAAAAATAAGTTACAACCTCCTACATTCTGAGATGAAATAATGGAATAAGTGCATAGGTTCACTTGTAAATATCTTTTATATTTTGATAGTTAAAATGTATTAAATTAAATTAATGTATGATTTGGTAACCAATTTCCACAATATTTATAGTGATTCTCTTACAAAACATTACTATAAAGACTATGTCTATAACATGACTACTATTACCCAATAAGTGTTCCCAAAATGGCTTAAAAGGTTATTGATTAAGCATGAATGATATATCCATTAGTATACCAATGTAAAAATTTAATTTCATGAGCTTTGTGTCTAAAATAAATGTCTTTAGACCTAGACTGGCACACTCCAAAGCCATATTGATGGACTCTAGAGCTAGAATTGTAGACTCCAGAGTTAGATTGTAAGACTCTAGATCTAGATCGATAAACTTTAAATCCAGTCTTAGTTGATCCCTAGTGTTATTAAATGGTAATAAAATGGTATTATTGTCAACCAAAATCATCATAGCTGATCATAGTATATCATTCAACCTATACATACATAATTAATGGTTTTTCTATATAAAAGGTTAGAACACAGTGGTAAAAAAATTGATATTGACTCACACATATTAACCAAGGTAAACATATTCATTATATGATTTATATTAGAAACAAGTTACAAAATTCAAATTTTAATCCACTAGGAAGGATATTTATATTGTATAAATAGAGTCATTACTTGGATATAATGAGAAATTACATGGACTCATCATTAGTGTGCACAAGTTTGGGTTTGGGTTGAACTAGTTTGTATATAAGGGACTTTAATAGGAGGTCCATTTTATTATTAGTATTGGAAAAATCATAAAAAGTGATATTTTCCTTGATATTCTTTATGTACACCACTATGTTTTACCCAATATTGTTAGTGGTAGGCTAGGTATCTTTAGTTAGCTTATGATTTTTTGTTTTGGGGGTTGGAGGGCCATTCCTTTCTCTTGGATTAGGAGTAGTGGGACCATTTTTATGAGAGGTATATGTGGTAAGGGGATTCCATTTTTTTATTAAGATTTTAGTTAATTTTTTATAATTATTATAAATCATACATGTCATTTGTGGCATCTTTTGGTTCATTGTTTTCATGGCTAGGGAAGTCTAATATCTCTAGTACCATGGCATTACTTAGGTATTTTAAAACATTAGAGGTTTTAGTCTAATTGGTAAACATGGGGTGGTTTGGGAATACCTAATAATATTCCATCTCTTTCTATAATATTTCAAATTCACTATATAATTAAATGGAGTAAAGTTCACCATGTTGGGTTGTATTGTGTATATGACACTAGTTAAATGATGTCAACTCATAGATGTTGATCTCAAAGAGATTATTAGGTGAGGGATTTGGTTGGTATTTATTGGTATGATTATACCTATGTTAAGTTAATTACCTATTGTAACTCTCAACTCCATTATTTCCAATTTATCTCTAGAATCCCAAGAAGTCATTGTTGAGCTTCTGGACTATGCGTTGTATAGTGTCCAATTCATTATTAGTGGATTTCTTGGGCACACTTTAGATATTGTTCATAGTGTGGAACAATTATTGATTTTTATGTTGATGTGATACTTAAATATTAATTAGGATAATTAATCCTATGGGTTTATTATTAATAACATGTCTCAAAGGAAGTTGGTTTGTCACTAGTTTTTTTTTCTCAATTTTAGGATTTACGTAAAATCCTAAGTGATAACACTAATATAAAATTTTAGGATTATAATATAATAATTATAATATTAAATTATTTTTAAATATTATTTTATTTAAACATACTAAAAATATAAAATTTTAATGAGAAATAAAGACAACTATAATTTACATTTACCAAAGGGAATCATAGGCTGAAATTTACTATGCAGGGAGGTTTGATGACTAGAATTAGGAATCAAGAGATGGATTTGAGTCTGGAAAATAAAATTGGCAAGAGGAAACTATAGGGTATTTTTCCTATCTCATATATTTTTATACTTTCCACTTTATTTTATAAATCAAGGTTTCTAGAATGTATATTTCTTTGTCTATGGAGCCTTTATCTGGTGTGGGAGCTTTCAATCACTTTGAGAGACCACTATATAATGATTTTCATTTAAAAAACCTATATCCTTAACATTTGAATACTAATAAAAATCAATGGGTTAAAAATGGTTTAATGGTTTAATTTAGATAATACCTCAACACCCCATGTGTTAAGTGTTACCTACATAAAAAATACTTTGTAGGGGGTTCAAACTTTATGTAATTCTCCCTTACTATGGTGGTGTGAATAACTATGAAATATGTTAGATGATAGTGTAATACTGATTTTAATATTTTCTTTAACCATTAATTTTGACATATAAATTGTATTTATAATTTAGCTTTGGGTTATTGTTGTTATATGGAATCCAAATTGGGAGAAATAGGTACTTCACTCTCAATGTGCAGTTATGATTTTGGTGTTTTATTTTTGAATCCTCCCCCCTCCTAAATTATTTTTGAAAATTTTTATATATTAATATATGTGAAATTAATTTTAATGTGTCCCATTAGGGACATATGACTACCTTCATATAGCTTTTTAATTTACTAATTAGTTGTTATTTAGTGGGAAGATCAGAGGAGGGAAAGGACAATAGAGTGGTGCACTATATCCCCCTAGGGAGATCTTGTATAATGGGTGATTTGATCATACTAGGTTTTAGGTAGGGTATAATAGATATATAATTTTTATAATAATAGGTATTAGTACATTTAGGGGTCATTTATCAGCTTAATAGAGTGTGCAAGGTGATTGAAAGTGATCAAAAGAGGCCCTAAGACAGGTTTAAAACTTAGTATGTAAAAGAGTGGTCACAAGTGCATGATTTTAGATTAAAATTTAATATATGTGTCTAAATTTCCCCCATTTTATTCTATTAATTCATAAAAATTTAAATTACTAGAGTAAAATGAAAAAGAGTGTGTACTTGAACTAACATGTGGAGAGGAGTCTTGGATGTAAGACAAAACATTTAAGTGTGATCCCTACAAAAACCTAATATGAAACATATGTAATATTGGTATTTACTTAATATTAATATTAAAAATTGAAATATAAATAACTAGATAGTGAGAAGGAGAGAATACACTTGATTGGGTACATGAATAATTATGCTTTTTTGGTGTAAAATCTAGTGCAAAAAATTAGTGACTATAATAGGTTGTATACTTGTATCTCTATTAGTGTTGAATAGCTTGGATTAGACTGTACATTCCCAAATCCTAATTTAAAATTAGATGTTCTTAATAAATTAAGGTGTGATTGACTCCATCATTTCTTACCCATGTTAGTGAAGTAACTTGGAATCCCCAACATGAATTCCCTATAGATTTCATGGTGCAAAAAATGGTATAAACAATGGTGAAAATAGTAAACCAACCATTGTCTATGTAATAAGGTTAAAGTATGGTGAAAAATATTGATTATAATATAGGTTTTGTGTATACAACATGAAAAATGTCATGAATTGTCATTCCATCTATAAGATTGATGCAAAAAATGAACAATGATGTAGAAATGTGCCATTCACATTCCCCCAATGGATATGTGGTGCATATACATTATTAAACTAAGTAAAAAAAAATTTATTTTGAGAAAAATATTGTGTGCCATACAAGAATGACATGTCATGTATGATTTCCTCCAAATTGAGCAAATTTGAGACAAAAGTGTGTAATTCTAAATAATTCTAGGAACTAGGACTATGAAACTATTGAGTATTATTCTTAGGTATTAAGAAATTATACAGATTCCTAATTTTTATCCATTTCAATAATAACACTAGCAAAGATACTAGAGAATTGGTCTCATATCTAATGTTTCACTCCTATCCAAAATTACTTTCTATGTAATTTTTGAGCCTAAAACTATGTCAACTATGAAATCACCATTAAATATTATCTATGTACTAATATAGGGAGACCAGTCTGTAAGAAAAACCTATGTGAATGACCCCTCTTTTTACATGAGTTGTCGATGCTATGTAATAACTTAACTCAAAATAAAAATTTATGTAATAGGTTGTTGTGATGTAAAAATGGATATATATATATATATATATAATATTTGACAACATGTAAAATCATGACATCATTATGTATGTAAATTGATCATAGTAAGAATGTAAGATTCATGTGTAAACAAGCATTCATGGTAAGTGTGTCTAGATAGATGTAAAAATGAAGAACATATATAGATGATCAACTAAGTATATAATGTTGAATACAAATACTTAGGTAGGGATACATGATATCCATCAACAAATTGGAATGGTTGTGTGGATGCATGATATCCATCATGGCATCAAAAATGTGATCAAATAATCAAGCAAGATGTCATGGACATGATGCACATAATAAAAGAGTACACACATAAAACAAAAAACCACATAATATAAGGTGAAGGGGAAAATACAAGGGGAATGTTCAAATATCACTCACTTGTATATAAATCACATATAAAGGCATGTTCAAATGCTCTCACACACATACAATCAAACAAAGGAGGCTTAGAGCCACATATAAGGACATGTTGAAATGTCTACACATAACATACACATAAAAAACATGTTTAAATGTCCTCATATGCATAGGATCAAAGACATGAAGGCTTATATCCACTAAAAATGAAATTTTTAAATGTCTTAGAAACAAACAAAGATTTCATACAATATGCTAAGCTAAAAAAAGAAATGTATAGAGCATGCATGAATATGTAATATTGATCAACACAAGTTAAGTTATAACTTGAGTATTTTTAATAATTGAGATAAAAAAATAGTATATCATAATGTTAGTGAGTGATAAATATTAATAGGTGTAATTATATATAAATATCTAAGTTATAGTAAAGATGATGCAATAATATAAGGATAAAATCTGTGTGCCATGCCCGCAATGAGCTAATTGATGAATGTAAATGCTATATAAATCATGTGTGTAGTTTGTAATTGAGTGTTGATAGTTTTAGATCACTAAGAAGAAAACAATGTGAGGTAAATTGGATCAAATTACTCATATCCTCCACAATGCTCCTATCTAAATATAGATTATGAGTATTTAATAGTGAAAGTGCCTAAAACTAACACTAGGGATGATATGCTTTGTAATATAAAATCACTCATGTACCCTGGTGAATTGTGTATGATATTAATATGGCTAAAACATTTATATAATAATATACACAACTCAGCTAATGTATGTAAAAATACATATAAGCATGCTCATGTCTTAGTTTTGGTATTTTCGTAAATATTTTGCTATTTTTGTATTTTTTGCATATATATGAACTGTGAAATAGAGATAAGGGTATTAACTGATGACTCCCTTCATATACTTACCATGAATATATCCTATTTGAAAAAAAATAATGGTGACATTATGAAAATTAAGAGTATCATTCAACTGTGTATGTTTTATATCAATTCCATATTTGTGTTATATATAGTCAGTATCATCAAGATCATACCAATCTAGATTGTTGTAATCATCATCTAGATTTTGAAATTTTAAAACATTTTTATTTCTTTTACTATATGTTGATATGAATATGGAATTTCCCCATACTATGGTATTTAATTTCTTAATTTCTATTTTTAAATATGTAATGTGTTATGTGCCTTTAGTGATATGCCATTGCATGTATCTATTTGTATGTTAGTTAAAAGTATGCTTTATTTCTATTGCTTTGGCCCTAAATATTTCTATTATTTATAAAAATATGTGACATTACCTTCATGATCAAATGGTATGTAACATATATTGTTATCAATCTTTTTTCCTATTTATTTTAACCATGAACATCCATCACAACATTTTAGGCACATTAATTTAGAATAACATGAAAATTAGGATAACACTATTTTGAAGAAAAATAAAGTTTTAAATTAAATTATCCCATACATGTTGTATATGGATGAGTTTGATCCAAGTGTTTATTCTCATTTCCAACAGAGCTAATAAATGACATAGAACAAAAATTGATTTATTGATATTTATTAACCTTAACATCTGTAACTTACCATCTATTTGAGTAGTGATATTGAAAGGGTATTAATATTAGGAAAGGCTTGGAATTTCCTCCTTTGTGACCACATTAGAAATTATATATTTTTTAATTATTTCATTATTTAGAGACTCTTTTGATAGAAAAAATTATTCAATAATGCTTTGTTTCTTCTCTTGGCTTTGATTTTAGAACTCTTGTAGTAATTTCACTTTTACTTGTAACTTTTATAACCTTTACCTTTCAATTTTTTATTTTTATAATTGTTCTTTTTCATATTGTGCATTTTGTAATTTTTATTTCTCTAACTTAACTTTATAAATATTTTCTTGTGTCAATTGGGGCCTTTAAACCTTTTCTTGCTCTGATTTATCATTTGGTAACCACTTTTATACTAGTTATGATTTTTTTTTCTTGTGTTGTAGGA
Source organism: Torreya grandis (assembly GCA_037957365.1). Classification (NCBI taxonomy): domain Eukaryota; kingdom Viridiplantae; phylum Streptophyta; class Pinopsida; order Cupressales; family Taxaceae; genus Torreya; species Torreya grandis. Next base: position 3,452,260 of record JARHVA010001126.1, read on the forward strand.
GATGCACTCATAAGGTGAGTGGGATTATTAAGAGATGTATCAATGATATGATCATGACTATAAATTATCCTTAATATTTTATTCTTTAAATATGATTCCCATGCATTATATGATATGCCCAATAATATTTTAATATCTTTAAAAGATGTAGAGGAGGTAGTTTGATCAACTTATTTTGAATCATTACCTTCAGAATATCACTTGAAATGTTATTATCCATTTTCATACTTGTCGAATCACTTATTTTATATGTATTTTGTTTTAGTTTCTCATTTTTATATGGAGTATTTTTAATTGTAACATGGATATATGAAGATATAAATACATGATTAACACTAACATACTCTTGATTATTTATAAATGTACTTGGATGTTCCAATAATATGGTGTTTTCTCTAAAAACCAATTTTTATATTGAATTTATGTTATTAAATTTCCCATAGTGATGATTTAAACTTTTATATCCTTACAACCACAAACCCTAGGTTATTTATATCAAACATACATACATACACCCTAAAGAGGAGAAGTGGGAGGTGGAGGGGTTTAAGTAAGGATACGTTCATTATATTCATTTATAACTATAGGATGGGCTAACATACCTATTCTGATATTGATATCATGGACCTAATTAGAGGGAAATTAGATATCACAACCTTAAGGTTTAGGAGGAGGAAGATATTATTTTATATACATATAATATGAAATTAAAATATATAAAATTATTGTTATAACATAAAATACCATATCTAAAAAACCTAAAAAAGTAAATGGGAATATGAAAAATAAGGATACAAACCATATCAACATATGTGGTTAAGGTTTGGAAACTTTCAAATAAGACATGGGTTCACTAATATGTTTTATCAAATTTTGGATTTATGTAAGACCTTAAGTGATAACATTGCTATGCAAAATTAGGAGAATAATATAAATAATAACATTCATTGATTTGTGACTAATATATTATATAAAATTACTAAAAATATTAGTGTAATTATAAATAAAGGATTAGATATAATTGAAACTAAGAAAGGAGTTAGAGGCTAAAATTTGTTGTGGAGGAGGTTTTGATGAGTGAAATCAGGAATCAGGGGCTATATCTAGGTTTAGAAAACAACATTAGGAAGAGAACACTAGAGAGGGATTATCTTATCTAATATAGGGTGATCATATATAATTGAAGTTAGCAAACTAGGTTTTTTTGGTTCTTTGTATCTTAATTTGTAGAGATTTTATCTGGTGTGGGAGCTTGTGATCACTTGCAAAAATAATTGAATGATTGATTTTACTTAAAAAAATCTAGATCCTTGACATGTGAATACCAATAAAAATCAATGGGGTAAAAAGGGGAAAGTGGTTTAATTTCGGTGAGACTTCAACATTCTATGTGTTGAGCATCACTTACATATCAATACTCTATAGAGGGATCAAAATTTATGTATTTATCCCATGATATGGTGGTGCATGAATATTTGGTGTAATATGATATATATGAGTTAAATAATGGCATTATTAAGTAACTTAACCATTAATTATGACCTAAAAATGTATTCATACTTGAGCTATGGGTTATTAGGGATGTATGCAATCAAAATTTATAAAAATAAGTATTTTCCTCTCAATGTGAAATTAGGATTCTGGTGTTTTTTGATGTGGAAGCCTCCTCCATCTTAAATAGTTTTAAAAGTGTTTATATAGTCATATCTAAGAAATTAATTGAAATATATATATATATATATATAATTAAGTACATAGGATGACTTTATTATATAAATTTTCAAATTATTTGTTATTTAGTGGGAAGATAAGAGAGGGGAAAGCACACTAGAGCAGTGTGTTATATTCTGCTAGGGTGATCTTTTGTAATAGGTAATTCAATCATGATGAGTTTTGGGACACACTAAAAAAGTGTCAAATGTTGATAAGAATAAGGATTTATAAATTTAGGGGTCATTTATCATCTTAGAAGAGTATGTAAGGTGCTCATGTAATATACCTAGGAAGGGATATAATAGTATTATAACTAATAGAATAGTGAATAAGTAGTTTAATACCACATGCATAATAATAAGGAGTTTTTTAGATTAGGATAGTATAAATAAATCATAAAAGGATATTTTAAATCATTCAATAAGTTATTTGTAATAGAGTATTACTCTTAAGGAGGTATCCCCCTTAAAGTGGCAAGTGATTTGGAGTTATTCCTTCCATAAAAAGAATTTTATATAATCAGTATATTATAGTAAATGTATGAGTCATTAAGTATTTTTAAATTATATAAAAGTGAGGTTACTAACATCTAGTATTATATCACTTTCTAGGACCATTTTTTTGTAATTTTTTTGTAGAAGATTGAGTAAATTAAATGTTTGTAATTTTTTTCACTGTATGCTCTCACCTTACCTTAATGTGATCCTAGTGATCGTAAAGTGGATACAAAATATGGTTTATGAGAGGTATTTTTATAGATATATTAGTATATTATATTTTTTTAAATGAATTTTTTGTGGAGCTAATTGGACGTATGAAGCTAGATCTCCTATTTACTTACAGTTTCGAGTGTAGAATTTCCTTTTTTCATCAAACAAATCCGACCATTATTTTTTAAATTGCTTGTAGACTATATCAAATTGAGAACAAAAATTGGTTTGGTACATCTCTATTCCATCTTTCCAAAATAGTTTCAATTTTTTAGTTTTATTTAGTATTTTAAAAGTTATCATAGTTTTAGTGATTGCTAGTTTGTAAAAAAAGGGTTTTTATTATTGAGTCCAACTTTTGGTTGTCATGGAGATTTTTATTTTATATATAACATTGAGTACACTTCATAAAATTGACATGATATGAGAATATCAACCAGCATTTAGACATGTTGATAATTAGACTATAGGTCTATCTAATGAATTCCTTCAACATTGTTTCATCAATAAACATCAAGATGATATTTGAGCAAAGTTTAAAATGTGGTAACCTTAATCCATAATGGAAGCATGAGGATTAGTCAAGCTAACTAAAGACTATATCAATTGAGAAATCTCCAAGATATCTTCCTTCTAGCATCCCATCATAACAACACCTCTCTCGACCATCAAATGTCTCTCTATAGATGCCACTAAGTCTTATTTGATTACACTTCTACTACCACTAATAGATCTTGAGTGGGGAAAACCAACACTTGAAGAACCTAAGATGGAAGTAGGATCACCTGAGTTAGCACCAAATACATCCCAATAGGCCCCAAAAATAGCCACCATAGAGCTTATGCAAGGAATTGAAGCTTCAAATCTATCATATAGAAATGTTAAGGGGGATGGATGTATCCTCTATTAGCTTATCAGGTTGATTATTTTGAGCACCCTTTCTGTTGTTTTGAGTATATGATCATTGTGTTTCAAATTAAACTTGAACCATCATTTATAGTGCTCATGTTCACCCTACTACTATACAAGTTCATATTAGAGCACAAACAAAATAAGTGGAAACAAAAAAGGACACATGGACATGCCTCTATCTAGATTTCAACTTATTTTAATATGTATTCTCTATCCTTCATTTGGTCCTCTTCCTATTTCTTATCATGCTTTTAGGGTGAAACATATTTAAGGGGGATGGAATGTAATATACTTAGGAAGGGATATATTAGTAGTATAACTAATAAAATAGTGAATAAGTAGTTTAATACCACATGCATAATAATAGAGAGTTGGGAAGATTATGATAGTATAAATAAATGGGCAAAAGCTATTGTAAGGCATTCAAGAAGTTATTTGTAATAAGGCATTACTCTTAAGGATGTATCCCCCTAAAAGTGGCAAGTGATTCAAACTTATTCCTTCCATAAAAGTAACTATATGTAATCAATATATTATAGTAAATATATGAATCATTCAATATTTTTCAATTATATGAGAATGAAGTTCCTAACATTAGCACTTTCCTCTCAATGTGAAAATTGGATTTTGGTGTTTTTTGATGTGGAAGCCTCCTCCATCATAAATATTTTGAAAAGTGTTTATATAGTCATATCTATGAAAATAATTGAAATGGGGATCATTAAGTACATAAGATGACCTTATTATATAAATTTTCAAATTAATTATTATTTAGTGGGAAGATAAGACAGGGGGGAAAGATACCAAATCAATGTGCTATATTCTCCTAAGGTGATCTTTTGAAATGGGTGATTTAGTCATGATGAGTGTTGGGTAAAACTAAAAAGGTGTCTAATGTTGATAATAATAGGAATTAGTAAATCTAGGGGTCATTTATCAGATTAGAATAATGTCCAAGGTGGTCAAAAGTGAATAAAAGGGGACATAAGATAGATATAGATCTAAGTGTGTAAAATATAGGTAACAAGTGAAATATTTTGACTTAAATGATAATTTATGTGTCAAGACTATCACATGTTAAGTTTTGGGGTATATTTTGGCTAGTGGAAAAGAGGAGGTTCAAAGAAACCATACTTGGCATTAGATTTAGTATGGTTGGTGTGAATAAACCTTAAAGATTTAGTTATCTATCTACTTTGATGGCCTTAGCATAAGCTATAGGTAAGTATACCATTAATGGGTCTCTATGTAGGAACATATCAATCCAAGGATCTATTACATTCTTATATAATTTGTGGGATAACTAGAGATATAGTATATACAACACCATGATTCATCTATACATCTTCTAGAACCTAGCATTGAAATTTTCAATAGGATCATTAGGCTCCATTTTGATGTAGATAAACTACTAGTATAATATAATTAGATTGATGACTATCCAAAATTATGTGAGGAATGTGTTACCTAATTGGTCCCAACTTGTGATAAAGACTTTGAATAAGTTTAGAAACTAATCATAAACCACATCCATCAAATTTAATGGTAATATCCTACAATCAAAATCATCATGTTCTATATTTAAAAGCCTAAGATTAGGTTTGTATGAGGTTCTACATTCCTAGATAATATGCTCCAAACCTACTATAAGTCTTGAGATGTATCTTTTTAGGTTATTGGGTAAATCATGGATTATTCCAATAATGTATATAAAATAACCAACCAACCACAACATAGGTGGAGGTATGTTGTGGAAAAATAATGAGGATGAGCTAGCAGGCATAACCACATGTCTTGGTTTCCTTTTAGTAGTTATAGTTATCCTATGGTTTTATAATGGGGATATTATTAGTCATCTAGGACCATCTCAAGATTTAGTGATTTTCATAGTAATCTATTGGTTACTCTTAATTAGGATAGTATCTTGAAGTATTGTTAAATAGTGATAAGGGGTGCCATCCTTCTATCACTAGTTATTATTCTACATTTATGCATAAAATAGGATACGAAATTATAAATGATAGACATCCATATTTAGCTTAGTGTCCCTCTTTATAGTGCCAACTATTATTCTAAATTTAAGTTTTCAATAATCTAGGAAAGTGAAAAGGATGGGAAACAATATCCATCTTAGTCATCCTCATTCTTGTGTCAACTATTATTATATGTTTAATAATATAATAGGTTTGGAAAGCATAAATTATGGGCAATAATATTAAATTTAGTGGTCTTCCTTATAGCACCAACTATTTTTATATCTAATATATTCATCATAATTACACCTATGAGGTTAGATGCACTTAGCGATCTCAAGGAATAATTGGGGGACTTGAGTCCTCTCATTTTAGGATTGATGATGAGATTATCCATGGCATGAAATATAGGAATGTGGATACATTATAAATCCTATTTGGGATAGATCTCCAAGAAATTCAATGCTACCACCATAGGTACAATACTAATTTTCTCATTAATTTACATAATTTATACACTTATATCTAGACCCATTTTAACATGTTGAATTTCAAAGATCTACTTTGTTTCACTTCACTATTTATAAATAAATGGAAAGATAATTTGTTCACAAATAAACAATAAAGGAGATGGATGTTAAGGAAGGAATTGGTTATTTTGATTAAAGGGGCAACACAAGTATTTCCATGACCAAAATGTGACTAAATATAGTTGTACCACTATATACTAATTTTCAAAATGGCTTGTACTTTAGTCACATATGGAGAGTGTCGAGGTGTAAAAGGAAAAATTATTAATTATAATAATACTTTAATGGATGAAATATAAATAGATCAGTAGTTAATTACACATATATCCTTCCAGACTTTAGATAAAGTGAAAGGAACTGAAGAACCTAACTAGAATAGTAGAAGCATATCCTAGTTAATTCATAAATGCTATAAAAAACATTAATTTATGTCCTATAACATTAGTGTTAGTAAATTAAAGTATAAATAAAGTGGAATAATTAAAAGGAAACCAAACTCATTTACACAAAAAAATAATATTGCATTATTTTGATAACATTTATTTACAAACAGAGTTAACCCTTCTAACATACTACGTAGAAGTATATATATAAGTGAGAGATGGGTATCAAATCCAAGAGGCACAAGATCCCACTCTTGGCCATAATTTTTATAAATATTAAAAGATAATTATGTCAAAATATTCCATATTACATAATAAATAAGACCAAATAAAATTTCATGGCCCACTAAGGAGCATCGAGTAGGGTTATGATGTGGAACACATCCTAATAGTTTTAAAATGATCTGTTAGTTTGTAAATGATTAGTAAATGAGTTCAAACCTATAAAATCAAAAAAATACATTAAAGATAATCTTTGTTAGAGATACGATGCATAGATAGTAAGGGGAACACCCACCTCTTTTTTATTTATAACACTATGAAATGATGGTGACCTAGCCACACAGTGCTTTATCAATATCTTTGAATAATTTGACCCTTTGAGAAATGATAGGTGTATAAATATAATTCATTAAGATCCAAATTATTTTATTTTACTTATTTACTGAAATCAAAACAAGTGTCATAGTTGAGCTCCTTGTAATTATGACACTTTATTTGTTTCTCAATCCAAAATTTTAGACCTTATCCTTAGATCATGGACCAAATTTGATATGGATGACATGTAATCCTTATATATATATATATATATATATATATATGTATGTATTTATAGTTCCCCCATGACCCATCCTGACATCTTTAACATAATTTATCTACAGAGAAACATGTGGTATAATGTCACTAATTTTAGCCTCTTAGTTATTTGACTAAGCCATATGCTTTTCCATGTGTCTAATTTTCATGCATCCTATCCTTTATTTATTTTTCCTTGGCCTTATAATCATGATTTAATAAAATATGGACACATGAAATAATCCCACTAGTCTACTTAGTAATTGATATTTGATGCATGTGCAGTTGAGACTTTTGCTATGGTTGAACAAAATGTTGACATGTGGAATAATTTTGTTACTCTATGTCTCATGGGATTTTCATAATCCTTTTGACCTATTTTTAGGATCTATATGAGTGTGATGATACCATTTGATGGAATTTAGATATTTGGTTGCTTAGGAAACCTTGAGACTTTAGCCTACTTTTATTGGTATTGAAAGGGTAGGATCGTGCAAATGGCATGATCTCATTTATCCAGGTGATTAATAACTTTGAGACTTGGGATACCTTCATATTTTTCCATGGAGGAATGATATTTTTACATGTGGCTCAATATCATTAATCAATGGGGATCTTAAGATTCACACTATATTTTTCTAAGTCTGTAGGCTCTAGATGAGTAGGATGCTACCATGTGGATGACCCTCACTTGTCTAGAGGGTATTCAATATTTAACTATGGGATAATCTATTTTTTTATGAGAAAACATGAGTGAAAAGGATTCTTCCATGTGGTATAATATCAATTATTTAAAGGGTCACCTAACTTTTGATTATGTTCCTATACCTATTATCCATGAATGAGAGGGATCATGCAACATTGTATGATATCACTTATCTAGAGGGTCACCTACCTTCGAAGTATGTGTCTATACCTATTATCCATAGATGAGAAGGATCATGCCATGTGGGATGATCCTTCTTATCCAAATTATCAAATTCATTATGACTTATCCACTTCACTATTTTTTCTAAAAGAATAAGATGGTAACACATGAAATTATTTCAAAGCTGAGGTCTTTGTAAAGTATTTGTGTTGGCAATTTTGAGTCGATCAAAGTGATTAATTATGATGAATACATGTGGTTCAATCCCAAATAATTAGGTGTTTAGGGAAATTAGAGTTAGAAAGTTTTTCCTTATCATCCATAGAGAAGCAAGATTAATATACACATCTCAATCCTTTGATCCCAGGGGTTTGCCAAAGGAAAAGACTTAGATTATTTAAAAATACTACATGGGGAAGTTTGGTTCTAACACATGAAAATATCCTAGAGATCAAGGAATTAGACATTAGAATTTTAACTCAATTAATTATCCATTAGAATTTTAATTTATTACCACTCTTAATTTTCATAGTTTCTCTAAGTGCAAGAGAGACATACAATGATGGTCTATGCAAGGAAACTTTCAATAAAATGACTAAGTGTGAAAACATTCATACTATAGGTGATATTTTTGAGATAGACCAAGTAATATTTATCTGTTTGGGGTAATAACACTCATATAAATAACAAAAAAACTTAATAATAAATAGTTTTCTTGGTTAGTCCATAAATCCACAATCTAAATTTGATGAGTGTCATATCACCAAAAACCAAATAGATATATAAAATAACTTTAATAGATATGTCCATTAGATCGTTAGACTTAGATATCAATAAAACTAATATATAAAGTGTAGGATCATTCAACCAACTTATAATTAGATAAATACTTCATTCTAAATTTAAAAACTTAAACCTAAGATAATGGATTCCAACTTAGATTTGGACTGATTCATCTCACAAAAAGACCTAAACATGGGAATTTTAAGCTAAAATAGGGTCCTCATTTGAAAATATGAAAATGGGGTGTGTTGGTCATAACAAAAACCTTGTTTATACACAATCAAACATGTATAAGATAACTACATCAGTATAAGGGCCTCATTAGATTATTGACTATGTTGGAAATAACCATTGATAGAGGGTCTTTGGGGTTAGCTTGACATTTTAAGGACGTTAACCCATTTATCCAATAATTACTTCAAGGGTCAACTATTAGGGTTTGACCATTTAAAAAATAGAGATAACATGTGCATGTGATCTAAATACATTAGGATAAAGGTGATTGAAAAACCATAAAGCTCTAGTTGGTTACATCCATATCCAAATAGTATTATATATAGAACACTTATAAAAGAGTTAGACACCTATATTGATGCAAATTTATAGATCTAATACAAACATGTGTGGCCATAGAAAGGATATTACTAGAATCTAATTACTATTACAAGATTATCTTCTTGTCCACTCCTAACCTATTCCTGCCTAGAATTGCATGTGCAAAGCAAAATATCTAGGTATCATTTGTTTCCAATTCATCACAATATATATCAATAGTCATTCTTTACTATTTTTATCAATCTTAGTTTTATTAATTTATAATATTATATGTCTAAGTTTTCTATTAATTAGCATGCTCTTAAGATTAATTTACCATCCTTGTGTAAAATCTGATCCAATCCTTTTACCCTATATATCATGTTTACCTAAATTGAGGGTTAAACATTGTCATTAATACATGTGTCCATACACACACACATAGTTGGAATAATTGGTAGGATTTGACACAATTTACATGAATTAGATATATACTTTTGAAAAAATATTATGCATTTGGCTTTAATTTTCATAGATGTGGGACATATATTATATATAGTTTATAGATTAGAGGTTAAATTTTGACAAATATTTTAGTCAAGACACATTAAAGGTTCATTTTTCATGAAAATGACCTATTCATAGATATATATTCATATTAGGCATCATTTACATAATACTTGATCAGGGGACATGAGCATGGTTCATTCATTTCTCACCACACATTGTTGAACCAAATATTCCAAGATGCATCAATTAAGATTTTACGTATCTAAAATAAATGGTTCCTTTGAGTAGTGTGATCAATAATCAACACCCTTGATAGATTTGAAACTACTACCCTTTTCAAGTTGATATGGCTACACCACTTAAGCTTGGCTAAATTAGATAGATTATGTTTACACTTGATTTATGTGATTAATATATAGTGCTCTCAATGAAATTATCAAAAATTAACCTAACAACATATTTATTACATGATCACCTTCTAATTACCCTCTTCACATCTTTAAGGTTTAGTTTTGATCCTCTATCTCTAATGATTCAATAAGGAAGAATCATTAAAAAACAAAGTACCAAGGCGAAACATGGTTTCATCAACACATATGTATTTTCCTCCATTACTCTCTTTACTTTAAAGCATTATATTATTAAATTTTTATATTATATGCATTAATTACAATATAACATGCTCTTGGTGGTAGGTAATACATAAAAAAATATCAAATAGGGAAAAATAAATAGTTAAGGTGTGTTGTACACACCAAGTTACACATTTCTTTCCTTTAACATAGCAATTTCATCTTTATGAATTAATATATTTGGGGGAGGGAGGGATTTTGATACTAAAATATGATTTTATATGACATAATAGTCTTGTACACTTAATAAATACCAATCATGTATGAACCCTGAAACTTATGACCTTGATACTATCAAAAGGCTTGAGTTTTCCATATCACTATGCCTAATTGAATATCTTATAGTAAAAACCTAAAAATATAATGAACATTGCAATGATAACCTAGAGTCTACATAAAACACGATTCTTATCTTGCACAAATAGTTACAAATCTTCAAAAAAAAATTACCATGTAAGACACTAACATTTATATAAAGATATTAAGATATTTACATGTCACCATATTAATGCTACTTACCCAAATATAAGCTAATGGCCATGCCTTCAAACTGGTCAAATTAAAAATATCACGATCTTTACATGTCACCATATTTATATTATTTAACACTCTCATGATATCATTTTTAAATGTGTGGCATAAATACAAATCAATGACATTCATTATGAATCTACAAATCACATCTCAAGATTACACTTCACTACTAAAAATGAGTTGTATAACTGAGCTATAATGTAATATTATTCCCCATTTATAAATTAGTCATGGGAGTATTCAAATTATATTTTGAAATCATTCAAATAATAAACAATGATTAGTATTTTTAAAGTTATAAAATAGATCACTATATGCACTCATGCATATCATATTACAAAATTTTCACACACAATAATCAAGATAACTACATTAGTCTAAGGGCCTATTTAGAGTATATGTCTATTTATAATGTGATCACTAACATAGGGGTATCTTAGGTAATTTTGACTTCACTTGAGTCCACTAACCCCTATTTTGTGAGGTGACATGCAAAAATTGGAGGACTTAGGGATTTGAGCAGAAGACTAATTTTAGAAACTTATGTGCATGATCTAAATTTATAACACACACGGTGATAATGAAACCTAATAGTCATAACTGAGTAGTATAAAAAAAAAATTGTATTCTGAGCTAGATAAAAACCATTGAAATTAGGATATAAGAATCGATGCTATTGTCTATAGTTTGATGGTACTATCCTAGTTGATATAAATATAATTTATATAATATTACAAATTGAGGTGAATATTCATACAATATTCTTCAACATATATTCCTTTTAGATCTAATTTTGCATCATTGCATAATTTAAATGTTATTTATCCTTTAAATTTCTACTTTCATAATATTATTTACCATTGTATTTTTATATATTTAACATATTCCAAAATTCACTATATTTATCATAATATTGTAAATCTAAATTATTTTTTTAACCTAATTTAAAATATCTTATTCCATAATTTATTAGGATATTATCCCTACCCTTAACTCCAAAAAGGGTTAAACAACAATCATCATTCAAATTTTACACAAACACCTTATTTTCTCATGAAAGAAGATTAAATTCTTAAGTTCCCATAGAAATATATCCATGAATCATGATGTACAATAATATATACCAATATATAGAGAGATAATACAATGTTAATGCCTTATTTAATATTCAAAACCTAAGGATTAACATTTACTTGATAAAATATATATCTTCCTTAAAATTATAAAATACAAATAAGAAATAACTGCCAGCTATTGAGTGCTTTAGTATCCTTGGCACAACTATGAATCTAGTTCAATATACCATGAAAAAAATGGTCAACCATAATTATCATGAAAATAAACACATTATACTAGTAAATACACAATGTGAAACCATCCATTGGTGGTATCTGTACCCACTCTAACCATTGGTTTGGGGTTATAATAGATCACCACACATAGGATCCAAATCCATAATCATAAATTAATGAAAAATGTTTAAGAATGATATCCAATATATCTTGTAAAGGTTCACATAAAAAATTGAATACAAAACACTCAAATAAACAACCTAGTAATCACATCAACACATATACACAATAAAACACAATACTACCATGAAATCAAATATAAACAAGTATTTTGCTATATTTTCTTCATGAACACATTGTTATTCCATCTATAGGGTAAGATGGTCCAAAATATCCTCACACATAATAGGTTTACTTATCATACAAAATATTTCCACACAATAAATTTAACTCATGCATGTATCTATAATATAAATGGAAAAATGCTTATAGGGAATGGTGATGGGGATCCAAGAAGAGATAAAACCATTACTGCAACTCTCACACCCTCCTAGGGTTTATAATTAAAAACATACAAACAATATATTATATGAAATATTCAAATAACATACTTGTGAAAAAAATTGAATCCCTTATGTTGAATTTATTCTCTTTCCTTTTGTTCTTGATTCACTTAAAAATACTCTCACAAAATCCTCTAGAAAGGTAGTAATCATTTTTTTCTCCATATTTTTCATTTTAGGAACTCAATTTGAGGAGTGGTAAAAAACACCCTTCTCCATGGTTACTACCAACACTCCAAGTTCTCTCCCAAAATTATCCATCTTTTTAGTCAACTCATAGTCCTTAACCACCAAAGCCAAATGAGTAAGATCCAAGTAACTCAATAAAAAACCCTAATAAAATGATTAGGTTAAAAGAGAATAATCATAGTTTTATTAAGGTATGAAAATGAAATATTATAATTAAATATAAGGTTTGACCATACATACCTTATGTTTAAATTATAATAACTAAAGAATGATTATTATAACCATAGACTATGTCCTAAGACCTTCCAAAGTTTTATCTATATGAAATTAGAATATAAATATTGATCCAATCTTTGTTATCAATAATGTTCTAGCTATCTTGATCTAGTTTACAAATGAATACATCTAAATCCAAGCTAAAAAACAAGAATAATAGGAATGATTGGATAAATTCCAATGATGGCTTACACTCACCAAAATAAAAAATCATGCATAATACTAGAATTTTGAAACACAAAGATGGGGGGGAAATGAGGGAGGACCTACTATATCTCATACTTCTACCTTTCACAATCATTTACCTATATGAAATGAAATGTATTTCCAACAAGATGTTCTAGGATTGAACCTAGCTTAGTAACTTATATATCACTTGTAATGATAAAAATGGCATTTATAGACACCAAAATTTCATTTAGTGTCAAAATATACCTAAAAATATTAATAATTCTTCTTACATTAATTCATCACATCTCCCTCCAAATTCAAATAATTGAAAAGTCAAAATAGTCAATTATGAACACATAAATCCTTATTTTAAATATAAAACTCTAGATTTTACTCCTCTAAAAAAAATATCCTGCATTTTTCTCCCTCATCTCAACTAAATCCACAAATTTTTCAACCTATTATGACTCATCCCGTAAGTTTTCAATAAAATTGACTTAGCCTTGTTAACTCAGGTAACCAACCCCATGTTTCTCTCAACCATTTCAAATGGGCTTCATTCTCATGGGTGGGGACTCATTATCCATCATTGATCATTTTTATCATTTAATAAGTAAAAATTATCATCCATCATTTTATCCTTTTGTAAAAATCTATAAATAAACTTGCAAACATTCATTTTCAAGAATCACAATCACAATCAAGAAATCATAATCTAGAGTTATGCTAATAGAGTTATATACACAAGTGAATCAAAGTGAATCAAAGATAATCATTTGAATTGGAAGAATGAGAAACATATTTTAAAATAAAAAATCAAATTTATATCACAATGGAGAAAACTTGCACATTAGAAGCATAAAGTTTGTAGTTTTTGTTTTCTTTGTTTGTTGTTATGCCTTAGGTTAAATTTATCCTAGATTAAGATTAGATTATTTTATTTAAAACTATAAATTTATTTCACATATTTATGGTATTACCATTGCAACCTTACCTTCACTTTTTCATCTTATTATCATCATTTTTACATTTGAATAGAATTTCTCATTTGATTTTTGTTTATGTTTGCATATGCATTTAATTTCATCTTTTTGAGTGCTAGTGCAAACTAAAGGATGATATCAAGAATTTTTGTTCAGTTGTGTATGTTTATCTATGTAAAAATGAATTTATAAGCATTAAAATAAAAACATTTAGACCCTAACAATGATATTGTTCAACTACATAGTGAAATTATTATGATATTCCTTTTTATGTGTTTTCTGTTATATCTGCAGAGTTAACAATGATTTTCTTAGGAAATAATTATTGAGCATTGTCATTGAGTTTTGAGTTTTTTTAATCTAGGTTATCATTGATGTAAAATTTTATTTTTAATATTCATGGTATTTGGTGTATGAGATTATATGCTTGATATGAAGACTCATCATAGAACATAGTGAGCTATGAAGATCCTTAGTCGAGCTCTTAATATCTACTAGGTAGCTCTGAAGACATTGCATTAAATATCAAAATAATATCTGATAGTGTTTGAACATGAGATAGATTTTTTTTATTTTTTTACATGAGGTGTTGAGAGATTTGACATTTGTGCATAAGGTGTTGAGATATTTGACAATGGTTAGAAGGTCAACTCTGAAGATATGAGTAACAAACTCTAAATATGCTCCATTGAGATACAAAGATGTTTTGTTAAATATTTGAAGAATACTTGACAATGTTTTAACATGAAATATGTTTTTTTTTAATTTTTACATAAGGTGCTAAGACATTGGATAGTGGATAGAAGGTTAATTTCAAGACTTAATGTGACTCGTAGGTTAAGGCCAAGAAAGAAAAGAGAGAGATGGTGGCCAAATGAGGTATTAAGATAAGTTTATAAGACATGGGTGAGTATTTGAGCATTAAAAAAGTTTATTAAAGTTTTTATAATAATGTAAATGAATTTTCAAGTCATGGTTTGTATATAAAAGGCTTGAAAAAGTGTTTTAAGGTCTCTCGAGTGCATAAGATGAAGAGATATCTAGCTAATACAGTTTTTAAAGTTGTTTTTAGCATATGAAGAATCTAAATGATGACATAATATACTCATGGTATATATAAAAGGGTCCTCTCTCAAATTTCTAAGAATTGGTATCCAAAAATAGGAGCTAAGATTTATGAATGATTGTTAATACTAAAAGATGGTCTAAACCCTCAAAGAACCCTAACAATTAATTGATGTTGAATATATTGTTATAAAGTTATAAAAATATATTAGAATGGATAATTAAATGATTCTATTTTTATTCAACTCTCCCAGATAGCTCCAAGTGTGATTTGTTTATCAGGTGAGTAAGTGGACCTTATAAGAAAAGCTTTATTTCTCTGATATTTACTATAGTAGTCATAGTTGATCAAGTCAAAGTTTATAAATAGATGAAGTTTTAATATTGATACTTTTATTAGATGTAAATTGTGGTTTTTGAACATATTCTAACCCTTAAGAGTGATAAATAGTTATTATACATTTACTAACTGCTAACAAACCTAATGGTTCAGATAGTGATAAAACTAGGCAAAAGTGAGAAATTGATTAGGGATGTACTATCATGGATTAAGGATGAATCCAAGTGCATGGTTAAGTTTTTAAATAACTTGAATAAATTTTAATATTGGATATATTTTTTATAGATCATTTTATTTGACAAAATGTTGCTCAGAATTTGACTTATCTAGTTTGGATGTGCTTGTGAGGAGAGAGATCAAAGATTGGTCTATATATCTAATATTTTCCATTAAACCTTAGTTTTTTTGTGTTTTTAGATGTTATTAATATATATAAGTATCATATTAATGTATCATTAATATTTTAATGTGTCTATATAGGTGTTTTAATTCAAAATCACCATGACTGTGTTTAAAGGTAAACTGGCAATTTTGGGTAAGCAAGTTATAGTGATGAGTTGGAGACTCTTTGCCTTGAGATGAAGCATTAAATGAATATATTGTTATTTTTTGTGAATTTAATTATATATAAATTTATTTAATTATCTTTTAAATTAATGTAAGATATTGGAACATTTAATCCAAAATAGCTTGTCTAACTGAGTGACATCTATGAGAAAGTCAACATATTGGTCTACTTACATTAGAGTGTTTATGCCTAAATATGTATCATAGGTGCCTATAGTGTTAAATAAAACTTATAATTTTATAATTATAATAATTAATAACATTAGTTATATGTTTTGATAATCTTATTATCTATTGATGGAATAGAGGCAAAACAAGTGGGCTATTTCACAATATTTACAATGTTTGGTGGTTCATAGCCACCATGGCCAAATAGTTAATCTATGGAAAATATGAAGTATGATATGATAATAATGGTCAATTATGATCAAGAAATAAACTAGAGACTAATCTAAGATGGATATTTATAATGAAAATTAAGATAGAGCGATCTAATTAAAAAGGAGGAAAAAGATAGGTAAGGCAAAGAATAGATATTGATCTTCATTCCAAACACCATGACAAAATTGAAATATCATCCATGCATGCACTTAAACAATGTATGACATGAAGTAGCTTAAGCTCAAATCCTATTAGACATTAGGAAAATATCTAAGGAATGTAGGAAATAATTCAAATAAGAACCAAGTTCACTTTAAATATTTACCCATGAAAACAAACAACATTAGCCCAAATGCAATAAGAATAAGAAAATAAAATAAACCTAATAACTTTCAATTAACATAACATTGGCACAAGTTAATATCTCTGTATTCAAATATAAACACCAAGATTTCATAAGAACCATTCAAATCTATAAGTCAGAACAGACAAGTGTGAGAGAAACCAAGATAACAAAAGACAAAATCAAATTTGGACATTTTTTTATAATTCCTTGCTTATATTAATTGCTCAAAAGTTACAATTGGTTCTAGCTCAAAAAACACCCTCCATTTTTATAATGGAAATACCTCTTTTATATAGATAATTAATGAGATATGTTGGTCATTCCTTCTCAACATGTAACTAAACAAGTGTCAACATGCAACTAGACAAGTATCATAAATAAGTTTCCCTTTACAAATGCTTCAAAACCAATGACATATTTTACATATGAATAATCTATCTAAATTGTGCATTACAGGTTGCCTATTCTTTTACAAAATAGATTATTCTTTTCAAAATGTTATACAAGCTTAGTTACCAAAGGGGTATTCCTTATCCAATCATAACTTCAAGACCCACTAGTTGATAAAAGATCCACATGTTCTATCTATGTGGCAATGTCATGTCATTCTATTTTTTAATCTTAAAATGTAACCATTTCTCCTAGGATAGATGTTAATACATCATTGGGTCTAGATAATTAAAAATCCCACCTAGGTTTGTATTGTTAGATCATACTTAATAGGATGAATGTGCTCCATTGGATCTTAATCCATTAGCTCATTTTATTTGCATGATTAAACAAAAGCATGGCACTTGGTAGCTCGATGAGCTCTTTGTGTACCTTTAACACTAAATTTTATCATGAGCTATCAGATCTATATTAATACCCTCAATATCATGCCACTTGGAAAATCCATGGGCTCTCTACTCTCTTTTCATCAATTGGGTGCATATGCACCATGTGATAGACTCCTTTTAGATATGGTCATTTTGAATATTTAACCCTTTGCTTGCACCATTGGATATTCTAGCCTCCATAGAGATGGTGACACTTGTCACTCTCATAGATAGTTTAGAAAGTATTTGTTACTTGATCTTAATCATGAACTATAAGATTTGTGGTGACTAAGTTAATGTGCACCATAGATCCTAGTTCTTGACTTTTGACTCTTACTTTACCTGGAAGCTTGACACTTATCACATTTGGGTTCACTCTATTCCTAAAAACATTTAATATAACTTTAATAAAATTTTCCAAAAAAGAATTTAAGACATAATTATAATATAAGGTTTTTATTTGTGTTAATAAACATGATTAAAAACCTTAGGATAAAGTCTATGTTTTAAAATATAATAAAAATGCTTTTAGGTGTGATACTTGGTAGTTCCAAAAGATCTCATCTTATTGACTCATTGACTCTGGGAAGGGCCTGTAGACCATTGATATTACATATGGGCTCTCTAGATGTTTCCACTTGACACTCTCGAGTCACTCAAAGATCTACTTGACTTTATAACACTGATCCATGTTGTTAGATCTTTAGTGCATGAACAAAAATGAACCATTGATCTTCCTTTGGACTTTTTGAATTTTATCCTTTGTCACGAGTCATTAATATATTTAAATCCTTTAGATCTTGCCTCTTGGTGATCTATCATTCAACTTGTGCCTATGAAAAATAAAATATATGAATTAAGGGCTCAAATAAATATAAAAGACTTAGGATAAAAATTTAGGTTAAAGTTCTTGTTGTATTAACAAATACAACTTAAAAATTAGTATAAGTTTTAAACTACAATTAGAATATAATAAAATAGCCCCCATAAACCATAACACATAAAGGACTTAACATAAAGATTTTAGACCAAGGTTTGAGTTGTATTAATAAATATGACATGCACTTGGGCTAGATTTATAAACTAAGTCTATAATAAGGTGCTTCCCACACAAATTTAAATAAAATTACCCACATAAATTTGAATCTTATTATAAAATACTCAGGCTAAAAAAAAATTTAGACTATGTTTTTACATGATTTAAACATAGAATAAATAAATTAATTAATTATATACCAAGGGTTATTCAAGTAAAGAGTCAAATTAAAATTAAATCATGAAGATAAAACATTGTCCCTTCCAAATTGACTTCATTGATATTGTAAGCTAAAATATAGAGATATAATGTTAGAAAATATAGACAAAATCAAACCAAAACCATGTGTAAATATGCCAATCAAACCATGTTGTGGAATATATTCAAATAAATATAATGTAGAAAACACTCTAATGATACTCTAATTAGATGAATTTTCAATTCAAATCATAAATTTGCATAATTTGAAACAAGTGACCCCTTTTTCAAAAATGGGGGTATGTTGACCTCAACAAATGGCAACTTTTGGGGGAAACTTAAAAATATGTTACAATTCAAAGACTCTAGTTCAAACTAATAATTAATTTATTCATTCCATTTGATCAAGTATCATTAAGGTCACATCATGGATGAAACAAGTCTTACACATGCAAACTTAGAATCAAATGTCAAAACCCAATCATGTTGTGAGTGTAATTTTATTCCAATTACTATTTGCCATGGGATTTGGGGAACAACTTTTAGATTTCATGACTTTAACCATTAACATTGAATTTAAACATGTTTGGATATTCATTAGGAACCATGCCATTTGGGTATTGATCGACTACCATCTAGACTTCCATAACCCTAATAGAGATACCTTTGGCTCTGCTCAAGGCCTTACTCCACTACCAGCCAGGCATCCATAGCTCTGATGGAGATTACAAGAATCACATTTTCTTAGAGTCTTTGAATTTTGTAATAAGCTATTATTTTTATACTTTTTAGATCATTTTTGACTTTCTAGCAAATCTTGGGAACTAGGCTAGCTAGGTTTTGGGGTTTGGTTAGATGTTTGGTCTTTAGACAATCATACTTAGTTGTAAATTTATCCCAAGAAGTAGTGTTTATTAAGTACAAACATTAATGTATTTGAATAATTCAAGATTTCACTCTAAATGTGAAATCATAATTTCAACCAGGCTTAGATCAGAATAATGTTCAAAATCTCAAGGAACAATTATATTTACCATTAGTCTTTACTAGTTTCTCCAATCCTTAGCATATATCTCATATTTCAACAATCCATGGTTAACCAATGCCTAAGGATCATACCTGCATTCTTGATTGGTGAGGTTTTTTATAAATTAGGTGAAATTTAAGCTAAGGGATATCTAAAAAGACTTATTCAAATCAAAGAACAAAGGATAAAAGGAAAACACACCAAACAAACAAACAAGAAAAGAAATATTTAAAAGCACTATTTACAAACAAGGGATAAGATGGAAAGAAACAAGAAATAAACTAAACTAGAATCTACCTAGACTAATTCCATAAATAGCTTACCTCTAGGATCAAATGGAAAATTATTTAGTCTAATACATAATCTTAAAACATGATTTATTCCATTAAATGACCTCTTCTTATGAATAGGATCAATTGTGTGTTCATGTCTTTTATGTGATGTATCTTGATTACTCATCTCCATTCTCTAGTACCTAGATTAAAGATATGGATCTAAAATCCAATCAAATTCTTCCCAAATCCTTTTGTCTTGCATAAAGAGTGATAATTATCATTCATTCATAGATTGATAGTGACTTATATTATCCTGATTCTAGGATGGAAAATCAACTAGCATTCTTAGAATAATGTCTTCATTATGTTTAGCTTGAGGTGGAGATGGACTACCAATATTTGCACCAAAACTTTACAAGTCATCTCTAAAGGCTACTTCATCATGATCAAATAAAATGTCATGAAATTTATTTACAATCTTACCATTTGAATCAAGTTGATCACATACTTATAACTTTTTGATGGGGTTATATGGAAATTCTTGATCTAGTACACTTAATTCATCTTAATCCTCTATGAAGAATGGCATTTCTTCTACACAATCAAGTTCCACCTCATATTACTTTGGGATTTACATAATGTCATTATTTTCTTGGAATAACTTAATTTATTTCAAAAAATATTTGTATAAATATTTCCATTAGCTGGCTTCTTTAGGGACATCCTCAATTTTAGTAATGACCTCATATGAATTGTCCTCACAACTATCTTCTGAAGAGAGGTTAGCTTATATCTGATCTTGTTCATGGGGTTGCTTATCTTGATTGACTATTCCTTCTTATAGAGCATCTTTAGGTGGATTTTATTCTTTGAATGGAAAATCAAAAGTATGTACCATGAAGTATTTAGATGTCCTTGAAAAGCTAGATGTCCATGCAACATTGTCTTGATTAAACACATGTTCAGATGTATCCTTTTCATTTTGATATGATTCAAATAAATTAGAATGATTAAGTAGAACTATATCACAAAATATTCATTTCATGCAAATTATTAGATGACCTATTATTATTGTTATCATGAAATGTATTTGTAGGCCTATTAAACCTTAGAGAAACATAGTTTCTATTAGAGTTTTCCCCAGTATTTCCTACTTGCTTTTACAACTGAAGAAAATTAGTGCTTAGCTTTTGGACCATCTTAAGTATTGGTTCTTTCTCATTCTTTGGTGATTCTAATTCAGGAACTCAATTTTTATTACTAGTGGTTGGCAATAAAACACTCTTTTCCTATGGAAGAAATCCATTTGTAGCATTATTCAAGAACCCCAAATTTTTTCTAACATGGGCATAGACAATGGGAATTGGTTCAAGACTAGTGTCTAATTTAAAGTAGAAACACTCTGATTAGCATTATGCATGTTATTTAGTTCTAGTAAATTGGGGTTGACATTTGGGATAGCATATGTAAGCTAACTTTGAGGCTACATTTGAAGATAGTCATAACTTCCATATAAGCCAATGCTAAGGTGTTTATGACTCCAACAGACCTCTTAGGAAACAAAAAATTCATGGGATCCAAATCATCCTTGTAAATCTCTAAGCCTAAAGCCTTGTCATGTCTATAAGGAGTTATGGTTATACTAAACATCCTAACATTAAAAACTCTTATGGGATCATTAGGATCTTTTTTAACCATGGTGAACTATTGATACAAGACACATGGACTAATGATTTTGCCAAATTGGTCATTGAAGTAATCATTAAAGTTATTTCAATTGACAATGTAGTTCTAAGGTAGGTTAACGAACCATTCATATGAAGCATATTTGAAAGTAAATGGAAATAGTCTATATGCTACATCTTTATGAACTACATTCATAAGTCTCAAAACAACCTTAAATATTTTAACATGTTCTTCAACTATGATAACATTATTAGGATTGAAAGAAGGCAAATACCTTTCAAGGTTTCTTGGTGAGTCATATACTTGGCCAAGCATATTGATAGACAATCCACATAACCATGTCATAGCTTGATGAGGATCTTACTTATCGTAGTTCTATCTTGTAAATTCTTTGAACCATGTTTGAAATATGATGTGTAAATATTATTTTTATAAATAATAGTGATCAGACCTACACATTAAGAAAATTTTGTCCAAATATGTATAATGAGCAATAAAGGACATCAATCTTTAACTAAATTATCTCAAAGACATGTCCCAATAGATGAATATGAATGATCTTTACATGTCTAAGATTGGATAAACTCAAATATGTGAAGGATATATCAATATTTAAATAAAACAACTATTACTAACCTCAAACTTGTTGGATTCACAGATCTCAAGCTATCTTTACCATAATTACTCATGGATCTTCAAATAACATCTATCTTTGTCTAAATAAGCATAAAGACTAGTCTAAAACCATTAAGATCAATGACATTCACAAGAATATGCTAAAATAAACATAAATATGCAAATAATACACCAATATTTGAACAAAATTCACCAAATTAGCCAAGATGCTTCAAATTCATAGAGATCTAACTAAGGCCCTCCTTCTAGCTCCAATAAAGCTCTTGTTGATACCTAAATATGTATAATAGGTGTTGAGAGTGTTCAAGAACACTTCTCATTTTAGAATTCTAAGAATTAATCACATGAGTTATATGTTGTGATGATCTTGTTATCTATTGGTGGAATAGAGGCAAAGCAAGTGGACTGTTTCATAATATTTATAATGTTTGGTAGTTGGGAGCCACCATGGACATATAGTTACTCTATGCAAAATATGAATTATGATACATTAAGAATGATGAATTATGATCAAGAAATAATTTAAGATGGATATCTAAAATTAAAATTAATTTAGAATGATCTAGTTAAAAAGGAGAAAAAAGAAAGGTAAGGTAGAGAAGAGGTATTATTGATCTTCATTCCAAACATCATGACATATTTCAAATATCATCTAGGCATGCAATTAACCAGTGTATGACATGAACTAATGTAATATAAAATCTTATTACAAATCAAGAAAACATCTAAGGAATGTGGGAAATAATGCAAATAAAAACCAAGTTCACTTTAAATATTTACCCCTACAAACAAACAACATTAGCCCAAATGCAATAAGAGTAAGAAAATGAAATAAACTTAACAACTTCCAATTAACCTAGCATAGCTCTAGATTCAAATGTAGACACCAAGAATTCATAATAACCATTCAAATCTAGAAGTTATAACAAAAAAGTGTGAGAGAAGACAAGATAACAAAAGACAAAAGCAAATTTGGAAAATTATTTTAGAATTCCTTACTTATATTAATTGCTCAAAAGTTACAATTGTTTTTGGCTCAAAAAACTCCCTCCTTTTTTATGATGGGAAATACATATTTTATATAGACAATTCATGAGATATGTTAGTCATTCCTTATCAACATAAAACTAGATAAGTCTGTACATGCAACTGGACAAGTGTCATGGACAAGTTTCACTTTACAAATGCTTTAGAACCAATGACATCTTTTAACTATGACTAATCTAACTGAATTATGCATTACATGTTGCCTATGCCTTTATAAAATATAATATTCTACTCCAAAATGTTATACGTGCTTAGTTACCAAAGGAATATTCCTTATCTAATTTTAACTTTGAGACACATTGGAAAATAAAATATCCACATGTTTTGTCCATGTGGAAATGTCATGTCATTATGTCTGTTAATCCTAAAATGTGGCCATTTCTCCTAGGACACATGTTAACATGTCACTAAGTCTAGATCTTTGAAATTTTCACTTAGTTTTACACCATCAAATCATCCATTCCCAAACATACATGTTCTAATAGATCTTAATCCATTGGATCATTTTCTCTACATGATTGAATGTGAGCATGCAACTTGGAAGCTTTGTGATCTCTCAAATTCCATTTAGCACTAGATTTTATTATGAACCATAATATATCTATTATTACACATAAGATCATGCCACTTTGAAAATACATAGGATCTCTAAGATCTTTTCATCATGTATGTGCCTTTGTGCCATGCAACAGACTCTTGTTAGATCTAGGCTAATTAAATCTTCAACCCTTTGCTTGCACCACTAGATCTTCTAGATGCCCTTGAGATGGTGACACTTTTCACTCTCACAAAGATTTTATAAAGTATTTTTTACTTAATATTGATCACACACCATCAGATCTATGGTGCTTGACTTTTGACTCCCTTTTTTACCCATAAGCTTGACACTTATCATGGTTGGGTTCACTCCATTACTCCAAAAATTTAATATAACTTTAATAAAGTTTTTTGAAAAAAAATTACGACATAGTAATAGTTTAAGGTTTTAATTTGTGTAAATAAACATGATTAAAAACCTTAGGATAAGGTCTAAGTTTTAAAATATAATAAAAAAGGTTATGGGTGTGCCACTTGATAGCTCCTTGAGATCTCAATCCATTGACTCATTAACTCTAGTAAGGGCCCAAAAACTATTGATTTACCATATAGGCTCTCAATATGCTTCCACTTGGAATTCTTGGGTTACTCAAAGATCCACTTGACTTTATAATGTTATTCCATGCCATTATATCTTTGGTGCATAAAAAAATGCACACCATCAATCTTCCTTTGGACATTTTGACTTTTATCCTTCACCATGGGTTGTTGATATGTTTTTAAGCTCCGATATCTCACCATTTGGTGGTTTTTCATCCAACTTGTGCCTGTGAACAATAAAATATATGATTTAAAGGATCAGGTAAATATAAAAGAATTAGGATAAAAATGTATCTTAAAGTTTTTATTGTATCAACAAATACAACTTAAAAATTAGTATAAGTTTTAAGCTAAGATTAGAATATAATAGAAGACCCCCTATGAAAAATAAGAAATAAATGACTTAACATAAAGATTTTAGACCAAGGCACGAGTTTTATTAATAAATATGACTTAGACTTGGGCTAGAGTTCTAAACTAAGTCTATAATAAAGTTCTTCCTGCACAAATTTATATAAAAATGACCCACATAAATTTGAATATTATTTTAAAAGACCTAGGATAAAAAAAAAATTTAGACTAAGGTATTAAATTATTTAGACATATATTAAATTAATTAATTACATATAGGGGGTTATTTAAATTAAAGATTGAAATTGGAATTAAATCATGAAGATCATACATTGTCCCTTCCAAATGGACTTCATTGATGATTGTAACCTAAATCACATAGATCCAATGTTAGAAAATATAGAAAAGATAAAACTAGAAAAATGTGTAAATATTAAAATATAATCATGGTGTGTAATATATTCATATAAAGATAATGTGCAAAAAACTTTAATGGTACTCTAATTGGATGAATTTTCAATTTAAAGCACAAATATGCATCATTTGAAACAAGGGTCCCCATTTATAGAAATGGGGGTATGTTGACCTCAACATAGAGATTATGATTATTTGTTTAAGTTTGTTTTAAGGATGTTATGAGATCATGTTAATTCATTTAAATTCCTTCAGTATATTTAATTAGGTGTTTTAAATTCATGTTTTCTTTACTATGTTTTCAACCTAGTTGGCAATTCTAAGCGAACATATTGTAGAGAAGAATTTGAGGCTATACTTCTTGATGTGTAGCATATAATGAAGTTTATGATGACATTGAGGTCATGAGGTTTATGAATATGTTATTTTTTATCATGGTTTTTAAGCAAAAGTGTGTTTATGCTTTAGTTGTTTAAGACAAATTTTTTATGTATGCACAGGTCTATTATGAGCAGTGTTTTGAGTGAAGGTTCAAGTGATAGTTGAACCTAAAATGTGTTTTGGACCTAAATTTACATTGGATATCATCTATTTGAGTGTAATGTGATGTTTTGATTATGTGTGTGAAGTTTGGAAATGTTTTAATAAGATCAAAGGGTAACATGTTGCTGAGAAGGCATATTAGGTCCCTATAAGGCCTAAAAGAAGAGTAATGGATAATTGAGATATAAACAAAAAATGTGTGATCATATTTTTAGAGATTTTTAAATGATGTCAAGGAGATTTCAAGGAGATTAGATGAAGTTTCATGATATTTTAAGTGTCAATGACAAAATGTACAGTGTTTTTATCCTAGTATACTTGAAGTAGGCTTAGTTGATCTTAAGTTTTGGCATGATTAGAGATGTATCTAAAGTTTGGATCATTTTTGAGGGATCATATAAAATGTCAATTATGATTGGAGAGATTTTTTAAGTGCATGGTGTTAATTTATTTTTTCATTATGTTCATCCTGGCATAGTTGGTTTTGTGATAGAAAAATATGATTAGGTAGTTTTCTAACATCACCATTGCCACATATGGATGAATTAAGGTTAGTTTGTCATTTGGATGTGATAAAATTAGTCCCAAGTTATTGTGGTTTAAATTTTAGGTCATGAGTTTCTGTGTAGCTAAAGATATGTAGGTTTAAAGTTGGCCTCTTAGACAAAAGTTCACTAAGTTCTTATACTTAGCCAGACCATCACTACACATCATAAAAATATGAATGAACTAGAAATTTTATGCATTTAATATATTTAATCAAGGAGTCAAATAATGTTAATGGTTTTCATGGAGATTTTGTCTATAGTTCCAAGAAGGTACCCTATAAATTTGGAGTCTTGAAGTGATATTTGGCTCAAGTTATAAAGCTTCAAAGTTACACTAGTAGATTGTGATGGGGTAGAGACTATCAAGTTTAGTCATGTTGAAGTTTGAGGTCATTGGTCTAGAAGATGCAATATTTAGCACTTAATCATACATATTGAGATCAATGGTGTGCATGAATTCAACATGTCAAAGGTTGTACACACTGGTGACAAGTGTCATAAGCTCACTAATTTCATAGAAGATACAGTGGCTCATACTCATGAAGATCAATGGTGTAGGATAAGTAAAAGAGATAATAAGTCATGTGAGACTACCAAGTGGTACAAGTTTGTGGATAGATAAAAAAGTGTTAATAAATAATGCAAGGGTGTCAATGTCATAATTATGGGAGTTCTGATCAAGATCTAATGGTGAGCATTGCAAGATAATGACTTGGCTAATTTGAGGATATAAACTGAGCACATTTGTTCCAAATTTTTAGCAAGTAACGATATGATAAAAAGTGGTCAATTTTTAATAGTGAGAAAAGGTAAAGACTGAGCTAATTCTAAGAGATCAATGAAGCACATTTGTTCTGAACTATTAATAAAAAACAAGATGATGGTAAGTGCTTTATGTTTAATAATAAACAAGGGTAAAGACTGATCAAATTTTAAATGAGATAAAAGACATATATTCATTAAATCTATGAGAGGGAATGAGATGTTGAAAAAGTTTTTGATGTTTAACAGTGACCGTTGGAATTTGAATTTTCAAATTAATGAAGGAAAACTAGTGCTTAGTTTTTGAGCTATAACTTTTGATCTAGGATAAAATTCTTGATGTACTAAAAATAAAAGTTGTAGAGGACTTCAAGATTCATCTAGTAAATCTAGTTAAAAGATATACATGTTTGTGCATTCAAAATTATTAATCTCCAAAGTTGACTATGTGTTTTACCATGTCTTGTAAGTGACTTAAGAAGGATAGTTGAGTTGTGAATGTTTCAAGGGGACTGAGTTATTGGAGAGTTTTATAGACTCCATGAGAATAATTTGTATGGATTTTAGAGGTTTGACCAATCCATATTTAGTATAAAAAAATATTTATAAGTTGATTGTTTGTTCATTCATGGTGTTCTTGTGTATAAGGCTAATGTTTGAGTAGATTGAGTATACATAAAGGTGTATAATGATGACTATAATAATTTAAGGATGTCTAAAAGGTCATGTGAATGGGAACTATTTATTTGGAAGTGGTCATATGTTTCTAAATTGACCAATGAAGTATTAAATGGGTGAATAGGTCTCCATGAGACCTATAAGGGATACTAAGGCCTAATTAAAAGGCATAGATGCTCAAGTGTGAGCCGTAGTTGTTATGGCCAATCTATGAGGATAGTATTGAGGTATGTAAGATGTTTTAAGGGTTAAGTCAAGTCTAAAGGATAACTAAGGAGATAATAAGAATGAAGGCTTTATAAATGGTGAAATCAAAGATGATGATTTCTAGATGTGAGAGACTTGAGAGAAGAGGTGTGTGTGAGAGTAATGGAATGAAGGAAAGGGTGTGTACCTAGTGGATGGGATATAGAGTAGAGAAAGTTTGTGAATATGTGTATGACCTATAGGTCATATATATAATGTAATAAATATTCTCTTGCATGTTTGAATATTGAGGATGAGCAAAGAGGTCTAGAGTGATCCAAAAGGATGTTTTGGATACCTTCAGTGTGATTGAAGGATAAATGATGTTTTTGTGATCTTAATGGTTAATTTGAGGGGTAGATCAGAGTTAAGAATATGTGTATGACCATTTGATCATGTTTCTATGGTTGTGATAGAGTTGTTATTAAGAAGTGTAGTATGATCCAAAAGGTGATTCTGGATGTTTGTGGATGTGTGAAGAAGTGAAGGGGGATGATATAATTTAGATCTCTATCAGATTGGCAAACAATCAGTGTTTAGGAGATGTTAATATCATAGGTATTGGGAGGGTGTTCAACATCTAGGTCAGAAGGACTTGACCATCCTAGGGGAATGTGTTCCTTATGGAATAGGTGTTTCAATAAATTTTGGTCAAAAGAACTTGAGCATTATAGGGGTAGGTGCTCCTTGTGGAATAAGTGTTTTACTATGTTGGGTGAATATTTTGCCACCAGTGTACTAATGAGAAAAATAGGTTTGATCATCCAAAAAAAGGGAGATTAGTCATCCAAAGTTGTAGGTTTACCACATCCAAAGGGGACAAATCTCTCCTCTCATCAAGGGGAGGTTCCCTATAAAATATAAGGGGTTATATACTATAAATATAAGCATACAATAACACTCAAGGGTAGAATAACACCATCCATCTCTCTTTTTTTAGAGATGATGTTCACAGACAAAGGAGAAATCTTGGTGAAGACACTAAAAGTACTTCTCTTCTTTCAGAAATGGTCTTACAGGAAATAACAAGAGTTCTTTCAGGTAGTGACAAGTGATTGGTAACAGGGAGTGTAGTAACTAGCAGACGGAGATGTAGCACAAAATCTCCACCTTGACTACCCAAGAGTGAAATATGAAGGACAATGAGGGCAAAAAGTCATCCCAAGGTCCTTTACATAGGAAAAGAAAATAAACACTCACTGAAGACAACTATGACAGCACAATGTCTGAAAGTAACTAGCTTCAGAACATCTTCCTTATCACTTCCACTAGCTCTACTTGTTAATTTGAATAAACAAGAATACACTCAGGAAATAGACATAAGAACAATCTCTTAGAATGATACAAGCTATAACAACACAAAGTCTGAAAGTAACTTGCTTTCTAATTTGAATAAAAGAATATGATGAACAATCTGAGCTCAAAGTCTCAGTAATGCCTTTCAATTTGGGAAAAGTTTTACTTCTGAAAATAAAGAGATCTCCCTTGTATCAAATTAGAGATTACATTATATAGTAGCCAAGAAAGGCTTGGCACTTTGTTCCATGGAATGGCCCATGCTGCATACAATGCCTTGAATGTATTTTCAATTTTGTCAAGGAGGGCCATACTAGAACTAGGCAGCTGCCTTAATTATGGTGTGATAATTCATCTAATGCATCTCTTCCTTATTATGGACTATCTAGTCCTTTTCCTAGTGTCTACACAATTGTCCCTTCGCCTTTACTTCATGGAAGAAAAATAGGCTGGTTCCTTGATTTGGTGTGCTTCAAAAATCCTCTTGATCCACTATTTCACCTACTGGAAATAACTTCTTTAAATATATTTTGGCCTTTCCCTCTTTATACTATGATTTGAGACCTCAAGCTATCTTCTTAGCCTTTTTGGCTCTTTACGCTCTTCCATTAACAGTTCTTCCCTTTGGCATTTTGGCCTTTGAATGCATTCGAGCCCACACTTAAGCTTGCAAAGATCAATAGCTATTTTATTGCTGAAAATTTGACATCTTTAAATTCATCATCCTCCTTAGTAATTCCTTCATGTCTTTCCCACTTGCATTGGCCACTTTTCACTAATCTCAACAAGTGACACGTGGCATTTTCCACTACTTTTTAGAAACACATTAAAACCTTCTACAGTTGCCACATGGCACCCTCCACAAAAATTTGAGAGAAGCTTATTGAAAGAAGCTTTATAAGAAACTTGAAATGTGGATGTAGACACTTGTCATGCTCCATTGAGTTTTAATGGGACACATGGCATGTTTTGTGAAGCTTTAGATACCTTTAGAGGGTCGTGTGGAAGATGACACATGGCAGCTTCCATTGAGCTCTTAGAAACACAATAAAAATATTTGGGACTCATTTTGGATTCACGCAAATGATGACACTTGTCACACTCTACTTAACCTTAGTAACTCACCTGGGTCCCACCATAGTCCTTATGAAATAAAAGGAAGAAACTATAGATGTTAACACTATTTGGCTTCCATTGAGTTATAAAGGAACACGTGGCACATTCTACAGCTTTGAAACTTATTAGAAAATGTGTCCCAGTAGACGACACTTGACAGCTTCCACTTTGACTCTATAAGGGACATGTGGTAGCTTCTGCTACATTTTTGAGGTTTGATCTTTCTTGGAGGGAACCTGCCTTTCTGGGTCTTGAAAGACAGTGTATTTTCTAAGTGTTGAGTGTCTTCCATGAGGGTACCTACCCTTTAGGATCTTTTAGGTGGCCTTCAGACATTAATTCCTTTAGATAAAATGTCTGACAAAATGTCTAAAGGAATTTCTTCACTTTGTCTTTTTCCATTAGGCATTTTTCTATGGGCTTTTCTCTTTGGTCAGGATTATTTCCTTCAGACAAAAGTTTGAAGGAATTCCTGTAGACTTTTTGTCTGAAAGAAATGTCCTTAGCAACTTTGCCATAAGATTTCCTTCTGAAGGAATTCCTTTTCTTGATCGACCTTTGAAATGGTCCACCTGCTCCCCACCTGCCCTCTACAAGGGCTATCTGACCCCCAAGGTTTCCTTTTGGAAAAGTTACAAGGGTCCATTTTGGCTCCTATGTGCCTTCCACAAGGGTATTTGTCCTTCAGGCTCTTGGAAGAGCCCTTTGAACTTCTCGATTGAAAAAAATGGCTAAGTGTTGAACCTGTTTATTTCATGCAAAGTCCATAGAATCCAACCTATAGAGTCCATAGATTTGAGTTCATAGATCTAGGGGAGTCCATAGATGTGAGAAACTAGGATGTAGAGTCCATAGTTTTGAGGCCTTCAGAGTCTATAGATTTGAGCATGCCTATAGAGTCCGTAGTTTTCTCTAAATTTTCTCTAACCTTGAAAGAGTCCATAGAAACCTATCTAAAAAGTCTATAGATTCAAGCCTATAGAGTCCGTATATTTCTAAAAATGCTTTAAAAAATGAAGAAGTTGAATGCTCAAAATAATTTTTGAAAATGGAAGAGAGGATTTTCATCTATTGAACCAAAATAGTTCA
The DNA here is from genome assembly GCA_037957365.1 of Torreya grandis. Lineage (NCBI taxonomy): Eukaryota > Viridiplantae > Streptophyta > Pinopsida > Cupressales > Taxaceae > Torreya > Torreya grandis. The sequence goes on from JARHVA010001126.1 coordinate 3,484,213, forward strand.
TAGGTTATCCCAAAAATGAGTGACATTTTTGGGGATAATAGCCGGCTCTAGTTGGGGAACTTCCTTTGTTGAAAACTTGGAACAGCTGAGGGGAATAGAAACCAAAATCTCTAGTGCCTTGAAATGTGCCATTGGGCTATGGAGTCATGCTACCCAAAAATAAAGGCTCCAAAAATTAAAATGAACAACACAAAGTAGAAACAAAGACTACAAATATACATATGTATAGGTGAACTTATATGATACTTTAGGAATTGAATTTCTTTAGATCCTGCCCATTGTGAGGTAGAAAAAAGAACATGCCATCTTGATAATTTAACAAAAAAATATTTTCACCATTGAGCTAATGGATAATAAATAGGCCTCTCTAAAGGGAATCAAACTTCTCATGCATCCCCTTTGGTTCTCTTCTCTTGTCCCACAGCATTATTTGATCTCCAACCTAGAAATCATAGTTTTTTGCCTTTTAGTCGAAGAGCTTCTTCACTAGACTTTGATGGGCAGCAATTCGGTCCACCACCATAGTTATTTGCTCATCCAGCTCAGTCAGGCACATGATCCTCTTATCAAGGGAGCTTTTATATGTTTGATCTTCAATTGCCTTACCCAATTTCAATGCTAGCAATTCTAAGGTGATTGGTATCTCAGCATTGATATCATAAAGAAGTTGGAAAGGAGACATACTAATTTCTCTCTTTGGTGTAATTCTATCTGGTCATAGAGTGTCAACCAATGCTTTATGCCATGTCCTTTGGTTTTCATCCACTAGCTTCTTGATGATAGTCACCAGGTTCTTATTGCTTGATTCAACTTGTCCATTCCCTTTTGGAAAGTAATCAGAAGAGTGGGAGAGTGTAATCCCATAGTAGAAATAGAATTGAGTAATATCCTAGGAAGTGAAACAAGCTACATTATCAGTGACAATCTTGGTTGGGACCCCAAACCTAGAAATGATGTTCTCTTTGAGGAAATTGCACACTACTTCTAAAGTAGCATGTTTGGTTAGAATAGCTTCCACCCACTTGGTGAAGTAGTTTGTTGTTGTAAGGACATAATCATGTCTAGCACTTGAAGATGGGTTTACAACTTTAATAAAATCAATTCCCCATTGCTAGAAAGGCTCTTCTATCACCACTAGCTTGAGAGGCAAGGTACCTAACTTGGGTCTTCCAACAAACTACTAGCATAATTCACATTTTCTTACCCACTTGTATGCATCTTGAAAGAGAGTTGGCCAGTAGTACCTAGCTCAGAAAATTTTATGGGCAATTACAGGAGCCAAAAAATTTCCTCCATAGGCTAGATTATGAAAGGATTTCAAAAGTTGGCTTTGTTGCTCCTTGTCCATGTAGCGAAGGAACATTTCATCAAGGCTTCTCTTGTATAAGCCATTGTCCCAAAGGATGAAAGTGATAGCTTTCAGCTTGATAGTCCTTTTCTTTATAAGATAGGTGAGAAAGACACTCACCATAAGTAAGGAAATGAGCAATACCTAAATACCACTCATTCATGATGGAGACAAAGAAGACTGTTGGCATGTCTTCTTCTTCTGATTCTTCATGCTTTGTTCCTTCTAGCTTATTATCAACAATTAATTAGCATAAGCCTTTTCCCCATACCAGCTTTGTGGGCTTGATGACCAGATCAAACTCTTGGATCTTTGAAATCCAATTGCCTCTTTTCATCCCAAACTCTTGCTGAGTTAGTATGGATTTAACTGTGGTATCAGGAACCAAGGCAGTAGTGTGTGAATTCAAGATGTAGAAGTAGAAATGCTTTACTACCTTCACCACTACATAAGCATGCTTTTCCATGTTTGATTACTTTAGTTCATGAGATTTGAGTGGATAACTCATGAATGAAATAGGAGATTCCACACCTACTTGGTTCTGTTGAACCAAAATTACTGAAAGTGTGTGTTCAGAAGCATAACTATATATGGTGAGCTCTTTGTTATAGTCTAGAAAAACCAAAATTGGGGTGTGGGCACTGGTAGTCTTGATATCCTCAAATGCTAGCTTGCCTTCTTTAGTCTAGCTAAAGGTGGCCTTTCCCTTCATCATGCTTATAATATGCCTAGTCTTCTTAGCAAACTTGGGGATGAACCTCCATAAAAAATTCACCTTTCGAAAGAAAGAGTTAACAACAATCTTACTTGTGGGCAAGGTAAGCTCTTGGATAGACTTGAATCTATCTGAGTCAATCTTTATACCTCCTTTGGACATAATGTGTTTGAGAAGTTTCCCCTCTGTTACTCCAAAAATAAACTTCTTGGGGTTCAAGGAAATGCCTTGCTGGCAGCAATGCTCTAACACTTTTTGCAAGTGGCATATATGATTTGGGCGATGCTTAGAAAAGATAGTCAATTCATCAAGATAAATTACAATGAACTTACCCATCTCATCCTTAAAAGCAAGGTCCATTTCTCTCTGGAAGGTGGTGCCAACATTTATCAAGCCAAAAGGCATCCTTCTATATGCAAATGTGCCCCAAGGTGTAGTGAATGTAGTCCTATGTTGGTCTGCTTCACCAACTTCAACTTGATTATATCCTAAGAATCCATCTATCATTGATAATATCTCTGAATTAGTCACTATCTAAATCACTTGATCCATGATTGGCAAAGGATAGTTGTCCTTCAAGGATGATTGATTTAAATTTCTAAAATCCACACAGAGGCAAATTTTGCCATTCTTCTTCCTTATAGGCACTATATTTGCAATCCATGTGGAATGATGGATTGGGAAGATTATCCTAGAATTTAGCATTTTTGGTATCTTAGACAAAATAGTACATGATATCTTTAGATTATACTACCTGCACTTTTGCCTGTAAGGTGTCGAATCAGCCTTGAGAGGAATGTCATGTCAAATTTCATTAGGCTTGAGTGACTTTAGATCATCATATGAGTAAGCTAAGACATCCATGTACTGACTGAGCAAAGTAGTGAACTTGAACCTCTCCTCAGGAGTATAGCATTTCCCAATGTTCACCATCTTGGGATCTTTCTTGTTACCCAGATTTACTTGATCAAACTCCTAAGAGGAGCTTGAATCTATTTGCTACTGTTTGATGAATCTATCATGTTTGTCAAACAATTTCTTGAGGGAAACCAGACCTTTGGTAATTTTATTCCCTTTCACCTTTAGGAACTCTACATCCATGCTTGACCTTGATTCAAGGGCTGGTTTAAGCTTTTGAGGTTCACTACCTTCAAAATGCAACTATTCAAAGCTGTCCTTTTGCTCCAAGAAGGCAATGACTTGGTTGTCATTGTTAAACACTTGCCAATGACTAGCATTATTAAGCACACTTGGTCAAAAGACTAGCTCAATAGTGTACCTATCTCCTTTAAATTCTAAGTTGGGGACTAAGAGAGTAGCTGAAATGGCTAGTGCGTCAGCCTGGTCATTGAATTCTCTAGGAATGGCAGAGATGCTGAAATCATCAAAGCTTTCAATTTGGTCCCAGACCAAATTGTGGTAGTGGCACAATCTCTCATTTTGGTTTGATATAGGTTTCTCACCTAACAAACCACTAGTCTAGCATCTCCTTTAGCATAAAGGAGGTTGACGCCCTTGTCTTGAGCAGCTTTCAATCCAAGTAAGAGAGATGCATACTCAGCTATGTTGTTTGTGTTGCTAAACTGTAACTTGTATGATGAAGGAAAACATCTCCTTAAGGAGATATCAACATGATCCTAGCTCCTAAACTAGTAGAGGAATAGATACCATCAAATTCTAGCATCCATGCCTCATTTGAAACTAATTTTTCCTTAGATTTCTCCTTACTTGAAAGGGGGAATCCTTCTACATTTGCATTGTGTTCTGCCATCCTTTTTGCTATTCTATCTAAACCAATTATCAGATTGTCATTTTTAGAAGTTTCTTTAGCTAAAACATGAGTATCATCTATGGTCAATAAATAATTACCCATGCCTGAAGACTCAAAAAAAATTTGAGCTTCAGGTGCTGATGATTGGGTAACCACATATTTTGCATCCTTCTCAGGGAGTAGCCTCTTCATGATGCCTTTGAATAGAATCCTTTCTCTCGATAGGTCCATGCTCAAATCACCTCCAACATCCTTACATAAATTTTACCCAAGAAGGATGCCATATGATGTTGGGATGTCAGCCACTAGGATAGTCATCTTGATTCTTTTGTTTGGGAATGTTATAAATGTGAATTGAGCATCCTTAATTTGTCCTAGTAGAGGTACTTGCTTGTTCTCCATGGAGAAACATCTTCCAAATGTTTTGGTCAGTGTAAGGCTAAGGGATTCTACCACTTTAGTAGGCATGACATTGTCTGAAGCTCTAGAATCAATGATGTAATTACTCAACTTGTGATCATTTATCAATAGGGAAACATAAAAGGCTCTATTTTCCTAGGGGTAGTAGGAGGAGTAATGACAAGATTGTTTGGGATAGACATGTTCCTTTACGGGTCATGAGTTGCCTTCTTAGCTTCTTGTCGTATAGGGATGGTTTGATTTTTCACATATTGAACCAACTTGTGTAATTGCTCAGGATTGGACTGTAGGAACTCAAATTTAGACATTTGAATTTTTGTTTTCTTTATATGGTAAATTATATCAAATGTCTAGAATGAGCTAGGAGCAGAGGATGGGAGTTCATCCTTTTAATTTTTGGGAGGGAGAGGACTAATCTATGAGTTAGAAGTAGAAGGCATGGGGATGTTTGATGTTTTCATCTTTTTAGCAGTCATCGAGTCCTTTGGCTAGAAGGGCAGAGTGGTTCCACACTTAGAAATTGAGATTACTAGTTGAGGTCACTCCTCTATCTTTTCTTTATTAGCTGGTTGGGTTGACTAGTTCTTGGACTATGTGAAAATAACATATGATCCTTTAGTTGCTTTACCTTCACTTCTAGGTTCATCTTGATAATTCAGGAAACCAATGTTGGAGTTGCTAGCTAATTCTTCTTCTTCCTCAATGAAGAGATTAGCATCATCTTCAGGATTTGACTCAGGATGGAATGAGAAATTTGATTCACCTTTAATATATCCAACTACTGAGTTGGTTGGAGGTGCTTTAATGGCAAGGTCAATCCTCTGAGGGGGAGGGAGATGATTTTATTACCCTTGATTTTTGGTAGCATTACCTTAATATGGTTGATTCTAAAATGTCCTCCTTGGTACATCTCTATATGAAGGAGCAGATGACATCCCTTGTGCCATTTGTTTTTTGAGGGTCATTAATTCATTTTCTAGCTTCTGCACCATTAGATCAGTGGTGGCTATAGGTGAGTATTTAGAAGATGAAGAGGGCTTACCTCTATTTGGGTCTCTTCTTATCTTTCCAGCCAAGATAAGGTTATCTCCACCTCAGTAGCTAGGTCTAAAGTAGTAACAAGGTCTATGTGTCTAGCCTGTCTCAGCAAAAAACTCACTTTAGGCAGCTGTGAGTTGATGAAGAAACACTTGAGATTCTCAAGTGTTAGCTGGGCAATCATGGGAATCCTGTTTCTCAGCTTGTCAAAATTGGAAATGAAGTCCCTCATAGGTTCATGGGGCTCCTTCTTCATCTATGTGAGTTGGGCCAACAAGGCATGTGCATCTTCTATAGGCTTGAACCTGGCTTCAAATTTAGCTTTGAGTGTGTCCCAGTCAGTCACTGATCTCACTTGTAGATGGTAGAATTAGTCTATAGTAGCACCTTACAATGCTTATATGAATAGCATGACTACCATGTCCTCAAATTCCACACCTATCATGCCATAGGCTATGCTGAAGGCTGTAATGTGTTCATCAGGATGAACTCTCCCATCACCAAAAAATTTGGGGAAATTCTTTCTTGAGCTGTGTGGGAGTTCATGTAGAGGTGGTTGAGTGGGCCAAAAGAGTTACCCCAGGGGCCTTGAACTACCATGATGGGATTATGAAAAAGAGGGATAAACAAATCTAGGTAGAGTACGTATAGGTAAAGCTCTGATGATAGTAGAAAAAGAAACTCTACCTTGTATTGGTGACCTGATACAGATGGGAGGAACACTCATGGATCATTGAAATTGGGGTTGTGGAGGAAACAAATTGAAATTTCTTTGCTGAACCAACTCAAAGACCGGGTCAACAATACCTAGGGTTCTCTGACTTCTGGTATAACATGGAGTTGCCAAATTGTAGGATAAAAATGAGAAAGAATTGGTCCTACTTTAGCTTAAAGCTTGAGGCCTCAAACTACTATTCTTCCTTAGCAGATTTGGTTTACAGACCAGATTATATAATGGGAATGGATAAGGCTATAATGATAATAGGTAAGACCTAGATGATAGTTGCTAGAGTATAAAATGTATAAGGATAGGAATTGCTTGTTCAAAATCCCCAGCGGATTTGCCAAAAAAATTGTTGAGTGAATATTTCATCACCAATGTACTAATGAGAAAAATAGGTATGATCATCCACATCAAGGGAGATTGGTCATCCAAAGTTGCAAGTTTACCACATCCAAAGGGGACAATTCTCTACTCTCATCAAGGGGAGGTTCCCTATAAAATATGAGGGGCTATATACTATAACTATAAGTAGAAAATAACACTCAAGAGTAGAATAACACCATCCATCTCTCTTTTTTTAGAGATGATGTTCACAGACAAAGGAGAAATTTTGGTGAAAACACTGAAGGCACTTCTCTTCTTTCAAAAATGGTCTTATAAGAAACAACAAGAGTTCTTTTAGGTAGTGACAAGTGACTGGTAATAGGGAGTGTAGTAATGAGCAGACTGAGATGTAGCACAATGTCTCCACCTTGACTACCCAAGAGTGAAATATGAAGGACAATGAGGGCATAAAGTTGTTCCAAGGTCCTTTACACAAGAATAAAAAACAAACACACACTGAAGACAACTATGATAACACAAAGTCTGAAAGTAACTAGCTTTAGGACATCTTCCTTATAACTTCCACTATCTCTACTTGTTAATTTGAATAAACAAGAACACACTCAAGAAATAGACATAAGAACAATCTCCTATAATGACGTAAGCTATAACAGCACAAAGTCTTAAAGTGACTTGCTTTTTGATTTGAACAAAGGAATATGATGAACAATCTGAGCTCAAAGTCTCAGTAATGCCTTTTAATTTGGGTAGAGTTTTACATATGATAATAAAGAGATCTCCCTTGTATCAAATTAGAGATTACATTATATAACAGCCAAAAAAGGCCTGACACTTTGTTCCATGGAATGGTCCATAATTCATTTAAAGCCTTGAATGTATTTTTAGTTTTGTCAAGGAGGGCCATGTTGGAGCTAGGTGGCTACCATAATTATGGTATGTTAATTCATCTAATATGGCTCTTCCTTAGTATAGACTGTCTAGTCCTTTTCCTAGTGTCTACATAGCTATCCCTTTGCCTTTACTTCATGGAAGAAAAATAGGCTGTCCTTGATTTGGTGTGCTTTAGATATCCACTTGATCCACTATTTCACCTACTAGAAATAACTTCCTTGAATATATTTTGGCCTTTCCCTCTTTTTGCTATGATTTGAGCCATCAAGCTATCTTCTTGGGCTTGCTGGCTCTTTACACTCTTCCATCAGCAATTCTTCTCTTTGGCATTTTGGCCTTTGAATGCATTTGAGCTTGCACTCAAGCCTATAAAGATCAATAGCTATTTTATTGCCATAAATTTTATGTCTTTGGGTCCATCATTCTCCTTAGCAATTCCTTCATGTCTTTCCCACTTGATTTGGCCACTTTTCACTGATCTTAGCAAGTGACACGTGGTATTTTCTACTAATTTTCAAAAACACATATTAAAACCTTCTACAGCTATCATGTGGCACCCTCCACATAAATATAAGATAAGCCTATTGAAAGAAGCTTTATAAGAAACATTAAATGTAGACGTAGACACTTGTCGTGCTCCATTGAGTTTTAACAGGACACATGGTGTGTTCTACAAAGCTTTAGATACCTTTAGAGGGTCCTATAGAAGATGACACATGGAAGCTTCCACCAAGCTCCTAAAAACACTATAGAAACATTCCATACTCATTTTGGATTCATGTGGATGATGCCACTTGTCACACTTCAATTAACCTTAGTAACTCACCAGGGCCCACCACAGTCCTTATAAAATGAAAGGAAGAAACTATGGATGTTGACACTTGTCAGCTTCCACTAAGTTATAATAGAACATGTGGCACATTCTATAGCTTTGAAACATATTAGAAACTATGTCTTGGTAGATGACACTTGGTAGCTTTTGCTTTGACTCTATAAGGGACACATGGCAGCTTTCGATGCACTTTTAAGGTTTGATCTTTCTCAGAGGGAACCTGCCTTTTGAGGTCTTGGAAGATGGTTCATTTTCTGAGTGTTGAGTGTATTTTGTTAGGGTACCTACCCTTTAGAATCTTTCTAGTATCCTTGAGGCTTTAATTCCTTTAGACAAAATGTTTGAAGGAATTTATTCACTTTGTCTTTTTCCATCAGGCATTTTTCCATGGGCTTTTCTCTTCAGTCGGGCTTATTTCCTTTAGACAAAAGTTTGAAGGAATTCCTTCAAAATTTTTGTCTGAAGGAAATGTCCTTAAAAAATTTTCCATGAGATTTCCTTTCGAAGGAATTGCTTTTCTCACTTAGCCTTTGAAACAGTCCACATGCTCCCCCTGCACTCTGCAAGGGCTATCTGACCCCCAAGGTTGACTTTCAAAAAAGTTACAAGGGTCCATTTTGGCTCCTACATGCCCTCCACAAGGTAACTTGTCCTTTGGGATCTTGGAGGACCCCTTTGAGCTTCTTGATTGAAAAAATGGGTAAGTGTTGAACGTATTTCTTTCCTACAAAGTCCATAAAAGCCAACCTGTAGAATTCATAGATTTGAGTTCATAAATTTGGGGGAGTCTGTAAATGTGAGAAACTAGCCTATAAAGTCTATAGTTTTGAATCCTTGAGAGTCCATATATTTGAGCATGCCTATAGAATCTATAGTTTTCTCTAAATTTCCTCTAACCTTGAAAGATTTTATAGAAACCTATCTGTAGAGTCTGTAGTTCTAAGCCTGTAGAATCCATAGATTCAAGTCTGTAGAGTCTATAGATTTTTGAAAAAGCTTTGAAAAATGAAGAAATTGAATGCTCAAAACAATTCTTGAAAAGGGAAGAGAGGATTTTGGTTTGTTGAACCAAAATAGTTCATAGGTTCTCCCAAAAATGAGTGACATTTTTGGGGACAACACACTAAATTCTAGTTAGAAAGACTTGACCATCATGGGGTTAGGTACTCCCTATGGAATAAGTGTTTCACTAAAGTCTCATGTTTTCATACTAATTATAGTAAAATTAGTCCATTTTTTTGTAGGCTTGAGAGTGGGTTTTACTCCCCAAGAGGGTTTCCCACAGATCCTGTGTTGTGTGTATAATCTTGCATTATCTATTGTTCATTGTTATAAATGACTTGTATATTCTATGAATGCTTGTGGTAAATGAATAAGGGTTTGAAATTATTGGAATTAAATTTTAAATATCTTGTATCATTGATTCACCCCCCAATGATTGTAACTCTAATAATTGGTATTAGATCAAGTACTTTGGTAAAGGCTTGATAGCTTGAAGGAGATTCAAGGTACAATATGGGTAGCCTTCAAATGCAATGAGATTTTTCCACTAAGAAAGAATCAATGTTTAATGGATCTAATTATACTATTTAGAGTATGAGAATGAGGAAATACATCATGTCCCTAGGGTTTGACACTTGGAAATCTACTATGGATGGTTATTATACACCTACTATTCCTCCATCCAATGATACAAATAAGAAGTTGTTTGTGAAAAATTTTAAGGCAATTAATGCTATCACTTGTGGTTTTTTAGAGATTGAATGCACCAAGGTAGTCCATTTCATATTTTCCAAATAAATTTGGGATAAAGTGAAGACTATTTATGAAAGAGATTCAAAGGTTAAGATGGCAAAGTTTTAGACTCACCGAATATAATTTGAGAGCCTTAAGATGAAGGAAGAAGATTATATGGCATCCTTTTTGTAGAGATTTGATGAGATTGTGAACATCATTAGAGGTTTTGGACAGAATCTTGAAGAAGTTATTTTAGTTCAAAATGTATTAAGGTCTCTCTCTCTCTCAAGTTTGACTCTAAAGTATTGGTTGTAAAATAAAGTCATGATATTACTCAATTAGAGATGGATGAATTACATGACATCCTTACTACCTATGAGATGAGAATAAATGATGATATATCACCAAAAAAGGAAGAAAAATTCAATATAGAAATGAATCCAAAGAAGAATTTATAATGTAAAAAACTCAAAGAAGATGACACATTTGATAATGATAATGATGAATTAATTTCTTTGTTTACAAGGAAACTAAAAATATGTTCAAGCAAGTATAAGGGTAATCTACCCTTAAATGTTTCAATTATGGATATGTAAGACATTTGGATAATAAGTGCCCTCATAATCATAAGAAGAATTTTGATGAAGAGAATGGTCAATGTCATGATTATGGTAAGAGTTCATTTAGGTCTAATAAAATCAAGAATGGATTCAAAAGGTTTGGCAATAAGAAGTACTTCAAGGACAAGAAGAGTCACTACACAAATGAAGATTACAACTCATTAGATGAGCATGAAGATAATGACTCAAAGTATGATCAGGAATATGATGGTCCTATTGAATATGAATACATCTTCATGGCTAAGGAATGAAGTTTTTCATATCAAAATGAGTCTACTTGGAGTGATTCAGATGATAATAAAGCTGAGGTGGACAATGAGACTAAATTGATGAATGTTGTTAAAGAACTGAATATTGAGAAGAAGATTAAAAAGAAGATGAAGTCTCAAATCAAGGACTATGAAGATAAATTTAATATGTTTTAGGAAAGAATGAATGAATACACCAAAGATCATGAAGATATAGTCAAGTTTCTCAGTTGTCAATTAGAAATCATGTCTACAAGCTTCAAAATTAAAGAATATGAATGCTCAAGGTATGTATTTGAAAATGAGTCATTAAAAGATGAATTAGAAAAGACATATAGTAAGATGAAGTCATTTATGAGATTTGAAAAGAGCTCAAGTGATCTAGAAAATATTCTAAGTGGTCAAAAGCATGTATGTGATAAAACTAGTCTTAGATACAAAGAAGAACTAGAAAATGCAACTCAAGACAAGATGAAGACTAATGTAACTCAGACCTTGAACATTAGTAATTAGTCAAGGAATGAAGATTCTATAAAAGTGAAGATAAATTAGATCATACAACCAAATACCATGAGGTATGCAATTTTTAATGGTTATTGTTACACATGTAATCAATTTGGGTATAGAGCTAGAGAATGCAAGATACATGTTTGAATTGAGTTTACATGGAATTATGATGGGGGTCATCAATCAAAAGGTGTGAACAAAGTTAAGTGCTTCAGTAGTTTTGATGAGGGACATTTTGTTAATCATTATCAAAATAAGGTAAAGCAAGGTGAGTCTTATTTAAAGGAGTAGTTTGTTTCAATTATCAAAAGAATGGACATATTACAAGAGTTTGTTATAAATAGGAAAGGTAGGATAAGCTTCTTAAAAAATGTGTAATGTGCTTCAATTTTCAACAAAGAGATCACATTGATAGATTCTACAATCAAATTCTTATAAGATAGAATAGGTTTAGTTAGGATCCTAGAGTGCAAGAAAGAAGGCAAGTTAACTCATGGAAACCAAATTTGGTAAATTTGAGTCATGATAAATATGTAGGTCTAAGTAATTTGTTTTATATGGTGGAGAATGATATAGAATTTGGAGAGTGTAAGAGCTCTCATTGTCTGCTCATGTTGTGAATAAATAGAACAAGCTCAAGGAGAAGACCAAGGTTTTGGTTGATGCTAGCTTTGAGGTGTGCTTGGATGCTAATGAGAAACCTACTATGTGATAGAAAGTTTAAAGCTTGGTTCTTGTGTTATTAAGGTCTGAAGGTGTTGTTATACAATGTAAATAATATACTTTAGTGATTAAGGTATGTTAAGATTCCACAGTTTCTCTAAATTTTATATATCCTATCATAGAGGAAAAAGTGAGTGATGTAGAAAAGGAACAAGTTGCCAAAGTTCAAACTAAGGATAACAAGATCAAGAAGTCTTATAGCTATAAAAGGGTTCTATTGGTTACTAAGTAGATGTGTGCCACTCCTATCTTCACTTTTTTTTAAGAGCATTATGGTATAGAGGAGGTCTCTGTCTATAATTCTTAAGATACTCCTTATAGTGGATAATCAAGTATTGTTATGGTGTTCTTTAGAAGGTCCTCAAAGGCAATATATGAGTGTTTCTAGTTGGAGTTAGTGTGTCAAGATGGGATAAATGCTTTGATGAGGTTAGAATGATGTCATAAGGTGTTTTTGCTATGTATATAATGTATGTAGGATCATAATGGGTATCTTAGGTGGCATAATGAGATTAATGGAATATTGAGAATATTTTGGTACTTAAAAAGGTATTTACACTTCTTTGTGATGTGTTGAAAATTTTGTTGTGTCTTGATGATCCTATTTATGTCTTTTGGAGGCTATTGTGTGCTCCCAAGTTTATCTTTCTTATTGTGGATCAAAGACATGGTATAATAATTCAAGGCTCCCAAAGGTTTAAAGGCTCAAATCTTGGTCCAGAAGTGTGTGATGGTTGTATTTAGGTGTGTTATAATTTTCAAAGGTAAGCGTTGGCCAGAAGGAGGTTTGTTGACCTTGTTTGTTTTGAGATTCTAGATTTTTAGGCTATGATAGAAAAGTGATTTGCATTATGAGCTAAGGTCTAAGGATTTATAATAGGTTTAATGGGACAAATCAATTTTTAGATCAAGCTTCAAAGATATTTTAAGGTTTATGGTTTTCAAATTATTCATGTTTTTGCCAACATAGAGGCCTAATTAGCTAGAATGTTTGGGAAATAATTATGTTGAAAATATTGATCTAGGTGATGTAAATTGGTGTGCTTAAGGGGGAATATGAAATAGATATAGATATGAATTTTTATGTCTTGAAAGTATGTCTATTAAAAGTTGTGGGCTCTACAAGTTCTAGATAGGGCTATACAGAGTTTGAATAGGCCTAGTGTGAAGATTTGATGTTTTCTCTTAGTTTCTCCAAAATATCAAGGCATGAGTGTTTCAAGGTGATTTCTCATGTTGGTTTATAACATGTTTTCTATTTGGTGAGTGGAATGAAGCTCGATTGGTGGTCCTTTAGGTGGCTTGAGAGAGAAGGCTAGTAAGCCTGTGTGGTGGTTATAATGGTGTGTGAATATCTAAAGATGATCAGGAGGTGAAATGGATCAAAGATCATTGGGGGAGTCCCTATTAGATGTTTCTTAGTGATTTATATTGGATTTAAATGCTTTTGTGTGTTCTTTCTTTATTGGTTGTAGTGCTTGGTTGAAGAGAGTGTTGTCATGTAGAAGGAGGAAGTTTTCAAGGAAATAAGAGGTAGGCTCAAGGTAAGTGGAAGTTTGTATCATATATATAAGGTGGTGATATCCTATTTTTGGTTTTTTAGGTCCTCAAGATTATTTTTTTCCCACTTTATCATTGTGTTAAAGGGGGATAAGGCTCTTATTATGAGAGTGCTTGAAGAGAGAGAAGGAAGGTGAGTTATATGATGGGTATGGACATCATTGACAAAGGAGGAGATTGTTAAAGAGTTTTTATTGATGTCATGGAGGTTTCTAGGCGATTGGATGAAGTATCTTAATAGTCTAATTATGAATGATAAAGTGTGCAGTGTGTTTGTCCTAGTATGCTTGTAGTAGGATCAATTGATATTTAGTTTTGGCATATCAGGTATAGGTATAAAATATTGATCATGTGTGATGAGTCCTATTAGAGGTAAAATATTATTGGAGAGCTTGTGGAAGTTCATGGTATTCATTTGATTCTTCATTATTCTCATCTTTGCATAGTTGGTTCTATGATAGAAAAATATGAGTAGGCAAATTTTTAATGTCACCATTTCCATGTATGGATGAATCAGGGGGAGTTGGTCATATGGGTGTGATCAAATTAGACAAAAGTTATTTTTTTTTAAATTTAAAGTCATGAGGTTGAGCTTAGCTAAATATATGTGGGTAAAAATTTGGACTCTCATACAAAAGTTTACTAAGTTCCTATGCTTAGACAGACCATCACTACATGTCATACAAATAGAATGAACCAATGGGTTCATGAATTTAATATAGGTAACTAGAGATTCAAATAAGGTTAAATTTTTTCATGGATATTTTTTATATACTTCCAGCAAGGTACCCTATAAATTTGGGGTCTTGAAGTGATTTCTTGCTCAAGTTATAAAGCTTCCATGTTACTCTAATAGACTGTGATGAGATAGAGACCATCAAGTTTAATAATGTTGAATTCTAAGGTCATTGATCTATAATAACCAATAATGATAAATTATTCATACATATTTATATCAATGGTTCATATGAACCCAACATGTCAAAGGTTGCATGTGCTAGTGACAAGTGTCGCAAGTTCACTAATCTAAGAGAAGATCAGTGGTGAGTAGTGGTTTGTACTCATGAATATAAATGATGTGGGAAAAGTCAAAGAGTCAAAAAATCATATAGGACTACCAAGTGTCACAAGTGTATGGACTAACAAAAAAGTGTTCATAAGGCACGTGGGGGTGCCAAGTGTCATAATCATGAGATTTTTTATGAAGATCTAATGGTAAGCATTGAAAGATAAAGACCTAGCTGATCTGAAGAGATCAATGGAGTTTATTTTTTTCCAAATTTTTAGGAAGTAGTGAGATGATAAAAAATAATCAATGTTTAATAGTGAGAAATGTAAATACTGAGCTACTTATAGGAGATCTATGGAGCATATTTATTCTAAACTATCAGGAAGTAACGAGATGATGACAAGTGCTTGATGTTTAATAGTAAGAAAAGCTAAAGATTAAAATAATTTCAAGGGAGATCAATGACGCATATTTTTTTAAGCTATGAGAAGGAATGAGATGTTGAAAAATTGTTTGATGTTTACCACTAACTGTTGGAATCTGAATTTTCAAATTAATGAAGGAAAACTAGTGCTTAGTTTTTGAGCTATAACTTTTGATCTAAGACAGATTTCTTGATGAAATTAAAAGAAAAGTTATAGAGTAATTCAAGGTGCATATAGTGAATATAGTTATAAGGTATAAATGTTTGTATAGTAGATTTTATTAAGATCCAAAGTTGATTGTGTCTTTAACCATGTTATATACATGACCCATGAAGGATATTTGAGTTGTTCTGATGGTATTTGGATGTTTCATGGGGATTGAGCTATTAGAGAGTGTTTTAGACTCCATGATGATCATCTATATGGAATTTGGAGTTTTTACCAATCTATATTTAGTATTAACAAATATTTATAAGTTGACTATTTATGTATTCATGGTGTTCTTGTGTACAAGGCTAAGGTTTGACTAGATTGAGCATATGCAAAGGTGTGTAATGATGACTACAATAATTTTAATATGTTTAAGAGGTCATGTGGAGTTGAAAAATGCATTTAGAAGTGGTCCCATGTTTCTAAATTTCTTGATGAAGTGATAAATCATGGAATAGGTCTCCATGAGACCTATAAGGGCTACTAAGGCCTAATTAAAAGCCATAGTTGCTTAAGTGTGATGCATAGTTTCTATGGTTGACCTATGAGGATAGTATTGAGATATCTAATATGTATTAAGGGTTAAGGTAAGCATAAAGTCCAATAAATAATATAATAATAATGAAGGATCTATAAACGGTGAAAATAAAGATGATTATTTCTAGATGTGAGATACTTGGGAGAAGATGTGTGTGTGAGAGTTATGGAGTGAAGGAAAGGGTGTGTGCCCATTGGATGGGTTTTATAGAAGAACAAGTTTATGACTATGTGTATGACCTATAAGTCATATTTTTTATGTCATAATAGTGATCTTTCATGTTTGAAGATTGAGGATGAGCAAAGAGGTCTAGAGTGATCCAAAAAGATGTTTTGGATGCCTTGAGTGTGAGCAAAGGAGAGATGATGTATATGTAAACTTGATGGTTTATTTGATAGGTGGGTCAGAGTGTGGACTATGTATATGACCATTTGGTCATGTTTCTAAGGTTGTGATAGAGTTGTTGAGAAGTGTAGTGTGATCCAAAAGGTAATTAGTGTTGGGTGTTTGTGGTTGTGTGAAGAAGTGAAGGGTGATGATATACATTATATCTCCATCAAATTAGGGGTAAATAAGTGTCTAAGAGATGTTCATATCATATATTTTTGGAGGGTTCTCAACATCTAGATCAAAAATACTTGACCATCAAATGGGTAAGTGTTCCTTGTGGAATAGGTGTTTCACTAAATTTTGGTCAAAAGGACTTAACCATCCTTGTGGTAGATGGTCCTTATGGAATAGGTGCTTCAATATTTTTTGTTTAGGACTTGACCATATTAGGGGTAGGTGTTCCTTGTGTAATATGTGTTTCACTAAAGCATCATGTTTTCATACTTATTATAGGATAAGTAGTTCATTTGTTTATAGGCTTGAGAGTGGGTTTTATTCCCCAAGAGGGTTTCCCACATAGATCTTGTGTTGTGTGTATAATCTTGCATTATCTAGTTTTCATTGTTATTAATTACTTATATATTTTATGAATTCTTATGGTAATTGAATAAGGGTTTGAAAGGATTAGAATTGAAGGTTAAATATCTTGCATCAATTATTCATCCCCCTCTCAGTGATTGTAACTGTAACACATATTATGATTGAAGCATGTTATTGTGGTATGATAAGACTTATTAGATGGCCTACCTAAGATTTTTTAAGTGTGTGACTGACTAAGAAGGATATGATCAAGTGAATTATATTATTACTAGGTAGTTTTAGGCCTGTTAGTGAGTGTGGAGAACAAGTAAATGATATAGAACATTGGTAAGCAAAAAAAGGTCTTTTAGAACATCAAATGGGTGTCATGAATTTCATACAAAAGGTTTTAATATGAGGAGCAAGGTCATTTTACCTAATCAAGTCATGAAGATTTCTAGATGAGTGAAGAAGGGTAGAGGCCATTTTGAGAGGGATAAAAGTGTGTGAAGAGCTAAGAAAGAAGATCATCATCTATTATATGAACAATAATGTATTATAAATGTGATCAAGTGTTTTAGGTGGCTGAGTTGGTACTGAGTCATCTAGGGGGTTGGTGCCTCCTTGTATATTAGTGATTTCTAAAGCCTATTTGAGTTAGTTCTTAGCTAGTTGGGGTAGGTACTCCATGTGAAGTGGAAGCTTCATTAAACTTGGTTTTTGTCTTAAATGAGTATAGTCCATTTGTATCATTAGTGGGTTTTCTTCTCCTTGATGGTTTCTCAAATATATATTGTGTTCATGTGTTTCATGATCTTGTAGATTGGTGGTTATGATTTCTAAGATGTACATTCTTATTTAAATGATCCATGATTGATTAAGTGAGATTATTAAAGATTTTTTTTAAAGATTGATTCACTCCCCCTCTCAATCATTTAGATTCCAAAAATTGGTATCATATATAAGTCATTTGAAGTAGTTTTAAAAACTTAAATGAGATCCTATAAGTAAGGATGGCTAGTTAGCAAGATGAAGGTGGTTTCTGTACTAGTAAGGCTCCATTATTCAATAGATATAATTATACATTTTTGAATTTTAGGATAAATATGTATTTTATGTTTCAAGGTCATAATATTTGGAAATTAGTATTGGATGGATATAGTGTCCCTCATATTTCACCAACTGATGTAGGAGGCAAGAAATCTAGTGAAAATAACTCCAAGACAATGAATGCCACTATTTGTGACCTATTGGAGGTAGATATTATGAATTTAATGAAATATGAATCAAATAAAGAGATATGGGGCAAGTTGAATACTATCTATGAAGGAGACACTAATGTGAAGATGGCCAAGTTGTAGACCCACCAAAGAGAGTTTGAAAACTTGAAGATGAATGAAGATGAAATTATTGTGTCTTACCTATTGAGGGTTAATGAAATTGTCAATATCATTAGAGGATTGGGAGAAGAAATGAAATAATCTACTATTTTCCAAAAGGTGTTAATATCATTAACTCATAAGTTTTACTTTAAGGTTTTTTCATTAGAAGAGATACAAGATTTAGACAAGCTAGAGATGGATGTGCTTCATGGCATATTAACTACCTATGAGATGATAAATAATTAAATAATACTTAACAATGAATAAACTTTCAAAGTTGAGAATAAATCAAAATTTAAGAAGGTCAAGGATGAGGAATGCTAAGATTCTTATGGTGATCAAATTATAGCCATGTTTACAAGAAAGTTGAGGTTTAGATCTCGTAATTACGAAGATAAGTTTCTCCTTCAAATATTTAAATTATGGTAAGATTGGTAACTTTGCATCCAAGAGTCCTAATAAAGATAAATTTGAGCATAATGAAGATCATAATGAAAATCATGGAGATGATATAAAGGCTTAAAAGTCTGACAAGAATAAGAGAGATTTTAGGAATGAAGGTAGGAAAGGGTCATCCAAATATAAAAAGATTTTATGTACCAAAAAATAAAACTCATTTGATATAAGTGATTCAAGCACAACTAAAATTGATGATGGTAGTAATGAACTTGACAATGGAAATAATGAAACCCTATTCATGGCCATAAAATTAGATAACGAGAGTTGCTCAAATGGAAAATGCCTTATTATTGATATAGAATTAGATGAAGACGAAGCTAAAGTAAACCTTGAGTCAGAGTTGATAAGTTCCCTAGAGGAGTTAAATTTTGAAATGAGAAAAAATCACAAACTAAAATCATTAGTTAAGGACTATTAGGAGTGAATTGGATTCTTTAAGGAAAGGATGAATAACACTTCTGAGGAGTATGATGAGATCATTAATCAAGTTGAGGCACAGATGGAGGTAGTCAATGCAATCTTAAAAGCTAAAGAGGAAGAATGCATCATATACGAAACTAAAATAAAATCCCTAAAATCTGAGTTGGATCAAGCATCTAATAAAGTGAATATCTTTGTGATGTTTGAAAATATCACTGAGGCTCTAGATGATATTTTGAGTAGTCAAAAGTTTGCAAGTGACAAGATAGGTCTTGGTTTCAAAGGAGACCAAAAAGATGCACCTTTAGTCAAGGAGAATAATGTTGAAGAAAAAATTCAACATGAAATGACCTATAAAATAGCCTAGTTCTATAAAGTATGCTAGTTATTTCAATGGTTACTATTTTTTATGAAATTAGTTTGGTCATAGATCAAGAGAATGTAGAAGACCCTCTAAGAATGAGTACTCATGGAGATATTAAAGGAGTCATAGTTAATATTAATAAAATAGTATGTATAAGGTGGTTTATAATAGCTATCATAATGTAGGATACATTACATGATTCTATCCTAATAGAGTTAGAAGGTCATAAGGTCAAAATATGAAGTTTTAGGCCCTTAGAGTGCAAGAAAGAAGGAAAATGTTTGTATGAAAACTAAAGGTAGTAAATATGAGTCATGATCAGTATACAAACTCAAATGGACTCCTTGATGTGATAGAGAATGCCTTAGGTGTGAAAACAAGTCAATAATTTTTGTTGTCATCTCACATTGATGATTAAATTATTGATGAAGAGATAAAGCCTATAGTGATAACCAAGGTCAAAAGGATATTTGAAAACATTCAATTTAGTGAGAGTATGGTGATCTAGGAATATCTTGAGTTTGTATTGTTCTAGTTCCCTATAGAAGGGGTGACTACATAAGGCTTCATGGAGACAATAGTAATTGGAAGCATGGTGGATGCTTGTTGAGATTTGACAGGTGATATTTTTGAAGAAGGTATGAAGACAAGTTGAGAGGTAAGTTCATGGTATCTGGTTGTAGTTGTGTTTGATCTATGTTGAAGATGGTATATGTGTATTATTGATTCATATGGTGAGTAAGTTGACAAGATAAAGAGGGAGTATGGTTATTATTTTTTGATTTTTTGCATTGATTGATATATTCTTGGTCTAAAGGAGAATCTTGGTAACTCTAAATTCTTTCTCAAGAGAGTGGTTGCCTTTTTTTATCTAGATAGAGGTAAGTATGGAGTTAGGGGGAGCATGATCTCTGAAATGTTTAATGATTGTATTTATTGAGAGATATTTAAGTATTATATATGCATAAAGATGAATAGGTACATATTATATTATCTCAATTTGAATATCATGAAAAAGACAAGTTATGATAGAGGTCTATCATAGTGAAGCATTTAAGCACAAACTTAGTTTGATAGAATGATTACAAGGAGGGTTATCATGATGTATATAAATCAATTATGGCCTATGAAACTCAAAGAAGATAATAAGATATATTTTTCATAGTGTATGAATGGATAATCATAGATTGAGGTATATATTCTATTGTATTTAAGAGGGAGTCTATGCTCAGGGGTAGAAAAAGAGTTTCTAAAATGTGTCTACAACAACTAATGAGTGTAAGGTAAGTACATGGTCAACATTTCATTATGTGGTTTCATGAAATTTAGGCCTAAGTATTAGATAAGATATTTATGGAATACCCTTTGTCATTTTTTTCAAAGGGGGAGAATATTAGAAAGGGTGAAAAAAGGTAAGAGCTATATTTGGGATATGGTTGCCATTAAGAGTGGTTGCCATAAGTTTTATAAGTGTGTTTGGAATCAATGACAAAGGGAAAGATTATTTAGCATTGTCATTGATTATGAATTTTTGGAATTTATGTTGTCATTAATGTCAAAGGTTATTGTGAAAACTCATGGTGTGTGGATTATGAGATTATATGCCTGATATGAAGACTCAACATTAAACATAGTGAGCCATGAAGATCCTTAGGAAAACTTCAAAGATCTACAAGGTAGCTTTGAAAATGTTTCTTTGAAGATATAAAGAATAATTGATAGTGTTTGAACATGAGAGAGGTTATTTTATTTTTGTATATGAGGTGCTTATAGCTTTGACATTTTTTTGTAAGGTGTTGAGAGCTTTGATAATAGTTAGAATGTTAGTTCTAAAGATTTGAGTAAGCAACTCTGAAGAGGCTCTATTGAGATATGAAGATGTTTTATTTAATATCAAAGAATACTTGAAAATGTTTTAACATGAGAGAGTTTGTTTTAATTGGTACATAAGGTGATAATAGCTTGGAAAAGGGATATAAGGTTAGTTTCAAGGCCTAATGTGACTTGCAGGTCAAGGCCTAGAAAGTAAAGAGAGAGATGGTATCTATATGAGGTATTAGGATTAATTTAAAAGGCATAAGAGAGAATGTGAGAATCTAAAAAGGTTATTGTATTTATTTTATGAATTTCCATAAATTTTTAGGTCATGGTTTTCAAATAAAAGGCTTGAAAAAGTGTTTTAAGGTCTTTCAAGGGTACATGATGAACTATCTACTTGAGAAGGATTTTCAAGTACTTGTTGGCACATGCATCATATTCATGAGGACATATGTTATTCATGGTATATGGGAAATTTTAATATATTAAATTTATAATAATTTTATTTGGAAAGAGGAGCTAAGCTTTATGAATGATTGTTAAGACTAAACGATTGTCTATACCCTCAAAGAACACTAACAATTTCTTGATGTTGAAGATCTTGTTTTAAAGTTATCATAATGGATGGGAATGGATAATAAAATTATTAGAAGTTTTATTCAACTCTCCCAGGTGCATCTAGGTGTGATTGGTTTATCAAGTGAGTAAGTGGATCCTATAAGAAATTCCTTATTTCTTAGATATTTATTGTAGTAGTCAAAGTTGATCAAGTCAAAGTTGATAAATGGATTAAGGTTGAATATTGAGACTTTTAATATATGTATATGTTGGTTTATTATTATATTATATACCTTAGTAGTGCTAAACCATTATTACAAGTTGACTAACCACTAACAAATCTACTGGTGCAAATAGTGAGAAAACCAGAAAAATGTAAGAAGTTGATTAGGGATGTACCATAATAGCTTATGAATGAATAATTTTTTAAAGACATATAAAACATGTTATTTGTGTGTGTGTGTGTGTGTGTGTGTGTGTGTGTGTGTGTGTGTGTGTGTGTGTGTTTATGTGTGTGTGTGTGTGTGTGTGTGTGTGTGTGTGTGTTTTAGATATAATTTTATTTGACAAAATGTTGCTAAAAAATTGACTTATCTGGTTCTGATGTACCTGTGAGGAGAGAGGTCCATAGATTAGTTTATGTGTCTAATATTTACCCTTAGACCTTAGAATTTTATTATTTGGATATGTTACAAAGATATATAAGGATAATATTCATGTATTATTAATATTTTAAGGTGTCTACACAAGTTTTGGAATTCAAAGTCACCATGATTTTTTTAAAGGTAAAGTGGTAATTTTGGGTAAGCAAGTTACAATGATGAGTTGGAGGATATTTTCCCTAAGTTAAATCATTCAATGCATATTATGTTTCTTTTGGGAATTTAATTATATATAAATTTTTATAATTATTTTGAAATTTAGTGTAAGAGGTTAAAACATTGAAGCCAAAATGGCTTGTCTGGTTGAGTGAAGTTTGTGAGAGAGAGCCAATAGATTGGTCTGCAAGAATAATAGTTTACATTAGAGATTATGACCTATTTATTTAAGGTTTTTTTAAGGATGTTTTTATATAATTTTAATTAATTTAAATATCTTAACTATGTTTAATAATGTTTCATAAGTTTACGTCTCCTTGACTATGTTTTGAAGCCAGTTGGAAGTTCTGAGTGAGCATCTTGCAGAGAAGCATTTAAGATTATATACCTTGAATTGAAGCATATAATGAAGTGTTTGATGAAATTCAGGTCATAATATTTATTATTATGTTATTTTTTTCCATTTTTATTCATAAAAAGTTTTTTTATGATTTAGTTATTCAAGACAAATTTTCTATGTATGCACATGCCTATTATGAATAGTGTTTTGAGAGAAGGTTCAAGTGATGGTTGAACCTAAAAGGTGTTGTGGAAATAAAGTTAATTTTTATAGGGTATATTTGAGTTTAATATTAATTTTTCCTGATTTTTGTGAAAATTTTAATCAATTCAAGAATATCAAAGGGTAACATGCTGTTAATAAGGCCTATTAGGTTTTCATAAGGCCTAAAAGAAGAGTAAGGGATAATTGAGTTATGACCGACCAATGTGTGATAATATTATGATTTAATTTTGTTATTATGGTATGATATGACCTATTACATGACATGAATAATAATTTTTAAGTGTGTGGATGACTAAGACGAATATGATCGAGTGACTTGTATAAATACTAGGCAGTTTTAGGCCTATTAGTGAGTGTGGATAACAAATGAATGATATAGAACATTGGTAAGCACAATAAGGTATTGATTAAAATCATATGGGTGTAATGAATATTATATCGGAGGTATTAATATGAGGATCAATTTCATATATCCTAATTAAGTCATGAATAGGGCTAGATGAGTGAAAAAGGATATAGGCTGGTTTAAGAGGGATAGATGTGTGAAAAGAGCTGGGGAAGAAGATCATCACATATCATATGAGAAATAAGGTATTATTAAATTTTTAAAGTGTTTAAAGTGGATAATTTAGTGATTATCTAGTTGCATTAGGTGCTCTATATGAATTGGGAGATTCACTAAAGTTGGTGTTTGTCTTATAGGACTATAGTCCATTTGTATTATTAGTGGGTTTCATTCCCCTTGAGGGTTTCCCACATATATACTATGTTCATGTATTTCATGCTCTTATTTATTCATGATTATTCTTTTTAAGATATACATCTTGTTTAAATTATCTATGATTTCTTAAGTGATATTATTAAAGAAAGTTTTTTTAAGACTGATTCACCCCCCTTAGTCATTTAGCTTCCAACAATAATGATTTATTAATTTATAGTAGATGAATAATCATTTTAAATAGATAATTTGTCAAAATAAATATAAAAATTATAATTTTTAGTAGTGAAATCATCATTTTCAATAGTGAATTTGTCAAACTTAGTAGTGAAATTATTATTTTTAGTAGTGAAATCCTTTTTTTGATAGTAAAATCATCATTGTCAATAGAGAATTCATAATTTATAGAAGTTAATTCATCTTTTTTGGTAGTGAAATAATTATTTTAGGAAACAAAATCATTTTTTAAGCACAGGTCTATTTACTTTTTGCTTTTGACATTCTATCTTTTACCTATGTTGATTTTATTACAATTTCACTTTTTTGTCTATGTGCGTACCAATGATTTTCTAATAGAGAGGTATATTACACTTTGTTTTTATGGATTTAAATTTTTATATTGTATGTTACCTTAATATAAATCCCAATAAAACATTATAACAACTTGTATGTATAATTCTTGTCAAAGAAAACCAACAAAAAAGATCAAACAAAAATCCAATTTCTTATCACTGATGATTTCAATCATGATTTAAAAGTTCTATTTTTAGTAATTACATAAAATTTTATTTCAATATTTTGTTTGTGATTGTGGAAATCACATATGCTCTTTCCTTGGTGTCACATTGGTGATGATATTTAGAAATCATAAACATTTCCATAATTATCTCTGTTACCTACGTAAGACCCATTTATGCTCTTTCCTTGGCATTATATTGATGATGATACTCAAAAATAAGAAATCGACACATACCTTTTATTTTTATTTTTATTTTTAGGGGTTCTATTGACCATGGATTTCACCACCATGTAACAGGCCAAACCTAATTTATTGGTGAGGTATATAAATTAATATCCATTTTTTTTAATTTCCTAAGAGGTTGTGTGTTTTAAACACACCATGATGTGAGGGCATTTCATCCTTCAATACCCAGCATTTCAATAACTAACTCAAAATATGATATTACCAATTATCAACATAATAAAACCCCTATGATTTTGTTGGGAAATTTGAGATAATATGCAATAGTGTGATTCACTTTATCTACGCATTCCATAGTTTTTCCCCCATATATAATCTTGTTTAAACCTTAAGCCTAATATAACCTCTTTTGTCATTCAAAAATGTTGCATGGTTTAGTAGTTAGCATGAAGAGGCTACCTTCCACACAACTTAAAAATAAAATTCAATGGGAAATTGGAATGAAAGTATTCTCCATGATTAGTTCATTATCATATTAGGTCATAGTTGAGAGAATAGATGAGTTAGTGACATCAGAAGGCCTAATAGTTGTTCACGACCCTCATCCTAGTTTTCACCTTTTATGTGCAAATTTCTTGATTGTTTAGAATAGAATTTTGTGTTGTTGTTTCCTTGTGTCTACCATGTACTAAAAATAATTATTTGAAAACTATTTTTTAAGTTAAAATCACATCTTAAAATCAAGTTTTCATATCAAAAACTTAATATAATTGGTTCGAGAATTCAAGTTTTTCACTCAATTTTTTGGTTTCTATTGTTAATTTAGAAAATCCTTTATTTATTTAGTCATTTTAATTTTTTTAATCATGCCTATTAATTGTAAAATTTCCATGTTAAATCCTCCTAATGTAAGGGAAGATCCTTTTGGAAATGACCCCTTTCAATTCCCCAATCAAGATCATCATGTAGAGATATAAGAAATAACTAAGCACAAAGAAGATGAAGGAGGGGCTTACCAGATTAAAGGTAGCCCCAAATATATCCAAATTCCACCTTCTTTTGATGATTATATCATGTCCAACAAAAATTAAGTATTTATTTGAGTCTTGAATTTTGGAGCAAAGTTCCCATCCAATTTTGATGTACATAATTTTCAATATCTAATTGCAAGAAAAGATCCTTCATCATATAATCCCAATCAAAAAATATCAAAATGTTCTTTAGAGGGTATATATGCTCTCATTCATTTCTCACAACCTCATCCCAAAGTATCTCAAGATAAATGGAAAACCATTTCACATGAAGAGTCATCCTAAACTAGCCATGTTTTTCCCATGAAAATCCATGCAAATCAAGGAAATCAAGATATTATGAACTTTCAATCTCATCAAAAAAAAATCCCTTTGGTAATCCCAATATGAATGTAAATATGATTTTATGTTCAAAACATCATCCAAAAAAATTGAGTTTAAACATGTCTTCTTACTGATCAATCATGCATCCCACCAATCAAAACTTAAATCCTACTTCAATTTTACCCATCATACAACAAAATCATTGAAACCTTAATATGGTTATCCCATCTAATTTAATTTTACTCAATAAAAATTTTATTACACCAAATTTGAGTAGACACCTAAGTTCACAAGTTTATAATCAAATTAATTTGATTGTGAATCTTCATTCAAACTCATTAATCAATCAAAATCATAGTTTCCATAGATCACCAATCACATCCAAAAAATATCAAAGCTTGAATACCTATTCGAGATTTCTCAATCAATCATCAAATCCTTGTTTGAATCAAACTTCATGTGCATTTAACAATATAAATGTAAATTATAGTGTACCAGATTATTTGATACTTAGATCAATTCTATCTAATCAAAATCCGAATCCAACTCCAAATAAATTTAGCTCTAATCCATATATTTCATTTAATTCTACCCCACATCACAACACTAACTCAAACCAAAACCAAATTCAATCAAATACTAATATAAATTTAATAAAACAACCATAAATTCCATCTTATTATTTAACAAAAACGAAAATAACCCAATCCCAAATAAAAATCAAGCTAATTCAAACCTAGGTTTTAATCAGTTTAGTTCAAACTCCAACATGCTTGCTCAACAAAATAATCCAAGTATGTTTCACCGAATACATTTTGGTTAAAACACTAATTCTAATCCCATGAAATTCAACACTAACACCTCAACCAACCAAAAATTCAAGATAAATCCAAACCAAACAAATCAAAATTTTACATAGATCCCTAACCTTGGTTTTAATCCAAAGCCAAATCAATCCAATTTTGGTTTTAACATTAATTCAAATCGAACAAAATTTTAGTACCAATAAAAACCATAACCTTGGTTATAACCCTAATACCTTTTCACATCCTCAAAACATCAACTTCAACAATCAAAATCCTAATAATTTTAATCAGAAAACTACTTGAAACATAAATCAATTCACAAGTCAACCACCTAATTCATTAAGTCAAATGGATCAACTATCCCATTTTCTCATGAAATAATTTCAAAATATAAAGGACAAAGTTTAAGACTTGTAAGATGTCTCTTATAATCAGCAAAAATAGTTTAAGTTTGAGTAAATTTTATCATATCCACATGATGTGAGTAAAAATAATACACCTTTTCCCAAATTCTATATTCCCAAAATTTGATAAGTGCAAAGGTAAATGAGATCCTAGGGAACATCTAACTAGATTTTATTACGCATGTGTAGACATTGCTTACAATAAAAAATTCATATTGCCTTCATTTCAATTAAGTCTTGGGGACCAAGCCCTTTAATGGTTCTCACAGCTCCCAAAAGGATCTATATTCAATTTTGAAGATTTATGTGAAATGTTTATAGGTCATTTCTCTTACCATATTGAGAAAGACTTGACCACTCTAGATTTTCACAACACTAAATAATGAAATGATGAAACTTTTGCTTCCTTCCTCCAAAGATGGAGAGCAATGGCAAGCCATTTTACATGACCATTTTCATAGATAGAGTTAGTGGAAATTTTTATTAATAACTTAAACTTAGATTTGGGACAGCACTTTTTACATCTTTACCCAAGATATTTTGATGAGATTATTGAAAAGGGAATTTAAGTGGAAAGAACTATGATCAATAGAGGTGTAATCAAAATATTTAAACTAGATAATAAAAATTCCTTGAATCCAATAGACAAACCAAAATTCTTTTCCAAAAATAATAATCTTATTATAAATGGTATAACTGATGTAATAGATTTAGAATCGATAAACATAAACTAACAACCAATCAACTCACAACATTATAATTCCTGGTGAGAAACTAAAACAAGGGAGACCTAAACATAAGTTCACTCAATTCGGTGACACAAAAATGTTTTCTAAAATTTGTCTCATGTGAACATGATTGTATGTCCAAACACAAAACCCTTTAAATAAAATGTTCCCAAGAGTGATTGGTACAAAGAGGATGAATACTATGAATACCATCAGATTAGAGGACATTCCAAAAATGTATGTAAGTACCTAAGACATTATTTTCAAGACCTTATTGATAAAGGTGACATAGAAGTTGAAAACCAATCATCTAAACAATCTAACAACCAAAAAGTAAGGATATACCAAGAACCATTCCCTAATCATGAGCAAGGTAAAGGTAAGAAAAAATAATATAAACTAGAATCAAGTAATGCTAATCAAGATAGTTATCCATTTGATTGCATAATCATTAGCATTGATATGGTACATAAAAATGTTAATGTTATCACTTTTCCAAAATATGAATGTGTTGTCGTCACAACATGCATAAAGCTTAGCTTACCAAGTGCACCTCCCTCTAATGTTGAACATAAGTACACCATTATAGATCATCTTGAGAAAACACTAACCAATATCTCAATTTTAGACCTTCTCAAGACCTCCCCTATGTATAAATATATGTTTTATAAAGTTCTACAGGAGTCTAATGTACCTCAAAACATTAATCCTATAAATTTTGAAGTGTTAATAAGTTCTTTAGCAACAAATGATGAATTAAGATTTGATCATTCAGATGTTTCTCCTTTAGGTTCAGAGAATAACCTTCGATTATATATAGAGGTTACTGTTTATAAGAACAAGGTAAAAAGGATTTTTATAAATAGTGGTTCAACCATTAATATATGTACTCTTTGACTCATAAAACATTTTGGGTGTCTAATATTGACATTAGAAGAAAATATCATAACCATAAAAACTTATGATAATAATGATCATCAAATTATTGACATAATCCATCTTCCTTTGATGGTAGGATCTATCATTAAGGAAACTCTTATTTATGTTCTCGATCATGATTTACCATACACTATACTTCTTGGATACCCATGGATTCATTCCATGAATTCCATCCCATACATTCTTCACCAATGTATGAAATTCTCCCATGTAGGAATGAAAGTAACTATTCAAGGTGATCCTCATCCCTTCTAATATTGTATGCTATTAGAAGGTAAATATAAAAAATCAAACTATTTACCAATCACATATGAGATTTTTACCTCTATTGAGGATTATGCTTCACTTGAAAACTATGTCAATCGTAAAATTTTATTTCAAAAACCTCACCTTGGTGGTTGTATTAATACTCCAACTCCTTTTGTATCCATTTAAAAAATATTACCCAATGACACATCAAACTAACCATCCAAAGAAGATTCAAATACATTGTTTAAATAAGATTTGATTCAACCATACCTTAAACAAGCTTCCAATAAACCATCCATTGAGAAAACATCCAATCCACCATCTTACAACAAAGAATCCTCTTCCACTTCTTCTCATTTTAAAATTATTGATTGAGGCATGAATGAGTACATCATCTAGGATTTTTTTATAAGCACATTACATTCTAGTCTAAATGCATATGATAGAACAAACCATATAAATGATGAAAGAATGGTTAATAATCTTGGCCAAACAAAATTTATTGAGGGAGGCCTTCTTTTTTATGAACATATTGATGATTCAAGTTCTTCCTAGCTTTATTCCAATGAATTGGATACCTAATTTTCCACCAATAGTTACCTTGTTGAAAAATACATCATGTGAAAAATAATGAACTACAAAGGCAAAGGTCTTGGTCTCCATGAACAAGGTAACATTGAACCTATACACTAAAATCTAATGAGGTGAATCATGGTCTAAGATTTAACCCACTTAATTTGCATCTTACAATTTTACAAAGTGACTCTTGTAATGAGTTAGAAGATCATTATTTTGACAATGAACTAGGTTCCATTATTATCAATTTTAAATATCTATCCCTTACCAACCTCTTCCATGAAAATGCCATTCTTACACTTGACATTGCATATTTGTCTCTCATCCAATGGGACAAACTATCCACACCTCAAATAGACCATTTTAAAAATGATGAAACTATATTCAAATTCTTGAGAATAAAAGATCAAATTCCCATAGGTGATCATAAGAAAGGTTTTCTAATATAACTAGTAGATTTAGAATATTTTTGGGAACAAACATTAAATTACTCTATCAGTTCTACCTCCACATCCAAACAAGAAGAAGTTAAGGAATATTTTCATCTCCCTATACCACCCATAGCTTATAAATATGAATCAAGTCTACTTGTTGAATAGACCATTCTTGTAAACATTGGTATGGAAGATGATCCAAAAATTGTCAAGCTTGTTATATCACTCAATCAATAAGAAAGGAATATATTTACTTTACTAATTCATGAATTTATATATTTATTTGCATGATCTTATGTGGATATGCCAAGGATAGATCTATATTTAGGAGTTCACCACCTTGTGGTACATCCTGATGCAAAAACAATAAAATACAAGATTCATAAGATGTAATACAAGATTACACTACTAGTAAAGGAAAAGCTAAAGAAATAGTTGGTGGTTGGTTTCATACACCCCATTTATTACTTATACTGGATATCAAACGTTATCCTAGTGTCAAAAAAATTGAAAGGATTAGAGAATGAACGGATTTTCATGTATAAATAGATAATTCTTGAAGGATGATTTTATATTACCTAACATAGATATGATCATCGCTTCAACTATAGGCCATGAGATGCTATCTTTAGTCGATGGTTTATAATTCCATCAACATAAAAGATCTTTTACAACTCCATTAGGGATATTCTATTATCAGGTGATGCCTTTTAGATTGAAAAATGTTGGGGATACATATTAGAGGGTAATGATCATTATTTTTCATGACATTTTCAGTGATATTATGGAAGACTATGTAGATGATATTCTGGCTAATTCTAAATCTAGGATAGATCATGCTTAGGTGCTTCACAATATTTTTGAGCATACAAGAGAATAAAAATGAGGTTGAATCCAAATAAATGTGTTTTTGGTGTAACATTAGGAATTTTTTAGGATTCATTATTTCACAGTGTGGCCTTGAAGTTTATCCTTCAAAAGTTTTATCTATCATGGATATGCCTCCTCCTAAAAACCTTAAGCATCTTAAGAGTCTACAAGGGAAAATATAGGAAATTAAAATATTCATATCTCAACTTTTAAAAATCTATCATCCATTCAATTTTGTGCTAAAAAATGATACTACTTTTAACTAGAAAAAAAAATGTGAAAAGGCATTTAAAAACATAAAGTAATATCCTTCAAACCCACCAATGTTGATGTCATCTATTATTGGTAAAACTTTTTTTTGGACATATATCTAACTCAATATGCCATTGGAACATTAATAGCACAAAATTATGATAATGGGAAATAACAATTAGTCTACTACGTAAGCCGAACATTGATATCCTATGAGCTAAATTACTCTCAAATGGAAAAATCTTGTCTTGTAGTTGTTTTTACTTCCTGAAAACAATGGCATTACATTCTCAACAATAAAATAAAGATCATTGCCAAAATTTACCCTCTTAAATATCTCCTATCAAAAACTGATCTAACAGGTATGATGACTAAGTGGGTTATGCTTCTGAGTGAATTTTATTTATAGTTTGTTAACCAATAAGCTATCAAAGGACAAGTTCTAGAAAATGTATTGACAGAAGCATTTCTCAATGGCAATGCACCTCTTATTATGTAATTATTAGATGATATAATCATGTATATATATGAATTCTATTATGGTAACTTTATTTGATGGTTCCTTTATAAATCATGTCTCGGGAGTAGGTATTTTATTAGTAACACTTGACAAGGATTGCATTCCTAAAGCATTCTGGATTGAATTCCCTTGTAAAAACAACATATCATAATATGAAGGTCTCATAGAAGGCCTCAAGATTAAAATTTAATGGGGAATCCAACATCTCCTTATTTTTGGTGATTCCAAGCTTATCATCAATCAAGTCACTAATGAATTCTAAGCTCATGATGAAAAAATAATCCCTTATAAGAAGATGGTGGATAGCTTGATAAAATCTTTTGAGTACATCTAATTTGAGCAAGTACCTATAATCATTAATCAAGAAGCAAATGTTATAGTAATAATTAGATCCCTACTAGACTTGACCACAAAACATAATAAATTTTTGGTTGAGCACTTAGGGATGCTTGCTTATGAAACACTCGATTCAAAAATGGTTTGTGAAGTGGTTGGTCCAATTTATCCATGATACTCCAATATTTATACATACCTACATAACCATACCATCCCATATAATTTATCCTCAAAGTAGCACAAGTCATTTATTCAATGCACATCTCACTATAAAATACTTGGCAACACCTTATATCATCAAGGCTATGATGGAACCCGTCTATATTGTTTAATTTCTAAAGAGTCTAACTCAGTAATTAGATAAGTTCATAAGGTAATTTGTGAATCAAATTCAAGTTATATGGTCCTTGGAAAAAATAATCTATGATTAGGTTATTATTGGCCAACAATGGAATTTGATTCATGTGTCTATGTCAAAAGTGTATACCTTATCAAAAACATGGATATCTTATCCATAGTGCCTCATAAGATTTGAAACCTATCATAACACCTTGCACATTTTACACATGGGGGTTAGACCTCATTAGTAAAATAAATCCTAGTTATTCTAATGGACATAATCATATTATAATAGTAATCAAATATTTTATAAGTGGGTAGAAATAATGCCACTTACCTACGTCACTAGAAATCAAATTTCCAAATTTATCCTTAACCATATTATTTACCACTTTGCTATTACTTCCAATCTCATTTATAAAAATGGTAAATCCTTCAAATAAAAATATGTTAAGACTCTTTTCCAAACTTAACATATCAAACATAAATTTTCCACCCTTTATTACCCACATAGAAATGGCAAAGACAAAGCAATAAACAAAAATATTATGTGCATTCTTAAGAGAGTTGTTAATAAAGTTGGTCATAATCAGCATACTTTGTTATATCCTACCCTTTGGGCATAATACACTAGTATTCATATACCTATGGGGGAAACCCGTTATTCCATCAATTATGGCACTAAGTCTATTTTTCCCATAGAGGTTGAGATTACATCTTAAAAAATATCATTACAATATATAATAGATAAGAATCATATCAAATTTCATGATTAAGTGAACTTAACCTCTTAAATGAGAAATAACTCAATGATTTAAACCATCTACAAGTTTACCATAACCACCTTCACCGTAGATATAATAATTGGATTAAATCTATGGAATTT
>JARHVA010001126.1:3522500-3557500 GCA_037957365.1 Torreya grandis
TCATAGAACTTGGAAATACGTGTGGTCCAACTAGTATATGTTGCCTCACACCAAACTATCTCATCACCCTATTTGGGAAATATCTCTTTTTAGTATAAACATGACTCTCAATTATGTAATAATGGGTCATCATTTAGTCCATATGAATATCATCATGTGTTAATTGAAACATAATTGAATATCATCATATGAATATGAATACATTGATGAATCTATCAAAATATCCCCTATCTCTATGTCATGGTGTGCCTTGTGGAGGATGCATCACATGTTGTACTAGTCCCATTGACCTCTATGACTCCATTGGATAAATAGATATCATAGATTCTAACCACATTTAAAAGATGGTACCCTTTGATCTCATACTACAACTTTATCATATAAGTTCCTATAGTATATGGCTTGATCCATGGCCCTCATCACTCTATCTGAAATAGATATCTAACCCTCTCTAACTAATATTACTTTAGCCTCTACAAGATTAGTATGAGTTGTCCCTCTCCTATCTATAGCATTATGTGAGACATATATTATCTAGTGTTTGGGCCTCTAAATCATGTGTAATCAATCTTATATCCATGGCATGGCTATCCATCCCATCTATAATACCATGTAATCTATCCACCTTAGATTGCAATCATCTAATCTCCATAGTTTGATCACCTCTAGCATCCGCTACAGCCTATAATAGAGAAACCTCATGTGTAATCCATATATCTCTCTATCCTAAGCTTTTATATTCTCTTAGATTCTATCAATTAGTGCATATTCCTCTATAGATCTCAGAGTGTGTGAAGACCTAACCACATCCCTTCTCTCTACCTAAGTGTCATGTGTTGCTCTCATGGTAGCATCCTATTCTACATCATCATTCTTGATCTCCACCTCAACCAATGGAATATCTCCTCCAACCCTCTGATCTAAATCAACATCCATGTCCATTCTTACCTCACAAAAAAATTTAACATCCTACACATTTGTGAGTTATACATCATAAATTTAGATAGCCTTCATAGTACATCCTCTACCTCATGCTCATGATCATCATTTATCTCTTATAATATCCCTCCTGATCTAGGATTACATACTTTTACCACATGTGTTTCTACTTAGGATAGCCACCAACCTCTACCTTCACATCCATGGTGGTGTGTATGAAATAGTCAATCTCACTAGTCTCTATTGAGCCCACCAATATGCATACCCATCCACCACTCCTACATCAATGGAATCTCTCTAATTTCTCCATTTGAGAGTCTATAATTATGTCCATCTATTATTAGTTATGGATATATCAATATTTATACCTCATTATGGTCTCTTTATCATAGAACTTGGAAATACGTGTGGTCCAACTAGTATATGTTGCCTCACACCAAACTATCTCATCACCCTATTTGGGAAATATCTCTTTTTGGTATAAACATGACTCTCAATTATGTAATAAGGGGTCATCATTTAGTCCATATGAATATCATCATGTGGTAATTGAAACATAATTGAATATCATCATATGAATATGAATACATTGATGAATCTATCAAAATATCCCCTATCTCTATGTCATGGTCTGCCTTGTGGAGGATGCATCAGATGTTGTACTAGTCCCATTGACCTCTATGACTCCATTGGATAAATAGATATCATATATGCTAACCACATTTAAAAGATGGTACCCTCTGATCTCATACTACAACTTTATCATATAAGTTCCTATAGTATATGGCTTGATGCATGGCCTTCATCACTCTATCTAAAATAGATATCTAACCCTCTTTAACTAATATTACTTTAGCCTCTACAAGATGAGTATGAGTTGTCCCTCTCCTATCTATAGCATTATGTGAGACATATATAATCTAGTGTTTGGGCCTCTAAATCATGTGTAATCAATCTTATATCCATGGCATGGCTATCCATCCCATCTATAATACCATGTAATCTATCCACCTTAGATTGCAATCATCTAATCTCCATAGTTTGATCACCTCTAGCATCCACTACACCCTGTAACATAGAAACCTCATGTGTAATCCATATATCTCTCTATCCTAAGCTTTTATATTCTCTTAGATTCTATCAATTAGTGCATATTCCTCTATAGATCTCAGAGTGTGTGAAGACCTAACCACATCCCTTCTCTCTACATAGGTGTCATGTGTTGCTCTCATGGTAGCATCCTATTCTACATCATCATCCTTGATCTCCACCTCAACTAATGGAGTATCTCCTCCAACCCTCTGATCTAAATCAACATCCATGTCCATTCTTACCTCATAAAAAAATTTCACATCCTACACATTTGTGAGTTGTACATCATAAATTTAGATAGCCTTCATAGTACATCCTCTACCTCATGCTCATGATCATCATTTATCTCTTATAATATCCCTCCTGATCTAGGATTACATACTTTTACCACATGTGTTTCTACTTAGGATAGCCACCAACCTCTACCTTCACATCCATGGTGGTGTGTATGAAATAGTCAATCTCACTAGTCTCTATTGAGCCCACCAATATGCATACCCATCCACCACTCCTGCATCAATGGAATCTCTCTAATTTCTCCATTTGAGAGTCTGTAATTATGTCCATCTATTATTAATTATGGATATATCAATATTTATACCTCATTCTGGTCTCTTTATCATAGAACTTGGAAATACGTGTGGTCCAACTAGTATATGTTGCCTCACACCAAACTATCTCATCACCCTATTTGGGAAATATCTCTTTTTGGTATAAACATGACTCTCATTTATGTAATAATGGGTCAGCATTTAGTCCATATGAATATCATCATGTGGTAATTGAAACATAATTGAATATCATCATATGAATATGAATACATTGATGAATCTATCAAAATATCCCCTATCTCTATGTCATGGTGTGCCTTGTGGAGGATGCATCACATGTTGTACTAGTCCCATTGACCTCTATGACTCCATTGGATAAATATCTATCATAGATGCTAACCACATTTAAAAGATGGTACCCTCTGATCTCATACTACAACTTTATCATATAAGTTCCTATAGTATATGGCTTGATGCATGGCCTTCATCACTCTATCTAAAATAGATATCTAACCCTCTCTAACTAATATTACTTTAGCCTCTACAAGATTAGTATGAGTTGTCCCTCTCCTATCTATAGCATTATGTGAGACATATACAATATAGTGTTTGGGCCTCTAAATCATGTGTAATCAATCTTATATCCATGGCATGGCTATCCATCCCATCTATAATACCATGTGATCTATCCAGCTTAGATTGCAATCATCTAATCTCCATAGTTTGATCACCTCTAGCATCCACTACACCCTATAACATAGAAACCTCATGTGTAATCCATATATCTCTCTATCCTAAGCTTTTATATTCTCTTAGATTCTATCAATTAGTGCATATTCCTCTATAGATCTCAGAGTGTGTGAAGACCTAACCACATCCCTTCTCTCTACCTAGGTGTCATGTGTTGCTCTCATGGTAGCATCCTATTCTAAATCATCATCCTTAATCTCCACCTCAACCAATGGAGTATCTCCTCCAACCCTCTGATCTTAATCAACATCCATGTCCATTCTTACCTCACAAAAAAATTTAACATCCTACACATTTGTGAGCTGTACATCATAAAGTTCGATAGCCTTCATAGTACATCCTCTACCTCATGCTCATGATCATCATTTATCTCTTATAATATCCCTCCTGATCTAGGATTACATAATTTTACCACATGAGTTTCTACTTAGGATATCCACTAACCTCTACCTTCACATCCATGGTGGTGTGTATGAAATAGTCAATCTCACTAGTCTCTATTGAGCCCACCAATATGCATACCCATCCACCACTCCTGCATCAATGGAATCTCTCTAATTTCTCCATTTGAGAGTCTATAATTATGTCCATCTATTATTAATTATGGATATATCAATATTTATACCTCATTATGGTCTCTTTATCATAGAACTTGGAAATACGTGTGGTCCAACTAGTATATGTTACCTCACACCAAACTATCTCATCACCCTATTTGGGAAATATCTCTTTTTGGTATAAAGATGAATCTCAATTATGTAATAATGGGTCTTCATTTAGTCCATATGAATATCATCATGTGGTAATTGAAACATAATCTCCCTCTAATGTCTCCAGGTGATCTGCTCATCACCTACCTCACCAATCACCCTCCTATAAAAATATAGATCTCCCAAATGTGTTATGTGTGTCCCAATAATTGCATGCCATCCATATGTAAATGGATCATCATTAGACCATGTGATCATATGTCCAACTAACATCTTAAAAGCAATGTGATCCTAACACCAAACCTGTAGTAATGTAGATGGCTCAATCTCTATTAAACTTAAATACAAAAAATGATGTAAATCATTGTATAAGTGTGCTAACATGGATGGATACCATGTGA
The DNA here is from genome assembly GCA_037957365.1 of Torreya grandis. Classification (NCBI taxonomy): domain Eukaryota; kingdom Viridiplantae; phylum Streptophyta; class Pinopsida; order Cupressales; family Taxaceae; genus Torreya; species Torreya grandis. The sequence goes on from JARHVA010001126.1 coordinate 3,526,944, forward strand.
ATTTATCTTTCATATGCATCATGTCTCTAATATCATCTAAAAAACTAATGGGACATAGTCTCCTTCTCTTTTCAAGAAGTAAAATGCCACTAAAAATAGCAATGAGTACGATGGCAAGAGAATACATATCTAAATCAATACAATAATCTACATTGATGCCACCTATAACAACCAAAATCAAACCATCACCAAAAATATGGTACAATGTAATCTCATATGGACCTTATCCCCAATAAACACATCTACCTTGTATCAAGATACCCAAAATCTGATATAGTCCTCTAGTGTAATAGTCATCTCCCCCATCAACAAGTGAAATGTGCTCATCTCATTATGCCATTTCTCTGCTAGTGTTGTAAGGATTTATTTGCTTAAACCTCTGGCATCTATGAAATATAGGATAGTTTTCTCTCTAGTATTCTTAACTCATACTTGATGAAGCTCACTATCCACACTATTGCTACACATCTACACTCCTACATAACAAGCACTAGTAATAGCTCCTAAAAACCACAAATGTTAAGATTTCATTAATTTTACTTAGAATTACATTCATCATTATGACTACATTCCAAATACTCAACCAAATATAACAAAATCAATAACACAAACATTTTTCATTTTATTATTCTCCTTTCATTCATATATAAAACAAAATGACTACTAAAATTTATAAAATTACTATTAATATTTATAAATTTGCCTTGGAAACTTTTCATGAATTTGTTGCTACCCTAAGCTAAATCATTTATAGACCCAATGATTTTACTGCTACTAAAATTATGAAATTTCTCTTTTAACCTAAAACTAAATTGCTACCTTATTTTGCAAAATGCTTCAACATTTAGCAAAATTGCTATTTACCCCATTAAAATCAATGATTTTGATGCTAAAATCACCATTTTGATAACAATGATTTCATTATATATAACATTAATCCCTAATTAATGATCATTGATGAAAATATTTTCAAATTTAAATTTACATACTTGAGACCCACTCCTCTTATTTCTCTAAAATTTCCTCACTTGCTCTACTCAGTCCTCATGGTCTGGGATAAAGTCCATGTTTCCTCACATGTCTTAGAGCAAATTTATTGAATCATAATTCCTAGCACTAACCTTTATAATCAAATTACACAAGTGATTTTCTAATCCATATTTGTTCTAATTATATTTTTATATACTACCAATCCCCCCATCCCATAATGAATTTTTCAAAAATTTCATCCATTTTTTATATTTCCAAAACCATTAAATCACTTTATTCCAAATTTGTATTTAAAATATTTCAACAATCTATCTGCATAAAATCACCACTATAATTTTCCAATTTAATATATATTTTTCTATTTTTAGGTCCATAGTTTATTATTACTAGGATATATCATTCTCACAACCACTTAGTTGACCCCTATGTCATTAACAAAATAGTAAGCATGCTATCCTTGAATGGTTAAACTTCTATTTTTCAAATACATAATCTACTTTTCATCAACTGGGGCTAAAAATTTAATTTAACCAACATTTTACAAATTTTAAATCAATTCTATAGTAAGTTGATTTATCATTCATCCAAATCATTTTGACCATTTCCTTTTTTTGTCAATTTCAAGAGTTTCTCCATTTTATTGTGCAAAACCTTGAGGGGGCATCATCACACTCACTTTCATTCTTTTGGGTCAAATTTCTCATTCTTAATTATCAACAATCTTCTTCTTCTACTATTCTTCAAAATACTACTACTTCACAACACTATTTCAAAGAGGGGTAAATGTAGACACCTAAATTTCATTTAGTGTTAAAATACACCTAAACATATTAATAATTATTCTTAAATTAATTCATCACATCTTCCTCCAGATTCAAATAATTGAATAAATCAAATTAGTCAATTATACAAACTTAAATCCTTATTTTAAATATAAAAATCTAGATTTTACACCTCATCTAAAAATCTCCCAACCTTTTCTCCCTCATCCCAACTAAATACACAACTTTCTCAACCTCTTATGACTCATCCCCTGAGTTGTCAATAAAATTTACTTAGCCTTATTGACTCAACTAACCAACCCCATGCTTCTCTCTACCATTTGAAATGGTCTTCATTCTCATGGTTGAGGACTCATTAGCCATAGTTAATAATTTAGATCACTGAATAATTTCAAATTATCCTCTACCATTGAATCCTTATCCAAAAATTTATGGATAAACTTGAAATCCTTCATTTTCAAGGATCATAATCAGGAAATCAAAATCTAGACTTATGCTAACAGAGTTATATACACAAGTGAATCAAATACAACTTTTAAAACAAAATGCTTCCCATTCTCTTTTGCATGAGAAGAGTGAGCACCATATTTTAAAAGAGAAAATCGAATGTATATCACAATGGAGAAATCTTGCATATAAGAGGCATAAAATTTATGGTTTATGTTTTCTTTGTTTATTTCTCTACCTTAAATTTAGCTTAGATTAAGATTAGTTTAGTTTCTTTGCACTTCTAGATTTATTTCACACAACATTGATTGTACTAGATCCATATAATGTAAACTATATCAAATTTTAAAAACAGAATAAAACCAATAATAACATATATTTAATAGCATAATAAATGATCATAAAGTAAAATAATCTAATATCAATATCACAATAGTATAAATGTATCATTAACATCACAACTAAAAACATAAGCAATTGTATGTCTATATGGGGTAGGACATTCGATCCTTTTATATCATTTATATCCTTGTTAGCTTTATCTTACTAGGACCTATTGTATTTTTAGTTTGTGAGTTTTATGGGAAAACATGGGGAATCATCCAAGTCCTACTTAAAATTTCTCATCATTTTGATAAATAGATTTATTTTTCTCTCATACTTTACTAGGAATCTTCTTAGAAAGATAAGGTAATGGAAAAAATGACTACTTTTTACACTTGGAATCAATATTATCTTGTGGGAAAACTAGAGTAATAAATCTACATGTATTTCATCCATAGTTTACCTTATCTTATTATGTTTCTTCATACCTACCTATCATTATACCATCTTATTGTACATAATTTTTATGATTTAGTAGATCTAGTCATTCTATGATAATTCCATGATTCCTTCTTTATCACTTCCCTTTTGGGATCACCAAGGTAAGTTTTGATATTATACTCTTTTCTAGGGTATAAGTCTAGGATTATTTAGGCACCATCATCTTAAGGTTCTCTCATTATTAGATAATTTTAAGATATCTTTTTATATTCATATTTAAAATCCATTTTTTGTTTTTCCAATCCACATGGAGGAGAAAAATAGAAAAATCCAAAAAGAGTTAAAATCCATATCATAAGAAAAAGTAATGTTAAAAGGAAAATTAAATATTAGAATTCATATCAAACCAAAATACATGATATTTTTGGAACATCTCCTATTCTAATTAAATCTCAAATCTAATTTGGCTTCATAATCGATCTGAGGTCCATTGTAGTGTGGTGGTTTAATAAACTGGAGTAGTGGGTTCCATTAATTAATTTTTAATATTCTTATATTATGGTTTCACCTAAATTATCATGCAAGTACCCAATATTTATAGTATACTGATGAGTCTATAAGGGTTCCTAAATATTTAACATATTGTGGGAAGGTAATACCCTTTATCTTTCAAGCATTCTAGCCTTCAAGGGACTAGTTAGCCTAACCTTATTTTTTCTAGGTAGCATTCTCTATGACCATTGATGTTAAAAAAATCTTTATATTTCCAAATTCATTTGAATGTATTATTTTTAGTGAAATACCATGTTTTTCCATGGTGGCACCCTATTTTCCCTCCCTCTAACCCCCCTTGAGAGGAAGGTTTATTTAAAAATATTTTCCATCTTATTTATGTTTTATTCTCCATCTATTTCAAACATGGTATAAATATTTAATTTTTATATTTTTATATTGTTAGAATTGAAATTTCATCTTTTATTTTTTTTATATATGTATTTGCATTATCTTTCTAATATTTCTCTTCGTTGTATTTAGGACCTTGTGTTTTCTATGTTCCCTTTTACAAGTCGTTTTTACTTGTTTTTCCATTTCATACTTTCATCCTTCATATAATTATTTGGGTTTGGTTTGTTACCTCTCATAAATTTATGTTTCTATCATAAACAAGTTATAAATTTAATTTGTTTGATATATATTTTTACTTAAAATAATTTTTATCTATTTTTTAGTGTTTTAGTGCTAAGTATCCTTGGTGTGTTAGCTTAAAATTTTAATTTATTTTCATATGTTCCTTAGATATTATGGTTTTAACATGGCATTATCGAGATACGCTTGTAATTTTCAAATTATTTTAAATAATTATTGAGATATTTTCATTTACATTCATTTATTGACCATGTTAGGAGATTGGTGGTAGTTATGTGTTTTCATTGATGTCAAGTTGCATTGGTGATGACAAAGTGGTATGAGAGTGCTCTTGGTCTAATATGCATGATCTTAGTACTTGGTTGCTAATGAGATATTGTAGGAGTAGTTAGTTATATGGAGACATGAGTGGATATCATGGATCATGGAGAGAGAGTACATGGCATGTCTATAAGGTTGAGAGAGCAACTAGAATCCTTCCAGGTGGTCTTTAGGTGGAGTGCAAGTCATCTTATGCCTTGAGGACTTGACCATGTGTAGTTGCCTATGGGGTTTTGAGTACCTTAAGAGTTATATCATGATGAGGAGATAGGTATGATTTTAATATGAATTTTGGACATGTATAGGGTGCTAAGAGGATAGGTAGATGGTTTTCAAGAGGTGGATAATGATTTACATGATACTTTAGCCATTGGCCTAGGTGGGCTAATAAGGTCCTTGTGAGAAGTCACGAAGAGATTATAGTTGGTAGAGATCATGTAAGAATGGTTTTTGGTATGAAATGGTTGGTCAAATGTGTATACCAAGTCTTAGGCCCTAAGGAGAAAGAGGAAGTAAGTTGGTACATTGGGAAGTATTCTATGAATGCAAAATAGAGGTTTCCTAGCCCAAGAAGAAGTTTGTGATGACCATTGACACATTTAGAATTTCCATGGGGACATAATACTTTTGGAATATGTGTCACATGGAACTAATAATCCTTTCCAAGTATTTTTTAGTGGATTGAAGGATATATCTTTATGAACATTAGTTAAGAATGTAAATTGGTTTAAAACCCTTTATAAACCCTCATATTGAAGTGATTAGAGAAATATTTACAAAAGGACATAGAAAGATTTTGTTGAATATTTTTTACTATTTTAAGGTATATAGGACTCCTCTGGGCATCACTGGGTGGTAGTGGTGTGTCAAGACAGTGAGTAAAAGGTATAAAATTATGTTTATTTCTAAATATTATAGTGCTACAGGAAAGGTTGATTGAGTCAACACATGAGATTTGTTGGATATTGAAGAAAAATTATTTATATTGATGCCAATAGAGTTTTTTGGAAATAAATAGTCACTTTTTAAATTATATAAGTCAATTAATTTGATTAGTCATTATAGTGGAAATGGAACAAAGAGTCAATAAAAGTTAGTCAGAGTGAGAACCTATTTAAGGATTTATTTCATGTGTTTAGGGATAGAAAAAATGGTTTGGGATATTATTTAAATACATATTACTCATAGTAAACTTATGCGTAAATTTTTATGGTGCTTATAAAATATCTAGAAGGAGCTCACAAAATGACTAGTCTATGTACGATAAGACATTGGAACCCTACAAATGAGAATGGTTAGTAGTAGAAAAGTGACCATTAAATCATATGAATTTATTGATTATAGATGTTATAAGGTTATTTTAGGATTAAATTAAATTATTATAATATCAATTAATTGTCTACACAATTGTTATATGTCATGTTCATCATGACTAGTTTTTGGAGCTTGTAGGAAGTCTGAAGTGGCCTATTTAGAGAGGCTAGTTTGAGCTATTTTGAGGATATTATGAGGTGAGTGAGAGTTTTATGATAGTATATGAGTGTCAAATATTTATCCAATGGATTTTTTCTTCATATTTTGTCTCTACTTTGGTTTTAAAGATCTTTGACTGAGTTTTTAGTGTGCATAACCAGTTTGAGTAATCAGTTTGTTTGAGTTGGTTTGGACTTATGTGAGCTATGTGAAGGTGAAAAATGGATTTAGAGATGTTTATTAATTCATGAAGGACATATAATTTTTATTTATTTGGTAATTTTTTGATAAAATATAGATTATTCTCTAGTTCGTCTTGGTAGTCTTTTTTAGGTATTTGTAGGTCTTGGAGTGAGAGAGAGATTGCCTTGGATGGATTAGTGATTTGGAGTTATAAGTGGATTAGACCCATGAAGGAGTGATAAATAATATATTTAATTCACTTTTTATGTGTTTCACCTATTGGTTAGGGATATTATTCATGGAGATGGTCATATGTGGTGAATGACCTATAAGGGCTAATGCATTAGGCCTAATTGAGATCTAAAGGAGGATTTAACTTGTTTTGATGTATGGATGACATATGGATTGTTTGATTTGTCTTGATGACATGTATGAGGATATTTTATAAGGGTAATACAAGTTTGTAAACTATCTTTGTTGACTAAGATAGGTTAGATGAAAGAGTAGTATATATACTACGTCTATTTGGCCTATTTGGAGGGAGTGAGAGTGTGTGGACTAAAGTGAATAAAAGAGATCAATTAAGGAGAAGATATGGGTAATTTAGGAAAATAAAAAGGTTAAGAGGATAATTAATGTTTTATTTATCATGTTTATGAGATAACAAGTCCATATACCTAATAGTCTAAAGGGTGACTTGGTTGAGCGAATGAGGTAGGTGTGTGTGCCTTGTGAAGAAAAGTAGTTTTGTAGGTGTTAGAGAAAGAAAATATCATCATAAAGTGTAGAAGACAAAAATTCAGTGGTGTAAATTATATCAAATGTGGTTTAGTGGGTGCTTAATCACCTAGTTGGTTATAGCCTCCTTGCTAGATGGAGCTACCTAAAGGTCTAGTTAGAGCTGGACTAAATTGAGGGGTGGATGCTCCTTGATCAATTAGAGCTGTTATAAACTATCATGTTTGTATTATAATTATATGATTATATTGTTTTGGTTTTTAGGATTGAGATTGTGTTTTCTTTCCTTAGAGGGTTTCCCACATTAGTGATGTGTTCATATGATGTTTGCTCTTGTTCATGATTTGGATGTTTAAGCTTTCATGTTCATATTGCTAGATCAGATTAATGAATGATGAATGGGATTTGAAATTGAATGTACATTTTTGTATAATTATTCACCAGCCCACTCTTTATAGCTACTCTAAAAAATTGGTATCAGAGTAGGTCCTTGTTGAGGCTTAATCAACTAAGAATGTGATTTGTAAGTAGCTTGGTTGATGGTGTCTGCCTAGTCAACTTGTCGATAGAGTTGATAGAGTTGTTGATGGTTAGTATGGTATACCTATTGATATCATGGTTATTCATGTTTTTTTAAATTTTGAATTAAATGTTTGATGAGCTTTGATAGTTTCTTTGATAAGAAGATGGATGTCTAGAGTTGGATTATTCTTCAAGTTGAGTTATTTGCTACTAAAAATGGTTCTTTAGGCATGAGAATTTATCAAAGAAGTCATATGGAAAAGAAGAAAGACTATTATGAATAAAAAGTTAAGATAAAACCTATGTTTAATGATAGATATTATTGAATATGGTCTCGAGATCAGCTAACATGACAGAAGAGAGATAAGTAATGGTCTGATTAGAAGATTGGAGTATGAGACCAAATTGAGGTCTATATAAATCTTGTTGAAGTATGAAGGTATGAGAATGTTATCATATTTATAGTTTTTAAATGTTTAAAATATCCAATAAAGGATCTATAAAATATTACATGAGGTCATGACATGTTTGTATTGACAAAGAAGTCAAGAGGATGTTCTATGAGTGTATGATAGTTGTACAAGTCTTTGGGGATATGGAAAACAATACGAGAGGTCATATGAGGCATAAAGAGTGCTTATGGAAATTTTTGAAATAAATTTTTTTCATTAAAGAAGTTTTTTTATGAAAATATGACCAGTGGAATTTGAAAATTCAAGTCTATCAAAAGGAAACTAGTTTGCAAAAATTGGATTATAGATGCCATGAATGAAGTCAAATCAAGATAAGGTAAGAATAAAAGTTGAAGAAGAATATGTGTAGTATATAATTAAATTGTTTGTTTTTTTTATGTTTTTTTACAAGTGAAATAAATGTATATCAAAGTTGAATATTGTAGTCAATATTTATAATGAGGAACCCAGTTTGAGCAAAAGATGATTAGGACTGATCTAATGGTCTAGTTTTGATATTATAATAATTGGGTGATGCATTTAACTCATCATAGTACTGATCCATGATTTTGGAGAGGTATAAATATATCCATTTTAGAAATAAAATATTCATAGAAGGTGACTGTGTGTGAAGCTATCTATTGTTGACATTCAGGGGTTGCTAGCTTTGTTATGGCATATGGAGGTCTATGTCATGGTATGAAATAATTTACTTTATTTTTTATCATAATTTTTATTCATGGTTGATCACAAGGTAGTATACAAGATGGCATGTTTAGAACAAGGATCTGTGAGCTGAAGATGAAGAATTTTGAGTTTGCATGAGGACAGAGTTAGAGTTGGTAGAGTTGATTATGTTCCTTATCATGAAGATGAATATATGTTGGTAAGGAGTATAATGAACCAAGGATAATATATTTCATGATTTCACGTTTTCATTTTCATATTTGGCTTAAAAAAAGGTGTTTAAATTACAAGACTCAAAACAATGGGATGAAACTTGAAAAACATTGACAAACTAAGTTGACATGTTTATAGTGATCACTGTCCTATAGCATTATAAGGTTATTATTTTATTTAAGAGGTGTTTTCAAAAGAATTATTGAATATATGTTGTTAATATCATGAAAAGGATTTGATAAGAGACTCCTATAAGTGAAGAAGCAAGAGTGTTGTTCAAAAGGTATCTTTATGTCTCCTAATCCTAAAGTGTCTTTTTAATCAAATTTTGATGCTATGATTGAGTGGTGATTTTAAGGATAAGGAAGAAGTGGTTTGTATGAGATATTGATAAATATTTTAATGAGTCATTCCTAGGTGGTTTGAGGTCTTGATGTGCTTAAATATGTGTTTTATGGTTAAAATTTTGAGTTGACCATTTTTGGCAATAATGACTACCTAGAAAATGGTGAGATATCTCATATAGTATTTTAAAGTGGATATAAGGTATATAATGAGTGACTAGATTTATTTTTTTCATGTCAATTAAGGGTATATATATTTAATATGCTCCTAAGATGCCCAGGTGTGATTTTGATCTTTTGGTCAAGGTGCCTACTGTAGATGATGACTTTGTTTGCCCAAAATGCTTGGTTTCAATGGTCACTTGGAGAATGAAGATGTGTCATGAAGTTATTTTTTATTATGAAGGTATGAAAATGTATTTAATAAATTTTCTAGGTGATTTCATTGGTGGATGAATGATTTTGTGCTAGGTGGAGCATTTTGAGTGGTCATTGGCTTCTCTTATCAAGAACATGCATTTGGTGGTGTAGAGGAAGTCATGGTTCTTAAAGGTGTGGAGGATTTAAATTTGGCATGGAGGTTATTTTTTATGGTCTACAAGTGTGGTGTCTAGCTTAGGTGTTTGCATTGATCAGAGGTTAACTTTTGACTACTTGTTGCTTTGAAGGCCTAGTAATTTAGGCATGTTTAAAAAAGTGGTCTATCTTTGGAGTTAAAGGCTATAATATTCAAATAAACTGAATGGGCCAAATGGGTAGCTGAAACAAGTTTTAAATGATTTGAAGGTAATCATATTTCATGTTATTCATGTTTTTGTCTTCTAGGAGACCTAATTTGCTAAAAAGCTAAAGAAGGAAGCAGCTAAGGATGATGATTTGGAGGCTCATTCTTATCATGCCTATGTTGGAATGATATTGGTCTTAAAATATTAAGTTTCATCCATTGATATGATCAGGGCAAGAGATATGAGGTCTACAGTGGCTAGATAGGGCTACTAGGGGTCTAAGTAGGCCTAGTGAAGAAAATGAAGTTTTTTTGTGAAAAAATTAAAAATAAGAGTGGATTTTTTGTTTATAGATGAGTATTTTGGTCTATTATAAGCATGGTTTAGGTATGGTTATATAATTGAAGTTCCTTTGGTGGTCTGTACGGTGCCTTAAGTAGAAAGGTATGTGAGGTTGCATAGTGATATGGTGCTCATATTACTATTTAAAGTAATAGTAGCTATTCTTTGAAGTCCTGTAGGTATGCATGGGTTGTATTGACTAATGGGGAGACTTAAAATTGGATCAAGGTCTGAAGTGGAACTATGCTAGTAATAAATACATTATAGGACCAATGATCTAGGTAGCTCGGGAAAAGGACTATGTTTAAGCTATTTAGTTTTGCTTAAGAAGATTCAATTGTCTAATAAGATATATTGAAATAAGGGATTGTGTTTCAGTGTTGTCTAGGTCACTTAGAGTCTTAGAGGTCTGTGTTCAATGTTTAACAAAGGGTAATCTAAGTTCTTTGTTTCTTAAGTGGTAGTGATTTGAGGGGGAGCTAGTGTGCTTTCCTATTGGTTAGGTCCAAGGATCTTATAGGTCCTTTGGAACTAGAACCTAAGTTGGTTTTTGATTGGAGATTTGTCCAAGGGGATAAATATGGTTCTTTTATGATCTATTGCTGATAGTTGATGTTATTTGAGTTTTAAAGGATGAGAAAGAAAGGTATGTACTCTTGGTTGTGTTCTTAATTTACTTGATTAAAGATAGAAGAACTAGTTTGGTAGATGAGTCCACTTTGTGATATTGGTAAAGGGGGAGAGAGAAAAGGGATGTGTTACCATCAATGACAAAGGTGTGTATTATTGGGATATTGGTGGTAGTGATGTGTTTTCAATGATGTCAAGTGGCATTGGTGATGACAAAGGGGTATGAGAGTGCTCTTGGTCTAATATGCATGATCTTAGTACTTGGTTGCTAATTAGAGCTTGTGAGAGAAGTTGGTTCTATGGAGGCATGAGTGGATAGTATTGAGAATGGAGAGAGAGTACATGGTATGACAATATTATTGAGAGAGTAATTAGAATCCTTCTAGGTGGTCTTCAGGTGGAGTGCAAGTCACAATATGCCTTGAGGGCTTGACCATGTGTAGTTGCCTATGGGGTTTTGAGTAACTTTAGAGCTATATCATGATGGGGAGATTAGTATGCTTTAAATATTAATTTTGGACATGTATATGGTGTTAAGAGGATATTTATATGGTTTTAAGGAGGTGGATAGTGATTTTCATGATAGTTTGGTTATTGGCCTAGCTGGCTAAGGTGGGCTAATGAGCTCCTTGTGACCAGTCATGAAGAGATTTTAGTTGGTATAGCTCATGTAAGAATGTTTTGGGGTATGACATGGTTGGTAAAAGGTGTTGACCATGTTTAAATCCCTAAGGAGGAGGAGAAAGTAAGTTGGTACATAGAGAAGTATTATGTGCATGCAAAATAGAGGTTTCATAGCTTAAGAAGAAGTTTGTGATGATCATTGACATATGTAGACTTTGCATGGGCACTTGAGTGTTTTTGTAGAGGTTTCACATGGACCTAATAACCATTTTCAAGTATTTTGTAGTGGATTGAGGGACACAGCTTTATGACCATTGTTTAAGAATGTAAACTAGTTTAAAACCCTTTATAAACCCTCATAATGGAGTGATTGGAGAGATCCTGCTAGAAATGACCTAGAATAGTTTGGTTGAATATGTTTGACTATTTAAATCTATATATGACTCCTCTAGGCATCTCCAGATGGTAGTGGTGTGTCAGGACAATGAGTAGAAGGTATATAAAGATGTTTGTTTTTAAAGATTATAGTGTTATAGGTAGGGTTGAATAAGTCAATGCATGAGATTTATTCGATATTAAATATTAGGCCTTGTTCTTGAAGTCCATAGATTTTTTTTCAATAACACTAAATTTTTCAATTATCTAAGTCAATTAAGTTGACTAGTCACTAGAGTGGAAATGGAGTAAATAGTGAACAAAAGCCAATTAGAGTGAGAACCTATTTAAGGATTGATTTTAGGTGTTTAGGGATGGAATTAATGGTCTAGGGTATTATTTAAATAACTATCCAAATTATCACACTTATGTGTAAATATTTATGGTGCATATAAAATATCTATAATGAGCTCACAAAATGACTAGTCTGTGTAAGACAAGACATTAAAACCCTGATAGTGAGAATGGTTTGCAGTAGAAAAGTGGCCATTAAAGAATGTGAATTTTTTGATTGGATATGTTATAAGGTTTTTTCAAGATCACATTAATTAATTTTAATATCAATGAAGTGTTTCCACAAGTGTTAAATGTCATGTTCATCATGACTAGTTTCTAGAGCTTATAGGTAGTCTAAAGTGGCCTATTTGGAGAGGCTAATTTGAGCTATTATGAGTAGAGTTTGAGGTGAGTGAGAGGTTTTTTATAATATATTAGTGTTATATATTACTACATGTATTTTTAATTCATATTTTTTTTATAGTCTAGTTGGATCTATCAAATATCTTTGATTGAGTTTCTTGTGTGCATAACCAATTTGAGTAATTAGTTTCTTTGAGTTGGTTTGGACCTATGTGAGCTATGTGAAGGTGAAAAATGAAGTTGGATGTGTTTATTAGGTCATTTAGGACATATACATGTGTTTTTTAGGTAATTTTTTGATTTTATATATATATATATATATATATATATATATATATATATATATATATATATTATGCTTTAGTACTTCTTGGCAGTATTTTTTGGGTATTTGTAGGTCTTGGAGCGAGAGATAATGGCTTGGATGGAGTAGTGGTTTGGAGTTCCAAGTGGATTGGAACCATGGAGGAGTGATAAATAATATATTTAAGGTATTTTTTATAAGGTTTTTCACCTATTTTTTAGGTATATTATTCATTTATATGGTCATATGTGGTGAATGACCTATAAGGGCTAATGCATTAGGCCTAATTGACATCTAAAGGAGGATTAAACTTGTTTTGAAGTGTGAATGACCTATGGAGTGATTGATTTTGATTAAAAAAATTTATGAGTATATTTTATAAGGGTTATACAATTTTTGAAAATATATTGGCTGACTAAGATGGGTTAGATGAAAGAGTAGTATATTTACTAGGTCTATTTGGCCTATTTGGAGGGAGTGAGAGTGTGTGGAATAAAGTGAATAAAAGAGCTTAGTTAAGGAGTATATATGGGTAATTCAAGACCATAATATTGTTAATATGATAAATAATGTTTTATTTATCATGTTCATGAGGTAACAAATCACTATACCTAACAGTCTAAAGGGTGACTTGGTTGAGCGAATGAGGCAGGTGTGTTTACCTTGTGAAAAGAAGCAATTTTACAGGTGTTAGAGCAAGAAATGGTCATCATAAAGTGTAGAATACATAAGAGTAGTGGTGGAAATCAGATAATATGTTTTTTATTTCGTTCTTAATCACCTATGGGATTTTATCCTCCTTACTATCTGGAGCTAGCTAAAGTTCTAGTTGAAGATGGACTAAATTGAGGGGTGGATGTTCCTTGATCAGTTAGAGCTGATCTAAAGTATCATTTTTGTATTATCATTATAGGAATATCGTCCATTGGTTTTTTGGATTTAGATTATTTTTTGTTCCCCTAGATTATTTTTCACATAAATGATGTGTTCATATGATGTTTTCTCTTATTCATACGTTAGATGTTTAAGATTTCATGTTCATATTGCTAGATTAGATTAATGAATGATGAATGTGTTTTGGAATTGAATATACATTGTTATCTATTTATTCACCCCCTCTCAGTAGCTACTCTCAATATACCACCCTACCTATTCACATGTTAATTTTATCTATTTTTATCTTGGTATCCTTAAGCTTTCTCAAATGCAATTATTGTGACATCCACAATTTAGACTATGTTATTTACATGTACTCATTCAACAAAATGGTATGTCAAAGTATGCATATGTTAATTTTAGCTATCCATTTATTTCAAAACTTCTTTTTAGATATGTTATTTTTTTTTGTGTTAATATATTTTAAAATAAAAACACTATCCCATGTTACACTATTGTGACACATGATTATGTTTAAATAGGGCATATGTATACAACTAATATTTTGAATTATACCATTCTAATTATGATTTATATTATAGTTTATTTTCAATGCATCAACCTCCCTAAGTGTATGCCATAAAGGGTGCATTGGGAATTGGGTGGACTGGATCATGGTAATTTATGAGAGACATTTGTATATTGTTATGTGGCACCATCACTACTATCACTATAACCTCATTTGATTCTATATCTATATTTACTCTCCATGCTTTTGTATAGATTTTATATCTTCCTTATATCATCTAGTATTTACATAGTTGATACATGTTGTTTCATGTTTAATTCTCACATGTATTGTATCATCCATCCTGATATAGTTATGAGTCTATCTTATGACATTTCTCTTTTAGAAGTCTAGTTTATATTATATTCTGCTACTTGACATCTTTCAAATGTATTATCTTATCTGATACCATCATCTTAGAATTTATATTTCGTTTTTGTTATTGTAAATGTACATATATGGTTTAAATTTCACTCATAATAAGTTATGCCACATTCATACACTCTAATTATTCTTACACTTATACCTTAAGGAAATATTTAAGAGATTTAGTGGTTTATAACCTTATCTCAAGGTCTTATCTTCTGATGTCATTGTAACTCAATAGGATAGGTCATTAGGAGTTCCTAGCTAAGGAAATATAGGTCTTAGTCCAAGCATTTGAGTTATTCATCCTCAAACATACCTTACAAAGATACACTTGATTCAAATGGGTATATTGAAGCATCCATGGATCTAATCAAAGGTAATTATTTATATACCTATACTCTTTCCTTTAATTAACAGATTAAATGTTTTTATTGATTTTTGGATGTATGTGTGCATCCTTACTTATGTTGTTCCTTATACCATATAAGTTGGTATATATGTAGTATTGTTTAGGATTTCCATTTATTACCTTAGCTAGCTTAAAAAACCATTTGGTTTACCATTTAACCTTATTTTATTTATATTAACTTACCAGTAATATACTTTACTTTTACCCCTTACAATCATTTAATTTAACTGAATCTATACAAACATATCTACCACCATTTATCTTTGTTGAGGTCTAGTGAGAGATATATCCTTGTCATTGGATTAATATTTTGAACCCTTCACAAAATTTGAGTTTTATGTTACCCTATGTTATATATATGCATATAATTAGTCCTTACCTACTTGTTGAAATATGCACATGTTTTATTTAATTTACCTTATTCAATTCCTATTTTATTGATAGAAAGGGGATATTTTTAGGTCATTCTAGCCCATTCATATAAGGTCATAATGCAATTGATCTAAAACTATAATAATGGGAGGAATTAGGGTTCCCTACATAATATTAAGTATCTAAATATATTTAAGGACCCATGTTGCACCCAAAATTTTAGTGGATGTCACATATATCACTGTAGGTGTAGGTGTAGGGATAATACCAATAGTAGTGGTCTAGATACTGTAGTCATATAAAATGTGAAAATTGGTAACTTGAGTGTGTCTTATCACACCCAACACAAAGGTCCCTCTTTTTTACTCTCATGACCCTCCTAGGCACCTTTTCACTAATTCCCAATCATCCATAACCTTCTAAATAGTGATTCCACTTCCTCCGGGCAACTTTTCCCATGACAAATCCATCCTCCTAGGTCTTGTACCCTCAAGACAATAGTATCTAACTTGGACTATAGTGTTAGACCCCAGGGTTTCCATTTCTAACACTCCTATCCAAGTGTATTTTTATCTCTAATGGTCATTTCCTTCTAATTCCTAAACCTATTTTTGTTGGCCTAACATGAATACATTTGACCATGACCAATTTATCTCTATAAAATCCCATTCAAAGTCCATTTATAAGGGATTGGAAAATATCAAAAAGCAAGTAAGAATATAAATAGGTCCATTGAGGAAAACTTATGTATTCTCTACATATATCCATCCAATATATCCACAAGCTTATTCAAACCTTCACACTAGTCCCTAACCACCTCAAGCACACCCAGTTTCAAATTTTGCATCTTCATATACATTATTTCACAAAACACATCAAGTGGGAGAACTACATATGGCTTAATCCCTCTTCGTAGTATTTTTATGTAGGTAATATGCTTACATAAGGGGTGTAGATACATGTTTAGTGTGTCTCACACACACTAATCCTCCCTCTGTCTTAAAGTTTAACAAAGCATCATGGAATCTAGGGTTTCAAGACTAAATCAGCTCTACAAGGAGTTCTGTAGACATCCAACATCTAAAATTTTAGAGGTAGGCTCACACAAATACAATTGATAAAACCTCAAAAGATCAGGTCTCCTTGATAATAATGGTAGAAGAGGATGATAGTATTAGACCCCAGTGTCATATTTTAGTGGTCCAATCCTCTCATGAAATGAAGGCTAGATCTTGATTTGCAACAGTATCCAAATCTTTCATAGTAAATTTCAAACCCTATCTCAGCCATCTCAATTTATTTCTAGCTAAGTCTTATTTTATCCACATCTATTACTATTTTTAGAAAGGTTAAAATTAAAATTAAATTATACAAATTAGTACCTTAATTATTGAAATATTATTTACTACTTTAATTAACTTAGACCCTTAACTAAATTAGGAATAGGAATCCAATATTCCCAAAACTATTAAATCATTTTGTGAATGTAACGTACTCTGTTTACATATAAAAACCCTACAAGCCTTAAGGTAAATTCCTTGATGATTTTTCTAGTATTTTTCAGATTTTTTTTACTTCCATATTTAAATAACAAATTCACTTTAAATTTTAAAATTGTATAGTAATTTTTAAAAAATATTTTCTTCCAAACCCTAGTTGCATATACTAGGTCATTTCAAATCAATAATTTTCTAATTTTTAACCTACATATTTAAATTTAAAATTCACCTTAGTTTTAAAAACCCTAGTTACATATACTAGGTCCCATTAGTTTTGAGGTATCACCTTACATGTTTGTGAGCTTTGTATCCTTTTTATGTACTTTCTAGTTTGATATATTTAGGACTTTACATTTCCTATATTCAGTAATTTTCTTCCATATTACTTTAATTATTAAAAATTAATATAAAAAATCCAATCCATTTTCAATTTGTTTTCCTATGTTAACAATGGCCTAATATACCAATTTTGATGAAACTGATTAGGGGGAACTTCAAGACATTTTAACTAAACATTTTGATATGTAAGATGAAATACTTAAAATAATATAAGAAGAAAATAAATAAATAAAAAATGGTCAATCTTCTCAAACCACAAAGCAACCAATTACACATGACACTACAAGGGTAACTATGTCTCAACCCCCTATAGTAGCCTAACCTACCTCTATGCCACCACCAGCTACAATTAGTACATATTTGTCTCTTCATGTAAAATATCTTGTGTAAGAGATAAAATATATTCAATCCAAGGTGATTCTAGAGCTACACATGCCTTGAATTCTTTTGCTCAACTTCATGAAACTGATTAGGGGGAACTTCAAGACATTTTAACTAAACATTTTGATATGTGAGATGACATACTTAAGATAATATAAGAAGAACAAAAATAAATAAAAAATGGTCAATCTTCTCAAACCACAAATCAACCAATTACACATGACACTACAAGGGTAACTATGTCTCAACCCCCTATAGTAGCCTAACCTACCTCTATGCCACTACCAGCTACAATTAGTACATATTTGTCTCTTGATGTACAATATCTTGTGTAAGAGATAAAATATCTTCAATCCAAGGTGATTCTAGAGCTACACATGCCTTGAATTCTTTTGCTCAACTTCATACACCATTGGCACATCATATTTCTTCTACACCCTTGCCACTAGGTTTTGTTCAACCCAAGCTCACTTTATATAATGGCAAGGGTGATCTAGAGACACACTTGAGATATTTTCATGTAGCATGGTTGGTCTATGTGCCAAATGATTGGATAATAACCAATCTCTTTCCATGGAGTCTAAAGGATTATACTTTACAATGGTTTTATATTCTACCGAATTAGTTGGTCAATGCATTCAATCCTTTAGCTAACATGTTCCTAGATCATTTCATCATTAACATTGGTGATAAATATTATTATGCCCAATTTTAACAATAAAAACAAAGGTCAAATGATCATCTCACATATTATGTTCTTTGATATAACACTATCTTAGATAATATGACTAGCCTCATAGTTGATCAAGAGTTACAAGATCTCTTCAAATAGAGTCTTCTACCAATTTTACATGAATAAATCATGTTCAAAAGGTTCTCTTCCTTCACTGAGTTATGTCATACACTAAAGGAAAGGAAAGTCAAATTAATTTTAATTAGAAAACTCATTTACATGAGCATATCATAAATAATAAACAAGAGTAACAACAAAGTCACATACAAAATAAAGGTCAATGATAACAAGAGTCAAAATCAACCAATAGTTAATGTAGCTTCAAATCCCCCTCAGTGAATGGTTTTATCTACACCTCCTTGGTGAATGTTTTCCAATCTACTAGTTTCTCTGACTAGAGTTTTACAATAGCTTCTGGAATGTAATATAATATCTCTATCTCTTATTAGAGAAGTTGATCTGATAAAGCTTATTCCATAAGGATATGATCAGAATTCATTTTGTGATTTTCATAAGGCACTAGACCACACAACAAATAGACTCATTAGTTTGAAACACAAGATACATGACTTGATATATGAAAATGCTATTTATCTTGGCACTTTAATTGAGCCTCCTTAGGTAAATCAAACATTAGATAAAGATTTTGAACTATTCTTAGATCTTTTCCCAAATCATTCTAAATAAGAGATAAGGGATACATAAGGTGTTCACCATGCATATCATGCACATCCTCCACTAGATAAATATCAAGAACCTTTAGTTGAGTCACTTCCTTTTATTAATATGATTGGTGTGTATAATTCTAGAGTTTCAGCTAGACCTTCCATTTCCTTCTCAATGTAAGAGATCATTAAGGATGATTTGGATTATCATGGAATCTTTATCAGAGCTTATGTTCATAATCATCCTATTCATAGTGTTATCATAAACAATATATCTAATGTAAATATGTGCACTATGACATTACTACAACATTAGGGATATTTAGAGTAAGATAATACCCTAATGGACATAGTTATCAGTAGATTTAGTGGTCACATATAGAGTTCAATGGGTTAGATTGTACTTCCTTTATATATTGGTTCAACACATATGGCCCCACCATTTACTATTGTTCTCAGTGTAGGAGTTTTTGATATGTTACTTATTCAACCATTTATTTAGAAACATTGAGTAGTACCTTCTACAATTCATAAATGCATGAAATTCATTCACACTAATTAGGTTGTTATAGTTGGTAGAGTTCCATATGAGTTACCACTCCCTACTTCAAATCCATCTACAATTTTGTAGTTAATAGTTTTAGTTCCACCACCAGTTGTAGTTTCTCCACCAATTTTAGTTCTTCCTCCAGTTTAGATTTAGACACAATCAAAGCCTACTTCACTAGCATAGAGAGTTAATATACTTCCACACATGTCTATTTTAGATCAATCATAGTTTCAAAATTATAGATAGCTTACATCTATAGCGTTCACAGCAAGGGTAATATTATTGTAGTCTCATGCCTCTACACATAGAACACATGTTAATAGAGCTTCTCCTACTACCAGATGGGTCCTAAAGGGCCTAACAGTTGCATCCACTTATTAGAGTTATAGGGGACCCAAAAGTTGGTTCTACTTTAGATATTTTAGAAAATTTATAGTATATATAGTTTTTAGAACCATAGTTTCATCCCTTTCATCATGCTTTGCAATCATGCATAATTCCTTTCCTTGATATAGGGCACCATCATAAGGAGTCTCTGATGAGACTCATTAGTTAGATAGTCTATCCTTAGCCTTACTTCTACATAGTTTTTTCTTGCATACTTGTACATAATTTCTCAATTTTTCTTGTACATAATCTTGTTATGAGTGATTGTACATAGCTCAACATATCAAAAAACATTAAAAACATTCAAACATATCAAAATACCAAAAATAATACAAAATTTCAAAACAAAAACATTCAAATATTCAAAAAACATTTCAATTATATGCATTACCCATGCTTTACATTTCTACTACCATGTTATAATTACATTTTGTCTATATGATATTGTTTGTTGATATATCTACATGACCATGTTTCACTTGATCTTCTTTGAGTGTGTGCAGTGACTTCTATATCCATTATTGATTCTCTCTACCCATTGATGGGGCATCATACTTCATGCATTTGATACACATATCAATATATCTACCCACTAGGGGCATCTTCTACATGAGTACACCATCCAAGTTATGTCATTCCTACACCACCTATTCTAGTTATCATGATGATGTAAAATAATTACTAGATTACATAAATTACTCTATTGATACTCACTAGTACACAACACTTGTGTATTTCTTAGCATATAGCTAGTCTTGTACTATATGTCTTGCATACTTTCACTTCTTTCTTTGATTAGTTAGATGTAATTATATTTGTAGTATATTATATGTTTTACTTTATTTTTTTTCATAATGAGATATGATTTCATTTTTTAGTTCTTGGTTTGTTTCCTATATGTGCCTTAGGACATTTACAAATGTCTGTTGCTTTTATTCCTATGTGTGCCTTAGGAAATTTGCCAATGTCCTTTGTTTTTACTCTTCTATGTGATTGTGGACCTTGTGCCAAACTTTATTGTTTAAATTGTATGTGTATGTGGCATTTATACATGCCTTATATGTTTACTTTCTAGTTTGAGTAACATGTGTCTATCTCCCTTGTTTGCTTAGACCCTTGGCCACTCTTGTATACTTCTTGCTTCTTGCCTTGAATTCTTATTGCTTGTTTTTTCTCAATTTGTTTCAATTCCATGATCCACATCATGCATTATCTAGATTTCTTGGATCCCATAATGGACATCATGCTCCATGCCTTCATAACAACTAACATCTAATAATTAATAACTAACTAGACTTCTAGTGCTAGTTCATTATATTTCACATGATATTACATTATTATATCTATCTAGGCACACCACTATTAATCTAGCAATATCTCATACAAGCCATGTTATATCTTGAGATATCTTATTAATTATCATTGTTATATCATGTATTTTGTATCATAACACACATGTAGGGATCTAAAGTCTTCATTCTTACCCTTATAAGAGGGGCAAAAATATAGGGGTTTTGTCACAGAGATAAAAGCTCCTACTGATCAAAAAATTAGTGTTTATAACACCTAAAATAGTATTCAGACTTCAAACCAAGCAGAACAAACTAGGTAATTAGTGACAATTACAGAACAATGATCAAAATTAGCACAAGACAACATTTCCAAGATTGGACTATAGCACTAGATGGTAAGGTGTCCATTTTTGGTACTTTTTTCCAAACAAAAAAATATATTTTCTAGAAATAGGTAGAGAGGTCAGCTCAAATACAATTTTACACATATAGACCAGTTTAGATTTAGTAGTTTCAATATAGTTTTTCTCAAAGAATCTAAACATAGGTGGAATCATACGTGGCATGATGGCTCTCAATTATAGTTTTAAATTAGGTATTTGGTATATATTTTAGATTAGAATCCATCTTCTAGACACCAACTTATTAGGGGCAATGTATGTGACACATTTGACTTCTTTTGTTTTTGAGTTTAATATATTACCTAGGCATTCTTAATAGTTACATGTCTTATTCCATCTTCAAGTGGTTGGAATAAATTTAGAGTGGATTTCATAAAAGATTAACCTCCATAATTTTTTAGTGGATTCCACATAATCCTATTGGCCAATTTTAGAGTGGCTTTCATACAATCCTAATCTCCACTTTTTTCAAGTTCGCCAAGACTAGCCTAGTTTCTATTACATATTCAGCTATCCATGCCACATTATAAAATTATAGAGCATTCATGGGATTTAGAAGACATCCCATATGTCACACATTAATATCAATATTAATTTATAGCTTCACTTCATAGGGAAATCATGGAGCCAAAGGACTAGCTATCCTTTGTATTCATGATCCACCTATTTAAAGGGATTGGACACATAGTCCAAACATTGATTAGCACATGCATGATCACATATATTCAATTAATGGGTGAGTATGGATCCAAAGGGATATCCTTTGCATTCTTGAGCCATTCTCAAAGAATTGATCACTCAACTTTTTTCATGATAGTATTGTTGGTTCAACATCATCCAACATCATGCAACATCATAATAGGTTTTTTATGGTTCATGTATCTGGTGAGGTGTATTCATTCCTTTCTCTTCCTCTCTCTTACCTAGCTTTATACATTGTAAATATATATATATATATATATATATATATATATATAAAATCTATTTAGAACTGATCTACTCTTTTTTCTCTCTTGCATATTCACACTACATAATGTGTTCTCTCTACACACACCCAACATCACACTACTTCATCAACTTCACCATTATAGATAATTTTAAGTATGCTTTCTATTTTTCCTTTATCCTAGTATTTTGATTTGTTTCATCACTATAATAAAGGGTAAAAAGTTATTCATATAAAATTTGAAAATTGGTAACTTGATTGTGGATTATGACACCCAACCCATAGTCCCCTCTTGATTTCTCTCATGAGACTCCTAAACACCTTTTCACTAATTCACATTCATCTGTAGTCTTATAGATAGTGATTCCACTTCCTCTAGGTATATTTTACCATGATAAATACATATCCCTAGGTCTCACACCCTTAGGACAATAGCACACAACTTGGACTATAGCACTGGACCCTAGGGTGTCCATTTTTTATGCTCATGTCCAACTACATTTTTAGCTCCAATGATGATCATTTCCTTCTAGTTGCTATCCTTCTTATTTTTAGCATAATGTGAATATATTTTAACCATGACCAATAGATCTCTATAAAATCCCATTAAAATTTCATTTATAAGGGGTTGGAAAATATCACAAAGAAAATAAGAATACAAATAAGACCATTGAGACAAAATTCCCTATTCTCTACATATAACCATCTAATATAACCACAATATTATTCAAACCTTCACACCAATCCCTAACCATCTCAAGCACACCCAATTTAACATTTTTCATCTTCATATATATTATTTCCTAAATCACATCAACTGGGAGAACTACATATGGCTTTATCCCTCTTTAGAGTATTGGTATGTAGGTAGCGTGCTCACACCAGGGGTGTAAATACATGTTCAATACATATTACACACACTAACCTACCCCTCTTTCTCAAAGTTTTTCAAATCATCAAGGAGTCTAGGGTTTAAAGACTAAATTATCCATACAAAGAGTTTCGTAGACATTCAACATCTAAAATTTCATAGGTAGGCTCACATAGAGACATAGATAAAACATAGAAAGCTCAAGTCTCCTAGGCAATAGTAGCAGAAGATCACTATAGTGCTGGAACCTAGGGTGTTCTATTTTGGCACTCTTATCCTTTCATGAAATGAAGACTAGATCTTGATTTATGATACTATCTTAGTCTTACATAGTGAATTTTAGACCCTATCTTAGTCATCTTAGTTTGTTTCCAGCTAAGTCCTATTTTCTCCACATCTATTACTATTTTATAAAAGGTTAAATTATAATTAAATTTTAAAAATTAGTAGCTTAATTATTTTAATATTATTTACTAGTTTAATTAACTCAGACCCTTAACTAAATTAGGAGTATGACTCTAATATTCTCAAAATACTTAAATTAGATACAATGTTTGGAAGCTTGGGCCAAATTTTTATACTCATCTTTTGTTATATATAAAATTTAATCAATATGATTTACATTCATGTTAAGATATTTAGTGAATTATTTATCATCTATGGAATCTTGTTTAAAATTAGTATTGTTTCTATAGTCTTAATATCCATGATAACTCTATTAATAAGGTGGATACGATATGATGTATAATCCCTAGTATGAGGATTAAAAGTTATATATTTCATTTTGTGTCTAGTAGTAATAATAGGAAAATCACATTGCATGTTGAAATAGTAGGATTAGAGGAAGGTTTGGGATTATTCATTCATAATATTAACATTAATAATGGTCTTATATTTTATCTTTATTACACATTTTATTATACAAATAACCTAAATAAGATGAAAAGAGACCTTTATTACTTGTGATAAGTAATAATGTTCATTCAACATGGTCATGATTAATGTGCATTATTATGGAATAATAAAAATTATGTATGAAAATAAAACCCTAAGGCTAAAATATGAAAGCATATAAGGATGAATCCATAAGGAAAAACCTAAGGTTTTATAATATTAAATATGTATATGGGTTCAAAATTATGATTTAACCAAATTTTTATTTAGGTTATGAAATGTTGATGATTGAAATTGCATTGTTTCTAACACCAACAATGGGAAGTTTTAGGAATGTGGGACTTACAATCTGAAACAACCTCCAAATTTTAAAAAAGCTATCTCTTCTTTATATCAAGTGTATAATGGGAAAAGGGATAGGAATTAAACAGAAACACAAGTGCAATGAATGAAAATCCAACAATGGTGATGCACCTAAACTTAATTCAACCCTTAATTTTGAGCACAATGAAGCTATATGTAAGATTCAATTACATTAAAGAGTGAACAAGGAATGATCAATGTAAAAGATGAAAAAAATAAAAACAAAGGCTCATAACTTAGACTAATTTTATAGTGACACAGATAAATATCAATAAAGGCACAAAACTCAGTCTTCTTATTAATTCTCCAGTCACATAAAAGGCACAGAAACATGCACAGTTACATAAACTTTCTAACTCAAGAAAATAGAACAAAGGCAAATGATATTCCTTATCATAGCAAAAAAAGTCTAAAAATCTTGACAATAATATCTCTTAGAAAATTCTCTCTCTTCTCCTTTCGGGGTGATGATTCCATCTGTCCTAATGACATCCTCTGCCACCTCTACTATATCCATTTCTCATTTTGCCATATCTATCCATACTCAGGCCATATCATTGCCTCATTTTCCCCCCTCTATCCCTAATAAAGTACCTCCTTATATTTCCCCTATCCAACATTTGGCTATTCCATATGGATTGCCACAAGGTTATCCTTTTGCGGGTGGGCACATTGCCTTTCCTTCTACCTTCCAAACTCAAGTAGATGCTGCTAAGAATTAAAGGGAAGCCCAAAGGGAGAAAAAGAGGATCAAAGATAATAAACCCTTGGATATACCACATCTAAGGTCACAATTTGACCCAATCCATCAACAACTGACGGTGACCCATTTGTCACCAAATATAGTCAAGCCAAATGAGTAGATGCAACTTGAAGATTACAAAATGAATGCAGTGGCTATAGACATGTCCCTATTCAAATCACAAGATAGGGTTGAGCTTTAAAATTAATCTACATCTATAGTAGCTAAAGATTATTTGAAAATATCAAATAAGCTATAAAAGATGGAGGCTGATCTAGCCAAAGAGAAGGCAAACTGTAAAAGTTTGACCATAGAGATCAATACTAAGAATATTGATATAGAGATTCTTAATAAATAGTTGCAAGATATTGTTTCTCTTAAGACTCACTAGGCTATCCAAGACCAAAATGATTCTTTGAAAGTAGGGCTAATGCAGGTGAAGGATGTAGTGACAACCTTAAGGTGGGAAAAGGAAACATTTCAAGAAAAAAGTGAGGAAAGCCTACTACAAGTTACTCAACTTCAATAGAAGTTGTTGAATGAGCAGAACAATACCACTGTTATACAGGCCCAACTTCAAGCATAGTGACAAATGATAGAATAGTTGTCACTTGAGTTGGCTAATAGGCCAAAGAATATAGGGGTTTTGAATCTGGTTAAGGAGATTTATGAATTAATATGGAAAAGAATCTCTATGAAGATTACTCAGTTCAGACCCTCTTTAACTTTTTTGCTAAATGCACAAAAATTGTGTGAAAAGGTGGAGACTTTAGTTGAAGACACTCTATGTACTATCTCTGGGAGAGTTTTTGACTCCCAAATGTTGCTTAAAAAATTATATGATGCAAATTATGGAACATTGTCAGCAGTAGGGATTAGTGACAAAATGGTCGCTACTAAATTAGTGAATGAGGTTCTCAATTGCAACTCTAAGCAATCAATTACAGAGAGCTTCTAAATGTGGTGAAGGAAGGAATCAAAGATATGAAACAACACATTGAAGATCTAGTCCAATTAGGTCTTCCTTATCCTTTTCTTGATAACAACACTATGTTGATGATTGATGAGATCAAACCTTTATTGTTAGCCAAGCAAAATGATCAGACAATCTTTCAAGATTTAAGAGATCATTCATCAGTGCCTGAAGTAGAAGCTATTTTGATTCCCTTTTCCTATCTAGAATTTAAATTGAAGGCTAAAGTTCAAATTTTCTAGAATTTTTCACACAAGGATATCATCAACCTTGATTTAGCCTTCAATGAATTGCAAAATAAGCAGGGATTATCTGACGATGAGTGGTCTACTTATCAAACAACTTTACTAAAGTTGTGATTTTTGTCACATTTGATCCTATAGGAGATTGTGGATTTTTCTTTTTGAGTAGGCTCAAAAGTCCTAAGGGTTGCCAAGAACTGTAGAGTAAAAAACTCTACATTTTTTTTATTTTTTGAGTTTCAGTTATGCACTCTAAAATTTTGTCCCTATGCACTTTGGTTCGAGACAGTGATGTTTTTGACTTAGAGCACGGGCTCAAATTTCTTTTTGCCTAGATTTTGTCTAAGTTTCTAAAAGTAGTGAAAGCTTCCATGTGTCATTAGCTGAGGCACATTTCATAATTTATATAAGTTGGTCAGAATGTGCCATGTGTCCCATAGCAACTCAGTGAAGCGCAACAAGTGTCAGCATCTGCATCTCATGTTTCTTATACATTTCAAAATATTATTTTCAATAAGCTTTTATCAAGATCAAGTAGAAGGCACCAAGTCGCAACTATAAAAGGTTTCAATATGCTTTTCTAAAAGCAATGGAAGTTGCCACATATCCCTAGCTAAAGAAAATAGAAGCCGTCATGTCTAAACATCTAAAATATCTTCACTTTATTTCATCAATAAGTAAAGACTGTGGTGGGTCCTAGGTTTTATTTTTGAGGCAAGTGAAAGCTACCAAGTGTCACCATCCATGTAAATATGAAATTAGGCCCAAATGTTTCTATAGTATGGATAGAGTGACATGGAGACCAACAAGTTTCACCTTTCACAGGATTTTCAAAAGATAGCTAAAAATAGTAGAGACTGCCACATATCCCTTGTTAAAGATGCATGGAAAGTGCCACCTATCCCTATTCCATTTTTGAAGTTGCTTAGGTGAGAAGTGTTGTGGGTCCCATTTTCTATAAATAGTTAATGTTTTGAAGAAGTGGACTGTGACAGATGTCAAGGATGGAACACTCCTGAGTAAAGACATAGTAAAGAGTATAGGTTATGCAAAAAGTGTTGTGTGTCTTCAGTAAGTGTTATGGAACATGCCAAGTGTCATTTTTTGGTGCCTCTTGAATAATAAGAAGGTTTTCAAGTAGAGTAAGGGAATCAGCCAAGTGTCTTCTCCCATTTGAAAGTGGGAAGCATCTTGGGTATATATTTTGGCCAATGAACTTATTGGAAGATACAATGTTTTAGATCCAAGAAATATCCTATGTTAGACACTTCTAGTTTAGTTAGAGTTTAGTTAGGCCATTGGATTGGGAATGTGTAGACAATCTAGAGCTAGTTCGATGCTATAAATAGGCGTGTAGAGATCACCAAAAGGGGAGAAGATAGAGATAATTTTTTGTGAGAGATTATTGTCAATATTTTTTAGACTTTTTTTAGCTGTGATCAGGAATATCATTTGCCTTTCTTCTATTTTCTTGAGTTAGAAAGTTTATGTAACTATGCATGTTTTTATACCTTTTATGTGACTGGAGAATTAATAAAAAGATTGAGTTCTGTGCCTTTGTTGATATTTTTCTATGTCACTACAAAATTAGTCTAAGTTGTGAGCCTCTATTTCTATTGTTTTTCATCATTTACATTGATCATGCCTTGTTCACTCTTTAATGTAATTGAATCTTACATATAGCTTCACTGTGCTTAGAATTAAGGGTCAAACTAAATTTAGGTGCATCACCATAGTTAGATTTTCTTTCATTGCAGTTGTGTTTCTGTTTAATTCCTATCCCTTTTCCCATTATACACTTGATATAAAGAAGAGCCAACTTCTATAAAATTTGGAGGTTGTTTCAGGTTGCAAGTCCCACATTCCTCAAACT
Source organism: Torreya grandis (assembly GCA_037957365.1). Lineage (NCBI taxonomy): Eukaryota > Viridiplantae > Streptophyta > Pinopsida > Cupressales > Taxaceae > Torreya > Torreya grandis. Next base: position 3,555,451 of record JARHVA010001126.1, read on the forward strand.
TCCCATTGTTGGTGTTAGAAATAGTGCAATTTTAATCATCAACATGAAATAAATGTAATTAATATATAACTTTTAATGTAATTCAGATATTAAGATATAGCACTCAAGCATACATCTATATGTAAAATACTCATTAATTATTTTGATTTGCTAATTGGTATATAATAAGCATAAAACATGTATGAATACTTATAATTCATAAATTAATATATCACTGTGAATTTATTTTTGAAGTGAAAATAAGGATCAAGAAAACATGTTATTTCTTAGGTTTTAAAACTATTTCTTTATTTGTGTTCAGTCAGTTCTACTAATATTTATCAATATCACCCATGAATATTAGCATTTTGGTTAGTACTTACATATGTAAAAATTAGGAATAATGGACATAAAACCATATGCACATGTATTTAATTACTTTTTATTCTTCATACTAAAACTTGATATTATGTGTAGCTCCATGAATTAGTCTACCTTGACTTGAAACCCTATGTGTACTTGTGAGGGATAGAAAATTAAAAATAGTGGGAAAGTGTAATGGGATGAGTTAATCCCAATCACTAATATTTAATGATTTACTAGTACCTATGTATATTATACTCTGATGAGGGAAATCAAGATACACATAGTTTTCCCACCTAGTGTGATTATGTAATTATGCTCCTTTAGTATATGTATGCATCTAATTATTAAACATTGATACTTGAAAAAATTTCTGACTTAGATTTATAGAGATTTAAAATTAAAGGATTTTTATATGGGTCCTCCCCCATATAGATAAAGTATTATATATCTTTAGGGGTGGTGGATTCCCTCAACCTAATCTTTCATATCAATTTCTATATTGTCTATATAGGGGGGTTAGTAGTAGGCCATCAGGGGAGTTCCCCTCCCTCCTTCATTGGTTGAGAAACTTGACCCATAATATATTATACCTGGGGGAGAGGGGAAGGTGGATTGTGATTACTCCTTGTGATAGGTTAGAAATTTTGGAATAATATTGGAGGTTTAATCAATGTTTAATAAGTTATGGATCTATATTAGATAAGTGCCAAGTTCCTTTTGAGTGAGACCTTGATTTTAATTATATGGATCTAATTGAATAATTTATCACACCAATAACACACTAGGCTAATATTTTTACATTAAATACATATTTTATTTTATAAAATATATGTTGGTTTTATTATGTCAACACTAACTAGAGTAGGTAAATTTTGATTGACGAGACTAACTAAATCCATTAGAACCAACCTATGTACATGAGGACTAAATTGAGAGTCTAGAGATATATGTGTATAATATTTAGTCAGTTTTAAATATATAATTATGTTCTTGTAGATGTGTAAAGACATAATATAAGGGTATAATCATAAGATAAAATGTAAGTGTGAGAGAATGTAAGATTAGGACCTATTTTGTGTGATCTAATCATGTATGGTAAATATGTGTCAATATTTTAATTATCAAATACTAAAGAATAGATTTTATTACCTATACCTATTTTAGTGTTGATATATGGACCACATAAACCAAAATAAATCATGAGTGAATAATGGGATAAAGATGATAGACAGTATAACCTTAAAGTCTAGGGGAGGAGGAAAAAAATGAGTCATGATTAACCTTTGGTTTCTAGTGGTAAAAGAATTCAATTTGGATTAGATATTGTAACAATATGATTTTAGGAAGTCCTAGATTGTTTGTTGTTAATTTTAGCATTATTATTATTTAATATTTGATCCATTTGACCCATTTTTTTACATTATTGATCAAAATAAGATACATTATCCATGTAGAGAAATATGAAAAGAGTACCTTCATGGCTTATGTTAACCATTAATTTTATTTAATTATAACCATGAATAATGTGTATTATTAATGGATATTTATAAATTAAGTCTAAAAATAAAACCCTAAGAATATAATTTGAAAACCTAGAAGGATAAAAATGTAATGGAAACCTAGGGTTTGACACAATTGATCAATGTAAGGGTTCAGTGATAAGTTTTATGGTTATTTAGTTTTAAAAATTCCTAATATTATAGAA
>JARHVA010001126.1:3562500-3848998 GCA_037957365.1 Torreya grandis
TATGTAAATTAACAATTATAGTAACATAATTAGCATTATCTTATTCTACGTAGCACTAAAAATATATACAAATGGTAGGGTATGTAGGACATTAGAATGTTAGTCACTCATATCAGGATATGGGGTTATGGGATCTCCTAGATAATACATTCAACCTTTATTTACTATTTTTTATCATTATGTTCCAAGTATAATGGTTATATATATTTAAATATTACTTTATTGTTTCAGTAGAGGTCACTGTGACTTATCATATTATGTATGTATGTGACCCCAAGATCGGACTATATAAGTAATACCTTGAAATATATTTCCTTCACTTGAAACCCATGATTTAATTTTAACATTAGGTGATGGCCAAAAAAATGGGAAGATATGTGGACTGAATTAACACCATCCACTCCTCATGTAATGGTTGAGAATTACCTACATATTCAATACTATAAAGAGAGAATTTAACCCATATGTAGTCCTTTACATTAAGCGAATGTGTGAAATAAAGATCACTGAATTTATGCAACATGTAATATATATTTTGATATTTGGAAAATGATAAAATTTTCATGGTTTTGAGGTGATTTACACTTGGATAGTACCTACTCCTTATGTATGATGAGTGAATTTCAAAAAATACGGTAATGCCTTCGAATGTTATAGTGTTATAATATGTTTGATAAGTGCATGCTAGATAGGTAATAGGATTACACATACACACACACACACACACACACACACACACACACACACACACACACACACACACACACACACACACACACACACACACACACACACACACACACACACACACACACACACACACACACACACACACACACACACACATATATATAGACTCTTTGGATAATTTATCATTCCACAAAAATTATAGATAAATAGGCTAACCCATACGAATTATTTAAATTTTAAATATGAATGTTTCTTGGCATAGGATGAAAGTGTTAGACTCAAACAATACATTAAAATGGTATGTTATGAGACTAATTATATTGTCAAGGAGAAAAGTGTAGATAATAAAATTGTCTTAAATGCATGAAAATGACAATCTTGACATACATTTACCACACATGACTTGATCACACAAATAAGGTCCAAATCTACCATTCTCTCAAACTTATATGTTATATTCTAAGTCAACTATTATTTTTTACTATTGCACACATAAATAAACCTCAAGATATATTTAAAACTTTATAAATATCTTACATAAAAATATACAAACTCTCAATTTACTTCACCTATACACAGGTCAATTCCACTAGATTCAATAAGTATCACTAGTCAGTACTAATATGATATATTAGGTACATAACTAATCCCAGTAATGATTATTTTATAGAATAGAAAATAGCCTTAGAGTCATCCCATAATTTTACCATTTTATTAGTATGATAAATTATTCAATTGGTTATATATATATATATATATACATATATATGTATATATGTATATATATATATATATGTATGTATACATATATATATATATATATATACATATATACATATCTATATACATATATGTATGTATACATATATACACACATATATATATGTATATATATATGTATGTATATACATACATATATATACATATATATATACATATATATATGTGTGTATATATGTATGTATATATATATATATATATACATATATATATATATATATACATATACATATATATATATACATATATATACATACATATATATATATATATACATATATATATACATACATATATATATATATATATATATATATAAAGAAATGATTTATTAAAAAAAACTATGAACTTATGTGATATACATATATTCACTATTGCACATCGAGAAAATCTTCTCTTTTGTTCCCAAATTATGAATCAGCCACTAGGATTAGTAATAAGATGATTATGATGTAATTAAATATAACTCAAATCAATTATTTTCAATAATCATAGCCACATCATTAGTTGTATACATATAATAAATAAGCACAATTTCATAATCACACTAGGTGGAAAAACTATGCATGGCTCGAATTCCTTTATAAGAGTACTATATATGTAGGTAGTGGTCAAAAATCAAAATAAATTTATTGTGATTTGTGTTTCCAATAAAAATTCCCCCATTATGTATTTTTTTATCCATCATAATCAAACCTATGGGTTTAAGCTAAATAAGATTAATATTTGAAGTTGTGCTCATTATAAAGCCTTGGGATAAAAAAACAAAGAGTAAACAAAGATAGTCACATGTGATCATACATTAATTGTGAATTAATATTTAATAGGTCAATACTGACCATTATTTTAGTATAAAACAAATATATTTAATTGATCCTTCGAAATTGACCGAACACAAACAATGACTTAGTTCTAGAACTGTAAAAACCACAAGTCTACTTTATCCTAATTTTCACTTTTGTAATATAATCGTAGTCAAATATCTTGATATCATTATTAATTTATAAATATTTCATATGACACTCATAAAATTATAATAATAAAAAATAATCTATTACATTTATATGTGTGCTTAAATGTCATAACTTAATATATTAATTACATTTCAAAGTTATATCTTAATTAGATTAATCAAACCATTTTAATCCAAATAAGGGTAAAAAAATAAGAAAAGTTAATTTAATTATCTAGATATATCTTAGTAGGATACATAAATTATTTGGAACATATTTGAGGAATTACTATAGATGACTAATAATAACTAAGAGGTTCTGACCCATTTAGAGCTAGTGAATGTGAGACAATGGAAAATAAGAGACATATATGTACTCACAAGTCATGTAGGCTGAAGTTACATTAATATTGATATTTTTAATCATCTAATACCTTAATTTTATATCTAAAAATTTCACCAATTTATTTTAATATTGAAATTCAATACAAATACTAGAGTAAAACAATAAATATAGTACATAAATATATAAAACTAGTTTTTATTTAGGAGAAGGCTCAACTATGAAATTTTCTTAAACAAACCTAGAAATGAATATGTAGTATTCAATGTTCATAAAAATAAAAATAAAATCTGAAATCTAATTGGAATTTTAAACTTAAGATCAAGGAAGGAATACACTTGAAAGTGAGTAAACTATGTTTCCCTATAACATATTGGAGATGATGCTTCATTGTTGAAATATTGAAGATATGAGCTTCATTATTAAAACACATGAATAATTAGGGAGATTAGACCTAAAATTTTTATAACTAAGGTAGTTAAATGTCATGGGAAGACATATTTACCTAACCCTTATTAAGAGGGAGTAGTTCTAAGACCATTGAGTGTTGTTGAACCTCTACTCCACTAACTCATGTAACTAATCTTGTGCCAACCTTGTAATTGAGAGATGGAAGGTGAAATCCACATATCAGCATAATGATGAGTATCTACAAGGCCATTGATGTTTCTGGACATCAACCACATTACTTAAAAAAACATGAATCAACCATTGTAGATGAAATCATATATTCAAATGTTCCCATTCTAGGTACCATATAATATGTTTACAAATAAATAATTGTAATATTGTGTGCATTAAAAATTTTCATTCCACGTGAATTAGTGCCAATTGATAAATGATAATATTATTTACCCATGAATCAATGTCAACTGCTAACTTTAAACATGTAGATGTGAATCAGTACTAATTGATAACTATAAAAATGTATATGTGCATGGATATTATTTATGAACCATGAATTGGTACCAAATGATAATTATAATAGTAATAATATGACTTGCACTTATGCCTCTAATAAGATATAATTGGTTATAATAATGATATTCAATGTTAGGCATTTGTAATCACTTAAAAGTGTTAATTGGATGATAAGAGTTTCAATTGAGTTACCCTATCCCTAAGCTTACCATAGACCTATTATAGAGCCTTAGATTTGAATTTATAGCCATTCAGTATACCTTGTTCACTTAATACTAGTCAAGATAGTTCCTAAACTATCACCTCTAACTCTAATTCATCTTTCCTTTAATTTAGCAAAAAATACATTAACACCACATTTGGGACACTACAACCACATGGTGTTAGTGTCCCTAACTAAGCACTACTATCCTTAGCCTGAACACTTTCTAATGGATACTTTTTAAAAATTGTGCCCCTCCTAAGGTCAACCTAAGCTCATTTTATTATATGCATAATTAAAAAAACCCTATAAATACAATTCCAATCCACATCTATTCACTATATGGAAAATAGATGCATAATCTATTCAAACCTAACACTGAGTTGTGTAAAATCAAGGTAGGTATCCCTATTCTACCCTAATTTCTACATACTACCATATAAAACAACTGTAATTCTATTTTTAGAGACTTCCAAAGATCAAGAACATTCAAGGCATGTAAGGCCACACTCATTAAATCATTCACTTATGCATACATCAACCACTAGGTGGGAGAACAACATCAGACTCGATCCCTCTTCTGAGTATTGGTGTGTAGGAAACTCTCTATACAATGTGATGTTGAGGATGTCCAGTCTATCCTAATAACACACTCAAATATTTATCATATTACACTTAAAAATATAACTAGTGTTTTCACATAAAAATAATATTTCCAGGTATAATACACAACTACAAGCTTTAGTCTTAGAGAAATAAAACACATAGACACAAGCATAAGTGCTCCTTAAAAATAGGAACAATCCTACAAAGAGGAAATAAGTACCACATCTTGGACATTACACATAGATGGTGTTACTATAAAAATTGAGCACTACTATTTGATGGATAGTTGAACATCATAATCCTTATTATGACACTCAAAATTGATCATATATCCAATTTCAAAACCTAGATCATCCATGATAGTCTATTTTTAGCTATGTCTCTATTTAACCCTATTTATTGTTATTATTAGAAAGTCAAATAAGGTAAAAATCATTTAAAAATTAGTAAGTTAATTATTTTAATTTCTATAACTAATTTAGACATCTCAACACTTTAACCAAACATAGGTAATTACACATGTAAACCCCTAAAAAAGGTAAATCATTTGGTAAATGCATCTTACTTTGACCATTACATAAAACACTATCTATCTTCCATTTAATTCTTAGTTTTATTCAATAAATTAATGGTTGCATACTTTTGATTTCTTAATTTTATTTAGATAACCTAGTTAAATAATATTAATTTTACATTAGGGTTTCAATTTATTTTACATTTAATTTAAATTATTACAAAAGAACCCCTAACTTACATAACCCTAACCCTAGATGATCTTAGGGCTTATATCTTTTCCCATTCTATTTTCATTAGATAATATTAATTATTCAAAATTCATAGATTCTCTTATAATATATATACTTCAATTTATTTTCTATAAGCCATCTAAAAACATTATCTATCTTCCCTTAAGAAGTACTAGATTAGGTTGAAATCTTATAGATCTTATCAATATTCTAGCTATTTGACACTGTAATAAGGGTAAGGAACCTATTACAACTCTAGATATGAATCCTTCACATCTTGATTATGTGTAATTAAATGACAATGGATTCAAAAATGAGCAATATAACTAAGAATAAGATTAGGTACATATTGAGGATCAAGACACACTACCTCCACTTAATGACAATGTCATAGTTATTATCATAGATGAGGTATTACATGGTTTTAGAGAAATAATTTTGGAGAAACACCATGATCATGCATAAATTTTATAGGCCATATTAAAAATCAAGAATGAAAACAATAATGGTCAATTTTCCACCCATCCATTTAATGATGTTATTACGCCTTTAGTGCGGCCCACTTAACCAATTTATATAACACAACCAAAACATTTTTTTGATCATCAGTGACAACTACTCCACTTGTGTCTAGTTCTTCTACTTTTGATGTATAATCCATTATGTATTAGGTTATTTATCTAAAATTTAAGGTGTTACATCTTGAACAGGGACAAGCTAAGCCTTCACACACCTTGTGTTCCAACATTTTATTTCATACATCATTGGCATATCACATTGTGGCAAATTCTTTACCTTTTATTTTTTAGTACCCAAGCTCACATTATATGATGTCAATGGTGACCCATAGCATCACATTTGAGCCTTTTATGTAACTTCATTTGGTTATGTGTCTAATGATTGACATATTACAAAGTTATTTCCATGTAGTCTCTTATCTTTTGCCCTATAATGGTTCTATGATTTTCCTAACCAATGTATTATGATATTCAATCCTTTAGCAGATATGTTCTTAGCACACTTTTCTATCAACATAAGTGACAAGATATCATATGCACAAGTGGTAAAACTCAATAAAAGGTCAAATAAGCCCATAATCGATTATGTATTATGATACATGACAATCTTATTATTGGAAATTTTTCCTATGAAGGCCAAATTCCACCACCTATAACATTAAACTTCTCATGGAACTATTATAAGACTTTTTAATGCCAAATTTTTTTGTAAAACCTTGTCTTTTACCTCAAAATTCAAGTTTATTTATTTAAAATTGATTAAATTATACCTTGAAAATCCATAAAACCATTAAAAATACTTTTAGACACTTTCACATATATGACTTTACCTTAAATCAAAGTTTCATACTTTGGAAATAGGTTTCATGCAAGTTAAAGTGTGGAAAAGGCATCTATTTAGCTCACGCATACCAATTTTATCCCCAAAATCATATAAAAATAATTAAAATTTGTTATAACATGTTACTTGACTCATGGTTATCCTCTTCATGCCCTGAATTTGGTGGTTTAAGCCTTAGTTGTGAATAAAAGGCAAAATGAAGACTTTTTCAATGTGTTTTCATGTGAAAGTATGGAATTATATGGCCCATTCCATTCAAAAAATCTTAAGAAAAGTAGGAAGTTGGAATATCACATGTTAAAATTGAATTTAAAGGCAATAAGATTCAATATAAGCCAAAAATTGGTTCCCTTTAGTCATCTAGCTTCTTTGCACATAGTGAGAGCCCTTCACTTATAGGTGTTATGACCATAAAATAGAAAATCAAGGTCTAAAAATTTATCTAGATAAAGTAGTCTCAGATAACTTGTGTGTGTGTGTGTGTGTGTGTGTGTGTGTGTGTGTGTGTGTGTGTGTGTGTGTGTGTGTGTGTGTGTGTGTGTGTGTGTGTGTGTGTGTGTGTGTGTGTGTGTGTGTGTGTGTGTGTGTGTGTGTGTGTGTGTGTGTGTGTGTGTGTGTGTGTGTGTGTGTGTGTGTGTGTGTGTGTGTGTGTTATTTATAAATTTTATACTCTCACCTTCATGAACCATCCATTTCTAATCAAGGTACTCATTATGGCTCCTTCATCTAAGCAAGCATTTGATTTTTTGTGTTTTCTCTTTATTAGGGCATCATGGCAAAAAAATTCAAGATTATGGATATTCTTAGGAATATAATTCATATTTACATGATGTTGATTATTTATTTTCCACATTTTTAAGGGTCATATGGATCTCAATAAAACATAATAAAGTAAATCTACAGTTTAAAAGAATGTAAAGGGAGTTGTAAGGTTTATTAGAGAGAAATATTTTCAAAAATTATTGTTTTTTTCCTTGTATAGGTCTCCATTATGTTCTTATGTCCTCTCTTCATTTTATCAAAGTTATATGAAGATATATATCTAATAATGTCATCAATGTTCTCTCAATAGTTCTCAAGTAGTCATTGTTTAGCATTTTTAAAGGTTTTTTATCATTTGTTAAGGATCTTAACATACTCTTAGGTTTCATTTTAACACCATGAACTTATTTCAAAGTACTCCAAATTGGTATGTCTAGTAGAGGATGTACTCATGCTTTCATAGGAACCTAAAAATGGTCTTGAAATACTCCTAATGTCCATTTCCACCTCCATCTTAGTTTAGCCCCATATCATTGTATTTCACTACCATTATCATTGTGATAAAGCCCCATTTTCACCTCCATTCATGTTTTCACACTATATATTAAATCTTTACAACTTTAATTAATCTCCATCTCATTAATCCACTACCAATTAAAAGTCATGGATTTTAGGGAGAATGCTGGTCATAAGACTAGGGTTATGTTACATCACCAACACTACTAAACTAGGGTAAAATGACCACATATAGCCAACAAAAGTATAGTCAAGGGTTTCTCATGAAGTAAAAATGAATAAGAGTAAGGAATATATTTTTTTCAATATTTTTTTCCATTATTCTCTTATAAATTTTAAATAATGGAAGGACAATAAGCATGTTCATGTTTGGTGACCTTCCTTTAGGCCAAATTTAGACCTAGTTTGTATAAGCAGAGTCATCTATAGTTGAGAAATGACATAGTCTATTAGAGGTTGAAATCATGACATAAATATATGAGTGAAATTGAAACTAATCATTGAGAATTTATTGACCTATGATTTACTTAAATCATGACTCAATCCAAGAAGGTAGCCATAAACAAAGAGTCAAGTATATTTTAAGACACCTACAAGCCTGTACTCAAGTAAAACCTATAATAGTCAACTATCTTAGTAGTCTTAACAATTGTCTAAGTTTTTTGGATGATATTTGGAACAACCAAGTGCATAAATAGTGAGATTGATAACCTCAATAGGGAGATAAAATACAATACATATCTAAGTTCTTCAATAATTTTGGAAGTGCAAGAAGAGACCTATAGTTAACTATCAAGAATACAATCTTAAGTAAAGGAATTGTAGAAAACTATGAAAGAGAGGTTTACCTTAAAGTAATGTGGTTGAAACTAATGTATATAATATCAATATTGTATGAATACTAATTGACACCTTTTATTTTTTTAATCATTTCAAGCATCATCAAATCATGCCATAGTCTGTACAAGCTTAAACGTCATGCATAATTAGGTATATAGTGAGAAAAAGGCCTATTTTCAAGAATATTGTGGTATGGTATGAAGGGAATAGTTATCTAAAGATATGGATATAAATTTTGGATGAAGGGAAAGATGTAAAGGAGAACCAAACTTAGTTCAAGATGCATTTCCATGTTAATCTTTACCTATAGTAGGTTTGGGTAGTTCTTAAAGCATGCTAACTCTTCAATATGACTAATATTGTAATGACGGTGTTGTTATGCCTTGGAGATGTATGAGATTTTATACTTATTTTTAAGCATATAATCAATTTTATGAAAGGTTGTATCAGTTTATGAACTTTAAATGGCATAGTAACATAGTTAGATCTCGTGAAAAGTACACCTACATCGTTGAGGGTATAGGCCTATCTCCAAACTTATGGAGTTGATATAAAATAGTCCATGATGGAGTTTAATGATAAAATTGAGGATAAAATTCATGGGGAAAATATATATATATATATATAAACTCACTAGAGGATAATTATTTAATTCCAAATAATGACATAGTCAAGGTTAATTATAACATGCATACCTATAGCCATACTAGAAGCCATTTTAACTCATACACTCACATGCTCTCAAGGAACTTTTCAAGACAATTATAATAAAATATATAACCTTGTTAGATCACCTCTACATTATAATTATGAGTGTAGATATTCCATATTGTATCAAGGATCTTGACCTCAACTATAAAAGTCCAGAAAGTACTATTTAGGTTTATTGTATGAACTAAGATTGTGTAAGGTCTAAGAACACTATTTGAAGATAAGAATACCTAAGAAAAGATAAGAAGAAGGTTTAAATTGAATTAATAGGTATGAAAATTTCTAATTAACGGTTTAATTATATCACAAGTTTAAAATTACTCATGAAACCACCTACAATAGTGTTGGTAGGGTGTAAGCTTTGAGAGCCTTTAAAGATGAATATTGTTGTGATGGGTATCATGATCTAAGAAGTGACAATTGAAAGTTATGAGTCATTGAAATAAGTATTTTATAGCATAATGAAATCCTTATCAATAATTATTAATCTTTAAAACATCAAACATATTCCTTTTCACATCAAAACACATTTTTCCATACAGTGTTAGAAGGTAGTTTTGAGAGATTTTGAAGTTTTGGAGCCCCTAAAAGTATAATAAATACTTAATTTTTGGTAAAAATAATAATTATGAACATATAAATATTATAATGACATTTTAAATGTTAAATTATTAGTATATGTGGTCAATATTTTAACACAGTCACCCACATGTTTCCTAGTAGTGAAAAAAGGAGACTGGTGAGCTTTTGAGAGGAGAAAAGATGTGCAATAGAGGACTAAAACTTCATGAAGATTTTTTTAGATAGGTTATGATGATTTTAATTTATCCATATTATATATGGAGTATATGACATTTAATTTTTAAGTACAAAAAGCCCTTGAGGCCAAGTTTAAGATGAGAAGGACTAAAATAGGTTTGCATGCTCTTAAGACTCTTTAATTGTTTTGAGACTTTTTGATGATGTAGGTGTTGACTATTTTGACTGAAATTAAAAATAGTTCAACCCCCATATAGTTAAAAACTTTTATAAGGGTATTATATATTTTAAATAGTCTTATCAAGGTCATTTGATGTGTCATTACCTTCATCATGTTCACCTTTAGGCCTATGTCATGTTAAGGGTCTCTTTTTGAGTCATTTATGAAGGTTTATATTGTTTCCAAAATATAAAAATGTTTAAAAATCCATTTCAATGTACCCTATGTCATACCCTTATCATTCATGTAAGTCCTAACTAAAATACTTGTAGGGACTATGTAGAAATCAAGAAAATATTTAAAAAAAAGGAAGTTTGGCTAGTTTCATATCTTATATAAGAGTTTTTACTTGTGTGGAAGGCCTCATAATGAACCTTAATCTACCCTAATATCAATTTGACACTTATTCAGCTTTGAAACACTTTAAAATGCCTTAAAACTAGTTCACTTCTCCAGCATTCCACTAGCTAGGTAGAAATGACCAACTGGTTTTGGTTCAGTATGGATAACATAAGTTGAAATAGGTCAAATGATATTTCAATATTATATTAATCCTTGTCATATTAAAAATTAATAATATGATTTAAAATATTTGTCACTTTTTCTTTATGAATCAATGCTAATAATTTTACTACTTTTTGCTTGCTCATCCCCATTCTCTATAGGTTTCCTCATTATCTGAGTTAATCCATATAAAGCAAGTACTTCAATTGGTGTTGGAGAGATAAATTAGTCCCAATTGGTTATTAATATATTTTTAATGTTTTATATGGTAGTTAAAATCACAATTACTTTAGTTTGCTAGTTGATCTCCATTGTTATGTTGCAGATAAGTTTTACAATTTATAGAGAGTTCATATTCCTGTAGTGATATTGAATGAGAGTGAAAGGTTTTGTTTCATTTTTTTCATGATATTATGTCCATCCCTCTCCTCCAAGATCATTTTTATAGGTTTTTCATGTGAAGATCATAATCATTTTCAATACACTATCAAACTTTCTAGCAAGTATCCACCTACAGGTAGGTAAAATGATATTTACACCATACTGGTGATTTAATGTGGAGATTTCAAAGTGTGAGAAGTATCATAAGTTATAAAAACCAATAAAATTATACCTCCAAAAAATTTATAGTGGAACCTAACTCCTTGCACATAGTCACAAGTCATATCCTCACATATAGACCTTCTGTATAGGCACCTATAAGTGATCCTAACAGATAAGTGAGGAGTTTAAATAAGGTATTTAAAATTGATTTGAATCTGCTTTTAAGTTTAAAGCATTTAAAAGTGGATTTAATATATTTTAAAGGTCATATTACTATAGTTATACTTGAGAATCATATCCATATGAGGAAAAAATGACTTAAAGGATAAATTATCTTAAAATTTCCTAATAGGGACTTTGCCTTTCTTTTGACCTTTCAATGATAGGTCATCTTGAAGTCTAAATTAGTATAATGGTTTTCATTGTGTATCCCAAGTATAATGATAATTACTTGACATGACAAGAAGTTTTTTTGGTTATTTAAAGATACTATATAAAATATTTCATCTTGAACATTCTCTTACTGTAGAATGATAATATTCTTTACAATATTTTGCGTTGAAATGGTCTTCTGTCACTATGAAACCTAATAGAGGTAAACCTATAAGAAAGAGACTCTATTGAGATAAGAAATCCAACATGACATCAACGGATAATCAATGAAGTTTAGAGACATGCTTTGACTCACCAACACTACCCAAAGGGCTCCTTTTTCTCTCAAAATGTCACCTATAGTCTAATTGTAGTTACCTACATAGTTTGTAATAGGAGACTAGAGATGGAAACCATTTAAACATGAATGACCATTTGAAGTGATAATGATATAATGATATCCATGGGATATTTTAATGTAAAACATAGAGCTAAATGGTTAATGACCACTTATAGGGGTCTTTATTTCATAAGGATAGTCACCTACAACCTACTATAGTGAAGAGAACAACTAGGCTAATATGATATAATGGTTTGAACACTAAACCTAATACATGATATGGAGTGAGTCCAAACAGTTGATCAGATGACCTAAAGGACTTAAAGGATATCAATGGACATAAAATAGAAGGTCTAATATGAGATGTCCCTATAGGAGTACCATTTTTTTAAGGAAAAGTATAATCACTCAATCTACTAGCTAAGCCTAATATTGGAACAATTTAAGGGGTTGGGAGAAGTTAATAACATTTAAAATGTTGGTAATACCTTAAAAATGATATTTAATACACCAAATGCTGATCATCACAGGGAAGCATATCAAAAAGGGTTCAACACATATACTATAGTCAATACATAGACCAGGTGCATAGTTAGTAAGTTAAGAATCATGTTTTGAGGGTGTTTAAAGAATTAAAGGACATATTGATGTGATATATCTATGAAAACTAGTAAATAGTGTCTTTAGTAATTAATTTAGACCCTCGTATATACATCTTGTTTGGGATAATATGGGAAGTACCCTCTATTTGTCTTTGATAGAGGGCACTCCCAGAAGGTGCAAAACTGTAGGCAAGGGTAAAAAATTGCTAAAGAGGTGAGTTGTGAAGTATTGAGACCTAAAAAAAGGGTGTATAAATATATAATAAATATCCATAAAAGTTTTTAATACCTCATAACCATTAGAAACCACATAGATTAGTTGTAGACATTAAAGACACAGTTAGGCCTAGACTAGGCCTAATGTTATAAATGGGTATAATATCATTTTTATCACTATATGGAACTTATAAGGAATTTTAAAATCTTATTGGGGATATATGAGGTGTTTTTAATCCATTATATTGCACAAAATAAGTGCGAAAATTCATTATCAGCCCAAATCTATGATAGGGTATGCAAAATGCATGCTCAAACTTGAGAGCCCATATTTATATGCTCACACTAATATTTATACTTATAATGAACATTAAATGAGTTGGGATATGTTTAATATGGTCTATAAAAAAAATATAGTTGAATTTTTTTGAGGTTTCAATGTCAGGATTGTATGAATATTCCCTTAAGAACCAAAACATCTTAAAACCCTCAAAAACCCTTGATCATGACCTAAAGAAAAATTTAAGGAAGTAAATGCATCCAAATGAGCTATTTTTTCCAATAATTTTTTTTATTATATAAGACTCTCTCAAGCTCCTTTCATTTAGATTGGATTGTGCCCTATTTGCACAAATGGGGTACAAAACTAGTTTTCTTGTCAAATTTTGATGTTATATAGGCTTAAGGAAGAATTTAAAGATGGGAATAAATTTTTGTAATAAAGTAAGACCTAATATGACTCCTTGTGTTCATTTATTTCTAAATTCAATCAAACAAGTACCTTTGTAAGCACCTTCACTTCAGGTAGGCCAAATTGGCATAATGAATGGAAGGTGATCACTAAGTGAGAAGATGATAAATTTGATTAAGAGGAATTTTAAGGTCTACATAATGGATTTATGGACATGATGAATATTTAAATTTTTCATATCACTAATTTCATTTATTTTACTGAACAATTGAGTGGTATCTTTGTGTTAAATGTGAGGATAGGTCTGTAGAACTAGTGACAGAGACTGTAGATGATAACACTTGTCCTGAAGAAGATTAGTGATTAAGGATAAATAAAATACATGTTGGATATTTTATTAAATACTCCCATCACATTTTAAATGTGTAATCTCTCTATATTCTTCTTTAGAGTGCTCAAGAGAGACTAAATGATGAGGATAGTTTCCAATAAGGTAGCTAACAGATCTTACACTAGCTTTGAGGAGTTTTCATGCCTTAGAGGGAAAATTGTTCAAAAATACATTTCATGGTCTATTAAATACTCTAATCCTCTTTAAAATATTTGATTCTTATGCCTTAACAAGTGGTATTGTGACCCTTTAGATCCACTTCTCTCTCTGCTCTCACAAATTTTATAAGTACTCACTATTTCAGCTCTTGTAATTTTTGTCCATGTCTGGTATGGCAAAGCCCTACTAGTTTGAATATTTATATTTGAATTTGGTAAATAATTGAAGTTGGTTTTTATTATAAAATTCCTTACCTAGGTGAGCAGATTATTAAAAATCTAAATGATAAGTTTTGATCATATGTCCTTACATTCATCTTTCTCTCTCATATTATGTGCAAGCAATTCATTCTCCAATAGGTCACATGGAGTGTAGTCAATTTCCTTGCCTTTATGTAAGTGTGTAAATTTGTAATAGTTTCTAAGTTTAGACCTCTTTCCCCTTTCTCTTTGGGAAGTGAAGTACACATCACCTACATGTTTTAAATACTTATGTTAGAGTCTAATATAAGTTTGAAGCTAGTCTTGTGAGTAATCCCTCATAGTGGAAATCAAATTAGTTTAGTGGATATCATTTTGGTGTATCCCCTGGTTAGATTAGGCCATTTATATGATTATTTATATCTATTTTCACGTAAATAATCAGTTAGTATAGGTGATAATACTATAAAGATCAATATAGGGAGATAGCCCTTAAAATTAGAGGTATACTTTTGCTATAGGTAACCCACATACCTAGAAGTATTCTAATGTCATCCAAACATTATAGTAAGATAAAAAAACCTCCTCTAGGGTTCTAGGGTGCAATATTTGGAGCCAATAATTTTGGCATACCTAGTGGGAAATTATCCTAAAGATAACTTGTCAAGGTGAATGTTGGTATTGACAACTATTATCACTTGGATTTGGACCCTTTGAGGAAATGTCTAAGCTCTCCTCATCCAAGTGGCATAATTGAAACACCTCTATTCTTGTGGGTAGCCTATGAATGAGGATAATATCTAGATAGGGATAGATCCATTGATGTAATACCTTAGATCACTACTACATCTAAAATTTTGGGGGAAAAGGGATAGAAAAAATTGAAAGTAAACTAACCTAAGGGAGGTGATACACCAAATAAATTTATGACTTCCAACTAGCTACATGTTTCACATGAAACCAAGAGACTAACCAAACATACACTTCTCCAATCATTATCTTCTCATATAAATATTACATTACGAGTTTAAAGATGAATTT
Source organism: Torreya grandis (assembly GCA_037957365.1). NCBI lineage: Eukaryota > Viridiplantae > Streptophyta > Pinopsida > Cupressales > Taxaceae > Torreya > Torreya grandis. The sequence continues at coordinate 3,577,967 of JARHVA010001126.1, forward strand.
TTAGGCTAGGAGGAGTAGACAAGAGTCCTTGAATGGCACTAGTGAATAGACTAACTCACTCAAGCTTTACACTTCGTAGAAAACTTCACATTCCCTATAAAAAGAAGCTTTCCAATTGCAAATATGATGAAAGAATGAGACAACATGCTAAGGAAATCATAGTTATGACTAAACAAGATCACTCATACAAGTAAAACACACTATGAAAAATTATGAAAAGGTAAATATTAGTAGTATTATTTATCAAATGGTATGAAAATTATTAGGTCTTTGCCATACTTAGGTAGAGCGTAAGTTACAAAGGTCAAAATGGCTAATTTTTATAGAACTTGAGAGAGAGAGAGAAGAAGAGAGAAGTCCAATGGTCATAAATACACTTTTCAAGCTGAAAAAAGGATTTAAATGTACACAATAATAGGATATGGGATGAACCATGATAGGTTAAAAGGAACAAGGGGCTCTCTGAGTCATGAAACTCTTACAAAATGGCATGAAAGTTCTCATTCTGGCTCAAAAAATTGCCTTAATTATTTAGACGTATTTGAACATACCAAAATTAATTAGGGATATATATAATTATTAGATTAAATGGGAATATTATCATACATGCCTCTCCATACATTGGTTACAAGCTTGGTCATCTAGAATCATTGAATAATGAGCCATCATCATTTGTAATCAAAAGAATTCTCCCTCATACACCCTTCACACTTGACATCCAAGAAGGCATAATATTTTCATAAAGATATATGTAAGGGAGTGGATGAAACATATAAATAACCTAGATGGAATTAGAATCATCAATCACACATTAAAAGTAGATCACTTGAATTTTTCCACCCTTCTCACTGGCTTGGTCACTATGTCAGTTTTGACCAGCTAAGATGAAGCAGCTAGTTGAGGCACTTAAGAGTTATTCCAAGGAATTAAATTGACATGGGGAGTTATATTAATTCCTTATCCTCCATTTTATATTATTATAATCTCTTAAAACCTCGTATAACCTACACAATACATAAAACTATCAAGAAAATCCTATTTTTTCACTCCATCCGTATAGTTCCATACAAATAATCCTAATGGTAAGTAGCCCGATAATGTCTTATATAGCCTCAAAAAATCATTCTATTAAAAAATTTCCATTATAGTATCTTACCATACTCATCTTCCTAATGGGGTCCTTATAAGGGTTTAGCAAGGATTACAGATAATTTGACCCCTTAATCATTGTTCATAAAAACATAACATTAAAATTGAAAATAAATTACACAATAATGATATTTAGGATCCTTGATAACACATCTAAACTCCTTTTTAATTCATTCATAGTCTTATGAAAGATGTGAGTATTCAAAGCTAGCATATCGAGCTCTTCCTTATTTTTCCTATAGTTTTGAGTTAATTTTAGGCTCAAAAATAGACCTTATGTTTCCCCCTTCATCCCAATGGATCATAAACCTCCATAGTTAAATTTTAAACATGAAGTAATTAATTTTAGTGATCATCTAAGGTTGTTCATGAAATTAACCCCCCTTTTGAATTCTAGGCATAGTCATGCTTGGTAGGCCTATCTACACCCTAAATCCCAAAATGAATTTTTTGATGGCTTCCATACATTATAATATATATAACATATATTTTAATACCCTATATGAATTATAAACTATGTTTTAATTCCCATCTCATGCTAAAATTGAATTTGACCCTCTATTTGAGCTTTAGGCCTAAACCCTACCTAGTGAGTCTGACTTTAGCCTTGGTGTTTTAGACCTCATTATTTAGTTCCATCCTTATAAATAAGTATTGAAATATTGGATTATATTTTTATAAACATTATAATCCTTCTTTACATGTATAACTATCCTCTAACTCACTTAGCTATTGTCATACCTCAAAACCTATTTGTTTGTGTATAAAGGGAGTGCCCTCTATTTGAGAAAAAATAGAGGGCACTTAACCTATTTCTCTAGACACAATAAGTAGTGAAAGAGATAACCCAAGTGATGGGGAAATTATACACCAAAAATTATATTTTTATCATTTCAATAGACCCCTTAAATGCATAAAAACCTAAGAGAGACTTGGTAGGAGAGAGACTATGTAGGATTGTTACCATGTGGACTATGTTTATTTGATTGAAGACCTTACCTTTGATTGATTTTCATTGTCAAAAGCTTATATATATACTGATAGTAATGGTTAATATGCCTTAGGTTTATTTACCACTTCAACTCTCCAAATATCCCTTCCCATCTTTGACTTCTCAAGACTGTATGTACAAACCCTGACTATGTTTTGCTTTGGACTACACTTGTAAGTGAAAATTAATGTTTAAGCTTTGAAAACAATGTTTTAAACCTATATATAGTACCTTATGTTTAATTCACACCTATTTTGATCTATTTTATCCACCTGGTCTAGGCTAGGACTCATCGAACACATTCCCTTTGGTCTCTGCCTCTCAGAGTGAACTATAATTGACTGTGAGAGGTCTTGTAGGTTTTTTTAATGATCTGAGCCTTATTTAAAATTATTAAATCCCCACTTGAATCTCTCTAAAACATATTATATATTTATTTTTTCCTTTTATTCTTTGAAATAAGTTTTTTATCAAGTCTATCAATCTTTGTTTTTTTGATAACCCTATAGCCAACATGTAGGCTACAATTATGGTGAAAAGGGGACTTGTAGGTATAGGTGGGAAATTAAAAAAATATTATCATATCTTTATGATGGTGTTTTTTGTCATATATTTCACTTTAACCATTTTTAATAATTTAAATTTGATGTAATGGTCTAGTATGTAACTTTGAAAATACAAGTTGCTCAAAACTAAAAATCATGTACATGATATTTGAAGAAATTTAGTGACTAAAACGCAAATTTAGGCCCTTCAAAAACTAGCCTCCACTATTAATTTTTCATTAAAAATTTGAATATTTATTTTAATATGTTGATATTATAAGCTATGGTCACCTATATATCACAAAAACCTTCATAACCTTGCTACATGGTCTTCACAAGAGGGCCCAGGCCTCTATTTTGCATTTTTAGGGAAAATAGTCAATTTGTGTTTGAGGGTGATCCATACTTATATTTTTCTATCTAAATACACAAAAAGGATTTTAATGATACTTAATTTATAATAATTCTTCCAAAATTTCCTTCTCATGATCCAATAACTTCAAAAGGATATTTAACTCCCTGTTAAGCCACCTATAGGTGTAGATTTGTAGTGTATACAAGTAGTGGATAGAATATGGACAATATGCATTAATTTAGACCTCTTGTGAGTTTTATATCCATTTAAAAAGTCTAAAATACATTATTCATACCTCTAATATATTGAAACAACTAAAAATTATCCCATAATAGCATGATTCCATCAATGAAGGCTCTTGTATGTGTGTATGGGATGAATGTCAACAACAAACATGAAATGGAGCAAAAAGTGTGGATGAAAGGCCTCATAGACAACTAAAAATCATTTAAAAACCCTAAATTACATTATTTAAATTAATTAAATCCTAATATTAGTTTTAAAACATCCCTTTCAATGTCAAAGCCACTTGTAAACATATAGAATAGAGAAGGAATGTATAACTAGTGACTAGTTGGTGTGGGGAATGAGCTTGTAACCAGTCTTGTATCTTGTTTAACTAAAAAGATAACTCTCCTCAGATATTTATGACTTGTACAACTAAAAAAAAAAATTATTACTATTTTATGAACAAGATAGACAAGTTTTATACATGGGTGCTTCAACATGGCTGCAAGTGGAAAACTGACTTAGACTGCACATGGTGGCACCTTCTTGTAACATAAGATAATTTTTTCATACAAACACCATGAAACATGAAAATAAAAATATATATAATTTTATAAGAGTGTTTCACATCCTTTGGAGTCAACATAACTAACTTTTTTGGATGGACTTGCCCAAAATAGAGCAAAACCTATAAGGTGCATGAAATAGCAAGTAGAAAAACATAGTAAAATTCGTGGGGATGGTTAATAAATAAAAATAAAAAATTATTAAAACTATTTTTATGAAAATTATTCCATATTATTTTAATTTCACCTCCCAAATGGGTTTGACCTAGAATTTCTCCAACTGACTATACCAAGCATGAAGCTATTGATCATTTGTGTATGTCTATAAGGGAAAGAAAGGATTAGAATGGTTTTGGGAATTTTTATCAATTTAAAATAATATAAATAACTTATATGAGTTTTAGGAAGATTAATATATTTTCCATGACCTTTTCCCAAGTGTCACTTTCCCCCATAGGTCGTACAAGTGTCAAACTCCCCTTTTTTAGTTAGTTTCTTGAGTTTCAATTAGATAACCTAAAAATTTATGATTGAAATGACATTAATAACATGGAATATGACCTCATGGATTATTTAAAGGAAAAAAATTACACTTGGACATGTTGGTAACAATGCCACTTGCATTTATGACCCCTAAAATCCCACTAAATGTCCCAAAATGACAAATTGACTAATATGACTAAGACCAAGGCTAAGATGACATTAAATGACATAAAATAGCTTATAATACACACAATTATATATTAAAATTCCCTTTAAAACATTTTAAAACTCAAATTATTACCTATAGGGGCCCCAATTTGACCTACAGGGTCAAATTTGGTCAATAAATTAGTGACTCATAGGGGTAGTATATCTGCTATACTAACTAGACCAGCAGCCTTATCAGTCCATTAGGATTACAAAGTAATTTTAATTTTAATACATAGAAAGAGAAATTTTACAATAATATTTTATCAATACAATATCAATGACTACCTCAACCACATAAAATAAAATACACACACAAAGCAAAAGCAAACACACATGTGTTTCACGAGCACTTATGAAACACACACACACCAAACTACATAAATTGAATCAAACACTAACTACCATGAGATTGAAAGTTTCTCATGGTTCAAAGGGGAATTTTTAAACCCTTTTTTCTTCATGACATGAAGTAATGAATGATACATATAGTCTTTTGATCATTGACATTGATGCCTCCAACTTTTTCATGATGTTTTCCAACTTCATATGTATGATGTTCACTAAGAACCAAGCAAATACAAATAGATTGGATATGGAAATTAACTCTTATTTCATCCAAAAAAACATCAACCTTCTCATATAGATCCTCATACAACCTCCTTCATGATTTCCATGGTGATCTCAATAACATTGGGTTTTTTCTCAACTACAAGTTCTTTTAGCTCATCAAGGACCTTTACATACTCTACCTAATCTTGGTCATTGTCTTCCATGGAAGAATATTTATTCACCTTGTAATGTAACTATAAAATCTCTTCAAGATATTGAAAGAGCTTCATTTGTAGCTTCCAATCATCTTTATCCTCTTTATCATTTAGAGCCACTACCTCTTCAATCTTATCTTCTTGATGTATGAGGTCATTAAACTAGTTTTAATCAAGCTCCAATGAATATGAGGGTGATTCTAAATCAGTTTGAGGTATTGGATCATATTCAATAACAATAACTTCTACCTTGGTCTTACAAGATTCTTCTAGGACTGCCACCTCTTTGGGGATGACTTCAAATTGTTCCCCATCCTTAATAACACATTCATCTTCAACATTTAAGACCTCCTAAGGGATATCAAGTTGTATATGAATTTCCATAACCTAATTTTTCTTCTCAACTGATACAATATCTTCCATCTCCTTCTCCTTCATGGTGATGCTAGTATTAGGCATCTTAAAATCATGTGACTTAACCAATGAGGTTACCAAGGAGGTATGTTTTCTTCAAGCAAGAATTTTGAATTCTTATCAACTAGTTGCTCCTCTTTAGGTTCACATACCATAGGTACATAAATTTAAAGATTGATATGGTGAGGACATGATGAAGTAGTTGGTGAAGGTGGAACATAGAACTCAAAATTAGATTGAGAGTGAAAAGTTGGGGATTCTTCTAGGAGCTCTTGGGGAAGGGGATGTAGACCTTGGGATAAAATAGCTTGGTTTGCTTCCTTGAATTTTAAAATAACTTCATTAACATATAATTTAGTTTTATCACTCTCTAGAGGGAGGTTATATGTGGTGTGTTTAGGAATAGGATCTTATTTTGGGTCAAAACCTTTTTTCACACCTTGGCTTAGCAATTTCATCTTTGACTCTAACTCTTCAATTTGTTTAGATAGGTTCTATTTGAGAAGTATTTATTGAAGTTAATATGTTTATTCATGTGGATGAGGAGTTTAATATAATTAACATGGAACATAATAAGCTTCTTGAGGAAGGGTGGGTGGGACTTGCATAGAATCAATCTCTTTCTGAACTTCACACTCCTTATCAAGGCTTTTGTCCTCTTTCTTTCCCCATGATTCCACAACCTTATTCTAGCTTAAAATTTTGTGGTTAGGAGTATATTTTTTAGGTATTGGTGAAATTTGAGGAGTGGATGAAGTTTTTAAGAAGCTTGGGATCTCTTTAGGCTTGGATTCTCCACCTTGTCTCCAACTTAGAATTTCAAATATAGAGGTCACTTCTTGAGATAGGTATGTAATTAGAGAGGCAAATGAGGGACTATATTACACTTATTTAGATGATGACATTGAATAATACATATGCATATTATCTAACTCTATCCTCCTATTAGGATTTGCTTTAAAAACAAGGTTTTTATTTTTAACTCTCTCCTCTAATCGATTGATAAAATAATGGATTTGATGAGCTTGATTGTGCTCAAGGGTAAGAATCATGTAGGATTGATAGAAATGTTATGGAAGTGGATATTAAGTATGATATGTTTTATGAGGCTGATTCTCATGAATTTTTAGCCTATCTTCTAAAGATGAAGCTAGGCCACTCACATCTAGCATCTCACTTATGAGCCTTTACCAATTGTCTCTCTCAATAGGTTCCCATTATATTTTGATTATCTCTAATGCATCTCTCACTGATGAATTAAATTAATAGGAACATCTTGATGATTTCCCCTTATTATATCAAGCTCTAACATATACTTCTCATACCCTATAAGAGTTTTCTTGAAGGTGGAAATGGATTGAGTTGAGAAGTGGCTAGGTTGACTAAGAGAAGCAAGATATTGAGGAGTTTGGATATACAAATGATAAAACTCATGATAAGGATATCTATTAATATGATAAGGATCATGAATGGGATGATAATGTTCATAACAAGACTAGTAATAATCACACTAATGCTGATAGGAATCATATAAAGGCTGATTAAAAATGCCATAAGATGGAATACATCACCAACATGTGTAAAAAAAAAACTCAAAACCAAAATTATACATGAAACCTCATTGGTAATAAATAAAATAAAAAAACATTACCAAAAATATTCAAAAGGAAAACTTGGGCTTCTTGACCAGCTAATATAAATTTAGAGTTTCCATTGATGCTTGGATAGATGCTTCCAAAGGTTGATTATTGAAAGACAACTCAAAAAATATTTCAAATTATTGGACTAACAGTCCCACTAAGTAGGCCAAAAAATATTTTCACTTGGATTTTAACCCTTTTAGTAGATGTCTAAGCTCTCCTCATCTAGTTGGCACAATGGAAAAACCTTTAGGATTGTGAGTAGCCTATGAATGAGTTGAATATATAGAAAGGGATATCTCCCTTAGTGTACCACTTTAGATCACTACTACACCTAAAATTTTGGGGTAAAAAGGGAGAGAGAAAACTAAAATAAAACTATCTTAAGGGAGATGATAAACCAAATAATTTGATGACTTCTAACTAGATGCATGTTGCACATGAACCCAAGAGACTAACTAAACATATACTTCTCCAATATAGATCTTCTCACATCAATATTAAATTATGAGGTTATGGATGAATTATTATGATAGTATGAATATAAATTAGGCATTTAATGGCACTATTTATTAGACTAACTCACTCAACCTTGACACTTCCTGTAACACTTCACATGCCCTATAAATAAGATGAAAGAATGAGATAACATGTTACGGAAATCATATTTATCACTAAGGAAGATATCATATATAAGTATTATAAACTATAAATAGTCATTAATAGGTAAAATCAATAATATTATTGATCAAATGGTATGAAAATGACCAGGGCTTCACCATACTGAGGTGGAGCATAAGTTACAAAGGCCAAAATGGCTAGTTCTTATAGAACTTGAGAGAGAGAGAAGAAGAGAGAAGTCCAAGGGTCACAAGAAAAATTATAAATCTGATAAAATTATTTAATTATGCATGATAATAGGCTATTTTATGAACCATTCAAGGTTAGAAGGAATAAGTGGATCTCTAAGTCATAAAACTCTTGTAAAATTGCATGAAAGTTCTCATCATGTCTTAGAAAACTACCTTCATGATTTGGACCTATTTAAACATCCAAAAGTTATTAGGTATAGGATTTATTATTTTAATTAATGGTAAGGATATCATACATGCCTCTCCATAAATTGGTATTAGGCTTGGTCATCTAGAATCATCTAGGAATGAGCCATCAACATCTACAACCAAAAAACTCCTCCCTCATGCAACCTAATAACTTAGCATACAAAAAGGAATAAAATTTACATGAAAATACATGGGATGGATTTTATAATACATATTAATACCATCCATGTACTTATATTAATTATGCACACCTTAAAATTAGCTCACTTAAAGTTTTCCACCCTTCTCACTAGCTTGTTCACTATGCCAGTTTTGACTAGTTAAGAAGAAGCAACTAGTTTAGGAACTTAGGAGATATTAAAAGGAATTAAATTTACATTAGGAGTTATATTAAGTCATAATCCTCTCTCCCATTTTATTTTCATCTCTTCAAACCTCCTAAAACCTACACAATGCATAAAACTATCAAGAAAAGCTTATTTTTCACTCCATCCATATAGTTATATATAACTAATCCTAATGGGGAGTATCCCAAGAGATTATTATATATCATAAAATAATAATTATTGTAAAAATAATCCATTATAGTATATTACCATCCTCATCTTCCCAATTGGGTCCTTACAAGGGTTTAACAAGGGTTCTAAATAGTTTGACCTCTTAAGCATTGTCCATAAAAACTTGACATTCAAATTGAATTTTTTTTTATAAGAATGATATTTAGGACCCTTTATAACACCTATAAACTCCTTTATCATCCATGCATAGTCACATGAAAGATGTGAGTATGCAAAACTAGCCTATCGAGCTCTTATTTGCTTTTCCTATAGGTCTAAGTTAGTTTTGGGCTAAAAAATAAACTTCTTGTGTTTCCCCTTGCATCCCAATGGATTATAAACCTATATAGTGACATTTTAAACATTAAAAAATACATTTTAGTGATCATCTAAGGCTTTTCATGAAATTGACCCCCCTTTTGGATTATAGGCCTAGTCATGCTTAGTCAGCCTGTCTGGACTCTAAAGCCCAAAATCACTTTTTTCATGGCTTACCTACATTAAAATAACTCAAAAATATCCTTTATGACCATATATACGTGATTAAATAGGTTTTAATGTCCATATCATGCTAAAATTGAATTTGACCCTTCATTTGAACTTTAGGCTTAAACCCTACCTAGTGAGTCTGACTAAAACCTTGGTGTTTTAGACCTCTCTATTTAGTTACATATTTATAAATAAGGATTTTCATTTTTTATTTTATGTTTAATATATTTACAAACCTTGTTTCCATGTCTGACTAGCCTCTAACTTACTTGACTATTTCCATACCTTAAAACCTGTTAGTTTATGCATAAGTGGGGTGCCCTCTATTTGAGATAAAATAGATAGAACTTCCCATACTTATCTAAAAAAAACAAGTATTTGAGGATTTTAACAAAGTTATGGGGAAATTACACACCAAAACTCATATTTTTATCATGTTAATAGGCCCTTTAAATGCTCAAAATCTAAGATAGACTAGGAAGGAGGTAGACTGTGCAAGGTTTTTAACATGTGGATTGTTTTTGTTTGACTGGATACCTTCCATTTGATTAATTTGAATTGTAAAAATATTCTATAGATATTGATAGTCATGGTGAATATTCATTAGTTCTATTCACCACTTCAACTCTCCAAATATCCCTTCCCATCTTTGACTTCTCAAGACTGTATGTACAAACCCTGACTATATTTTGCTTTAAAATACACCTATAGGTGAAAACACATGTTTAAGATTTGAAAAAAATGTTTTAAACATATATATAATCCCTTAGGTTTATTTCAAACCTTTTTGGATCTATTCTATCCGCTTGGTCTAGGCTAGGACTCATCAAACACACTCCCTTTGCTCTCTGCCTCTCACAGTCAACTATAATTGACTGTGAGAGGTTTTGTAGGTGTTATTTATGATTTGAGCCTTATTGAAAATAATTAAACACCCCCTTGAATCTATATAAACCATATTATATCATTATTTTTTACTTTAATGTTTGTAAATAATTTTATTATCGAGGTTTTGAAGATTTGTCCTTTTGATAACCTTATAGCTAGCTTGTAGGCTACATTTATGGTGAAAAGGGGACCTATAGGTATAGGTGGGAGATGAAAAAAATATTATCATATATTTATGATGGTATTTTTGGTTATATATGTTATTTTAGCCATTTGGAACCATTTCACCTTGACAGCATGGTCTAATATGCAACTTTGAAAACAAAGGTTGCTCAAAACTCAAAACCTTATAGATGATCTTTGAAGGAATTTAATGATTCAAAGACAACTTTAGGCCCTTAAACAACTAGAATACAATATTAATTTGTAATTTAAGATTTTTAGAGTTATTTTACTATGTGGATAATATAATCTATGGTCACCTAAATATCACAAAACCCTTGATAACCTTGATATATGTCCTTGACAAGTGGGCCCAGGCCTCTATTTTAAATTTTTAGGGAAAACAGTCTTGAACACAATTAATTTGTGTTTGAGGGTGCTACATACTTCTATTTTTATATCAAACCCCTCAAAAATACCTATCATGATCCTTAATTTATACTATGACTTCCAAAAGTTCCTTCTCATGATCCAATAACTTCAAAATGATCTGTAACTCCTTGTTAAGCCACTTATAGGTGTAGGATTTTAGTGTATATAGGAAGTGGATAGAGTATAGACAATATGAATTGATTTAGACCTATTTTGAGTTTTATATCCATCTAAAAAAATTCAAATTCATTATTCATACCTCCAAGATCTTAAAAACACTAAAAAGGCTCCCATCATAGCATGATGTCATCAATGAAGGCTCTTGTATGTGTGTATGGGTTGAATGTGGCTAGTAAACCTAAAATGGAGCAAAAGTGTGGATGAAAGGCCTCATGAAAAAATAAAACTCATTTCCAATCCCTAAATTACATATTCACCATTAATTAAATCCTAATACTAGTTCTAAAACATCCCTTTCAATATGAAAACCACTTGCAGACATATGGAACAAAGTAGGAAGGTATAACTAGTGACAAGTTAGTGTGGGGAGTAAGCTTGTAAGTAATCTTGTATCTTGTTTAACAACTAGAATAACTCTCCTTATCTCTTTATGTCTTGTAAAAATAACACACTATTATTACCATTTCATGAACATGATAGACAAGTTCTTTACATGGGTGTTTCAACATGGCTGCAAGTGGAAAACTAACTAAGATTGCACATGGTGTCACCTTCCTACAACATGAGATAAATTTCTCATCTAAATAATATTAAGCATTAAACTAAACATTTAGATCATTTGGGAAGATTTTTCACATCCTTTGGAATCAACATAACCAATAGGTTTGTATGGACTTGCCCAAAATAGAGTAAAACCTATAACGTGCATGAAACAACAAACAAGAAGCATAGTCAACATCATGGGGATGGTTAATAAGGAATAGGCCAAAATTATTTAAAATATTTTTATGTAAATGAATCTCTCTAAGTTTAATTTTACCTCCCAAAGGTGTTTGACCTGGAAGTTCTCCAACTGACCGTACCAAGCATGAACCTATTGATCACTTATGGATGTCTAAAAGGGTTAAAAAAGAGAATAATTATTTTGAGGAATTTTCAAAACTTAAAAAGTGTTTTAATTACTAATATGAGTTATATTAGTATGAAGATACATTATATGACCTTATCCCATGTTTTACCTTCCCCAATGGGTCATACAAGTGCAAACGCCCCTTTTTCAATTATTTTTTTGAATTTTAGCTAGATAACTTGAAATATTATAATTGAAATAACATTCCTAACATGGAATATGACCTATTTAATTATTTAAAGGAATAAATGACACCTTAACACCTTGGGAACCATACCACTTGCATTTATGACCCCTAAAATCCCACTAAATGACCTAAAATGACAAATTGACTAATATGACTGAGACCAAGACTAGGTTGACATTAAATGACATAAAATAACTTATAATACACCCCATAAAAAATACTACACCATATAAATAATCTAAACATTCAATATTTAATGTATAAGGGCCCCAATTTGACTTGTATGGTCAAATTTTCTCAACAACAACATCATAGTTGTATATGGTGTGTTACTAAGCATTTGGTGACTCCATTCAAGGTGAAATTTGGTTTTAGACCATTTTATATCATATTATTATGATCATACTTCATGTTCCTTACTAGGTTAACTTATAATCAAGTTTTTAATCCCATAGATCCACCTCTTCAACCTGAACTTCCTTTTGAAGTTTAACATCCTCAGTCTATTCTACCCTTTGAAGAAAAAGAGGGATTTTCTAGCCAAGAATACCAAGAGAGTGAGGAAAAACTTGAATAAAAAATGTCTAGGCAACATGCCTTCCCAACCTTTAACACTAAAATTCCAATCCATCTTGATTCATATGATGCCATTCCCCCTAATGCTACTATTGTCACTTGATTTTACCTAATGAGGATATGGGAAAATCTTCCCCTCACTCACAATGGATGATCCAAAACTTATAAGTTTTGATTTATAGATATTTTGAGAACATGAAAATAACATAGTAATAATGAATTCTCTGAGAAGAGATGTTTTATTACTCAAAATTGCAATACCATTATATGCTTATCTCTAGGAAGAGATGACTAATTTACCTTTTAGGTCACATCTTAATTTATAAAAAATTTAAAGTATGAGGAGGATGTGTAAGGTCATAAATCTTGAGAAAGATTAACTAGTTCAACTTCAATGATTTGAAACAATACAAAATTTGAGGAATTACTATTTTTAGAAACTTACTATTTTTAGACTACATTACTAATATAGCAATTTAGGGTAGTTACATTGAGGTTTTTAGAGTAAAAATACATTGATAAACTCTCCATGCCATCTGACCATGTTCTCCTCATTTTTATCTTTTCAATGGTTCAAATGGTGAGTCAATTGTAGCTACGGTGCAAAAGTTATGGCTCCTAGAAATTTTGTCATCAATTGGGGTAAAACCATCACCCAAATTGTTGCTTGAATTATTGCCCAAATCATTCCTCCCTCCTTGAGAAGTAATGGTACCCATTAAATTAATATTCCTCATTATGTGTGGTATTTGTGTCTTAATTTGATTCTCTATGAGCCACTCACCTTGGTGGTTAAGCTAGCCCCTTTTGACTAGCCAATAAAGTGGAATAGAGAATCCTCTTGATATCTTCATATAGGGGTCAATAATTTGATCCTCCTCCATTAGAGAAAAACTCTATGGATCAAGCTCATTAATGTCTAGTTATTTTTTTATTACTGAAGTGTCTAATATAGGTGGATGAAATGGTTTAAGGAGCTCCACATTTAATATTGGGTGCATACCAGGGTAGGCTAGTAGGTTCAACTCAAGAGAATTTTCTCCAACATTTTTGGTGATGTTGTAGGGACCATATCATAGAGGCCTAATTTTTCTGTGTGGGCCTACAAGTAATTCCTTCTAAAGCTATAACCAAACTTTATCACCCATAACAAAATGGTGTGTAATCCTATGTTTTTCATGGCATTACTTATAATTATGATTCATCTTCTCCAAGATGTCATAAACTTGCTGATAGATGTGTTGCATATGTTTAATAAAATTTGTTGTCTTTGATGCCTAAGATCTTCCATGAGGTGTGTATTCTATGGTGGAGAATGGAATGGCTATATCAATTAGTTCCATGGGTTAGAGCTTAAAGCATACTTGGAATGGACTATGCTTGGTCAAGTTGTACAAGGCACGATTGTATCCATGTTGTATGAAAATAAGCCCCTCATCCCATGTGTGTGGATGTTTGGACTGATGCATCTGAATCATGTGAACAATCAAGTGGTTGAAAACCTCTATCTAGCCATTATTATATGGATGAAAGGTTATGGAATTCATTAGCTTGGTATCCATCATCTTCCATAGAGTGGACTAGAAGATGCTCAAGAACTTGCTATCTTAATCTGAGACAATGGAATTGGGAAGACCAAAATGGATCCATACATGACTAAAATATAGCCAAGTAGTTTCTCAACCAGATATATTTTTCTTAAAATAAATCATGATAGCTATTATTTGAAAATGATCAACTACAACAAAAATACAGTCATTGCCATGTTTTGAAGTGGGAAAACCTGAGAGAAAATCCATTGAGATAGATTCCCAAGGCTTTGTTGGTTTAGGCAATGGCATGTACAATCATTTATTATTATTTTTTGGCCTGGCTATCACACATGGAATGAAATATTCAAGATACCTTTCCACATCCTTTCACATATGGGACTAGTATATGTGTTTTTAAAGAACTTCCAATGTCTTTTCTACACCAAAGTGTCCAACTATCCTACTAAAATGTGCTTCCCATATCATCTTCTATTACTCTATATCTAGAACATATATGTGCCCCATATGATAGAGGAAATTAGATTAAAAATAGAAATTAGAAACATGTTTACCTTTTTGAAGCACCTGATATGTATCAACAAAGTTAGGATCTACTTCATACAGAGCACCCCAAGTGGTAGTCTGGTGTCCGCACAGGTCAAAAACTATTATGAGTACAGTAATTCAAGGGTAGCTCAGATAATTTGTGGCTATATTTGATCGCCCCTTTTCATGTTTAATTATTAGATGTAATTATTGAAAATATGTGGCCCACTATTGGTGCCTCTCATTTCATAGTTTTATCTATGTCTGGATGAATTCCCATGGTTTGTGGTTAGTGAGGATGACCATCTCTTTCCCCAAGATGTAGTGTTTCCATTATTTGTAGGATTGCATAATGGCATAGAGTTATTTATCATACATCAGATATTTCATGATTATGTTAGTGAAAGTTTCACTATGATATGTAATAGGATGGCCATGTTACATGATGATAGCTCCCATAGTGTATTCAGATGCATCTATCATCAACTCAAAAGGTTGATGCAAATTTGAAAAGGCAAGAACAGGGGTTGAGGAAAGTCTATTCTAAAAATTCTCAAATTACCTTTGTTTTATTTCACCCCACTAAAATGTAGCATTAGCTCCTCATTTAGTCACTTGGGTTAGTGACCAAGAAACATGTGAAAATATAAGAACAAACATATGATAGAAAATTGTAAGACCTAATAAGCTATGAAGTTTTGTGAGGGTCCTTGGCATAGGCCATTATTGAATAACCTAAATCTTTTCTAGATCAACATTGACCCCTTCCTCATTCACAACATACCTGAGGTACTAAATTGCTTTCATCCTAAATGTGCATTTGTCAAGATTTGCATATAACTTGTGCTCCCAAAGAGTTTAAAGCACCTTACAAACATGTTGCAAATATTCCTCCCTTATTCTACTAAGATGAGTATGTCATCTAGGTAGACAACCACAAATGAGTTAGTGAAGGGTTGTAGGATGTCATCCATCATCCTTATGAAGGATGCAGGTGTGTTAGTTAAGCCCAAATGCATAACCAACCATTCAAAGAGACCCTCCTTAGATTTGAATGTAGTCTTTCAGACATTCATGGGATCAATGGGAATTTGGTGATAGCTATATTTGAGATCAATTTTGGGAAAGAAATTTTCATCATGGATTTAGTCCAACAAGTCATCAATCATATGGAGGGGGTATTGATTCTTCACAGTGATTTTATTTAGGGTTTGATAGTCAATGCAAAGCATCTGTGTTCTATCTTTATTTGGTGCCAGGATAATTAGGCTACCACAAGGTGAAGAACTAGGCTTAATGTGACCCTTTTGGATCAATTCTTGAATCTATCTTTTTATCTCATCATTCATTAAAAATGATCTATGATATATAGGATTGTTAGGTAAAGGTGATCCTATGATCAAATTGATAAAATGTTTTACCTGGTAATGAAGTGGAAGTCCTATGGGTGGCTTGAATAAGTCATCATATTCTCATGTGATTTGTCCAATCTACTTCTATTATTGTGTTGATTGTGTAGTTAGGACTGTAAAATCAGTGTTCTTAGATTTCTATGGTTTGATCACCATGAGAATGAAGTGCTTTGTCTTCTCTACCAATATATTACATTGATTAGCACTGATCAGGGGGACAGATGTGGGAGGTGGTACCTCTAATACCCTATAGCACCACATTCCAAGAGTGAGGTTGATTCTTTGGGTTCATGATTTATAGATGCCATGTCAATAATTCATAAATGACTAACCAAGGAGTACATCACAAACATCTAGATTGACCACATAACACAATACTTCATCTTGGAAACATTTTATTACATATGGAAGAAGACATTGGTGGGTGATGTGGAGGTCTCTCCCTGGGCTCAACCATACAATACTATATGGATCTTGGTGAGGCTTCATGGATAGATTGACTTTCCACAACTTTAGTAGAGATTAAATTCTTTTGACTCTCACTATCAAGAATGAAATGTAGAGGCTTACCTTTTACCCATAATTTGGAGTGAAATAATATTTCCTTGTCGTCTAGCCTTTCCTTACAGGTCTATGATGAAGTGATGATGTTGTCAGGCTCAAAATCTATAATCTCTAATTCATCCTCCTCTATTGTAGTTTGTGTATGAGATAGAGTAGTAGATGTCAAGTATTTGGACTCATAAAGTAGTGACTTGATGGCTCAACATTGTTCTTTAGAGTGAGTTCTAGTTTAGTGGTAATCACACAATTTTTTAGCTTTCCCCTTTTGGTGTTTCTTATCTTGAAACTCATTTTTCTTCAAATTCTGGCCTCATGTTTGACCCTCCTTGTCACTTTTCCATTTTCAATGCTGACCCTTCATATTCTTTCTTCCATGCTTCTACTCAATCTTCACTGTGAACTTATATGCCTTTCCAACCTTTAACACTAAAATTTTAATCCATCTTGATACATATGATTTCATTCCCCCTAATTCTACTATTGTCACTTGATTTCACCTAATGAGTAGATGGGACAATCTTCCCCTCACTCAAGTGACATAATAGAACCACCCTAGGGTTATGGGTATCCCTATTAGGGGGTGGATCTCTAGATTAGGGGCCTCCAAATCAATGTTTGTGACACTTTTTATTTCAATATATCCTTTAGAGAACTATTTGGGGTACTTGGATTTAGAGGTGTCCTTTAGGAAGATTTGTCTTAGCCACTTTTCTCAAAAGAATTCCTTTGGGCTTCTTGATTTTGATAATTTCTAAAAATAATTTTCCTAAACAAATTCCTTTGATCTTTTTTCCCAAATAAAATCCTTCAAGCATTTATGTCAGTATTTTCTCTTGAGAGAATTCATTCAGCTCTTTGCATCAGGGCTTCTCCTTCAAACTTTTTCCCAAAATAAATCCTTTGGTCCCTTTTTCTACATTAATTCCTTTAGACTTTTAAATAGGGCACTTTGCTTGAAAAATACCATTTGGAAAGATTGGAATGAACCTTGTAAAACTTTTGTTTGGTCCACCCTCCTATGAAAATACCCTTTGATTTTTTTAATGTACCTTTTAGCTTTCTAAAAACATCCCTTCGAAAAAGTTAAAAATGACCTTTTTAGAAAGATGAAGGTGCCCTTCAGAAAGTTTGAAAATCACCCCTTCACTTGGAAAGATATCTTTTAGGAAAATTGTTTAAGACAAAATGTCTAAGATAATTCCTAACATTTGAACAAAAAACCCAAAAAAAAAACCTCTAAAAGAAAGAACACTTGCACTTTTGCTATGGGTTTTGTGTATAACACCTCCTATAAAAGAATTTCACCTAATAGGAAAACACAAAGTGAATTACTAACCTCAAATGACTATGTCCAAAAATGTTTTTTGAAGCAAGTTTTTGAACATGAATAACTTTTTTTATGCTTTGGTGAAGGGCCTTAGACTTAGTACACATGAACTTCAAACCAAGATGAACAAACCCACATGATTATCTTCCTCTAAAAATACCACATGTGAAAGATTTATCACTTTTAAAATGTTTGTTAAAACTCTTCTCAGACCTATTATAATGACTCAAAATAAAAGGACCTAGACAACAAACTGAGGATATTAGGCATGTTTCTTTTTGGATGGCATACTAGTTGACTCTTGCTTCCTCTTTGCTATTTGATTTTGTACACCTTTAAATGGATCCATATCCCATGTATTTTTAAATTATGAAAGGTCCTTTTGAACCTTAAACCATGCCTTAAAATTATACCCCTTTATCTTAACATGACAAATCTAAAAATCCATGTATGGAGCAACTTGTTGTAAGTTCATCTCTCCCTGAAGGATCTCATCATCCTTTTCCATTATCATAATATATTCAAATTATTCAATGAGAATTATATCATAACCATTTTAAGGTATTTATTTCTTGTATTTTTCATGAATATTATTGGAGGTGGTTGCATAGGTGGATGTAGAGACAATCTCCAAGTTACCCTCCAAAGTCCTAAAATTACCATAGATTGCTCTACAATGATCTAGGTTCTCTTCATGATGATTCTCTTCAACATGTATCTATTATCTCTCATCTTTTACTTTCTTATCTATGAGCTTTATCTTTTCCTCCTC
Organism: Torreya grandis; assembly: GCA_037957365.1. Lineage (NCBI taxonomy): Eukaryota > Viridiplantae > Streptophyta > Pinopsida > Cupressales > Taxaceae > Torreya > Torreya grandis. The sequence continues at coordinate 3,596,907 of JARHVA010001126.1, forward strand.
TTTATACTCTTAGAACATTTACATGCAAATCTATTGCATGTCCTCCTTTTGAGTAGCATCTTCTTTCTTATCATGACTAGTCAACTCCAAGGGATTTGTAGGCTTTCTAAGAGCTTAAAATTCATTACATATTCTCTAAAATATTGTTGGGTGAGAGGTGGAAGATAAATCCAAGAACAAACACACCTGTTCTAATTCCACCTGTTAGGATCTTGCTCCTCAGAAAGAGCACAGTATGATTACCAAATATAAGCAATTGAATATGCAGAAATAACCAGAAACACAAGTAACTAGAATTCACCAATAGCACAGAATATGAGAAACAATACACTATCTTGTATTAACACTATACAAAAAAGAATACAACAAAGAGCCGCCACACTCTTTCACCTTACAGAGATTCGCCACACCTCAAGTGTTCAGTAATTCTTCTCACACACACTCTCCTACACAAAAAACGGTCCCAACAACCAACTCACACATAGAATTGGTGTTCACCTCACCAACCAGTCAGTAATAACCCTGCCAGTACATCAAACACTCTATAGCACTTCAAGCTGATCTCTCATGAACCTACAACCTACAATTCAAAGACCAAACTTACATGTAGATCCCCAATGAGCTTGCAACAACTTGCAACTTACAGATCTTACAACTAGAAGGAACTCTTCTTTTATATCTCATGCCTTAACAATACATGCCAATGGGTCTATAAATAGATCCCTAACTCAAACAATAACTTAGACTCTTAATTTAGACAATTGTCCTCGCAGCCCAAGACTGTAACTGGTCTCAACATGCAAACTCTTCGTTCACTTAACTAACTGTCTGTGAAAAGAGCAGTTCTGGAACACACAGGCGACCGACATCGGTCCCTACTTGTTTGGTTCTACCGACGTCGGCCAACTTCCTGCCGTCGCCGGTGGCCTTCTGCACTGGTCTCTGCCGACATCGGTCCTGCTACCAACGCCGGTTCTCCTGGATCTCAGCAACCATTGTTCCACAGTTTGCAAAGGGTTGAAGCTTTTAGCTCCATAACCTAACAATCTCCCACTTGGAGATAAATAGCTGCAACCTGTACCTGTACCTGTACACCATCTAGTTTGTTCCCTTGGCTATGTATCCATCTTCAAAATCACCCTTGAAGACCAACCACCACAAAATCCATGGTGCAAAACATGTCATCCAAATCACCTGCCACATCCGCATCTACAACCATGTAGAAATAAACCTGAACTTGCATAGCATGTGCACCTGCTACTAGTCCTGTAAGAATCCACTGAACTACCCTCCAATGGTTCTCTCTCAGATTGGCTCCTAACTTGTGACAACTCCCACTGCTTGGGAAAACTCAGGTTTAGTACATACCATGCACTCAACCTCATTATGTGAATCAAGACACCTATTCATAGAACTGTCCAACCATCGGCGTGCTAACCGATTTCACACAATCATCCTGAAACAAAGTCAACACATGACCTTCCATGTCTCTAGAACACACTCTTGCCAAAGAATCTTGCTGCTCCCAAATTCTCCATGACAAACACCTGAACTAGCTTTACCTTTAGTTCAACAACACTTGTATATGTAACCCTGCAACAAGCACATCATACAGAAAATAGGATAGTGTAGCTAATACTATCCAACCTGGTAAAGAGAAACACAATGAACAAACCTCCATTGCCTTGCAACTAATACAAGATCATACACCCTGATCTTCCATCTCACGTATCCATTTCCACTCTTCTTTATCCTTAACATCCATTCGTCTCTCAGTACTTACTTCCAGCTGGCTACTTTACCCAAAACACCTGTTTGGTTCTCCTCCAAGGAATCACATCCTCATTCATGCCTAGCTCCTACTATTTCCTGGATCTACCTGTTCTGCTTCTTCAACAACTTCCTAGTCCTATGCCATAAGTGAGCAACAAGTAGTGTAAAGAAGGGAAATGATGAATTTAAGAACTTACTTACACCTTCAGTCCTCCATATGGGCGCTTAAGACTCCATGACAGCTTGTTGTCCACCCAAAATTTGTCTCAGTGACCGATGCCGGTCACATCTCAGTCTACAGCTGACCGATGTCGATTCCCTGTGACTGCCTTCCTGCCAACGTCGGTTTCCCTTGGCCAACGCCGGTCTCTGTCTGCCCCGAGTCACCGACGTCGGGCTGCACATAGCTGACGTCGGTCCCTGTCTGGACATCGACGCTAGTTTTCCTACCGACGTCGGTCTCTGTGTTTTTCTTGTGAGACCTGACTTTTTCTCGTGAGCTCCTTTTGGATCAAACCCTTGTCTAAAACACCCTTGCTCTGCTCAGAATCCCTCTGCACCTTGTGCTGAACTCTGTCCGTCACTTTCTCCTTGAAAACCAAGGCTTTCCTGTTCTTGTCACTAACATCGGATTCCTCAAGAAACCTCACTTTCTTCTTCTGCGTACAGAAACCACGATCCATGCCTTCCAAATCTAAAAGCATATCCTTTGACTCAAGAACCAACATCTCCTTCTTATCTATGTGACCAAGCCTATCAAGCCACATCTCTGAATCTACAGCTGAAGTAGATAACCCAGAAAGAGAATCAGTAAAACAAGTAGATAGATAAAGCGTACCTACTTTCTTACCTCTAGCTACAAAAAGTGTACCCTTGGTAACCTTCCAAGGGTCTGCTGTGAGAGTTACTGTGCAACCCTCTTCACCTAAACTTCTAGCATAAATCAGATTCTGCTTCAAAACTGGGACGTGCATGACCTTCTTTAACACACATGTGTTACCTGTCTGCAGTTTTAGCTTCACTTTGCCTTTGCTAACAATCTGACAAGGCTTACCATCCCTTACACAAATTTCTCCAAAATCTCCCTGGACATACTCATGAAAAAATTCCCTATGTGGGGATGCATGAAAAGAGGCACCAGAATCTAATACCCAAGATTCTACTTTAACCAAAGAACATACCAGAGCATCTTGTACAATGTAACCTGCAACATTTGCTTCTTCTTCATGTTCTTCATGCTGATCTGTACCCGATCTGCAATCTCTCTTCAAGTGCCCTTGCTTTCCACATTTTCAGCAGGTTATTCTGCCATACCTGGACTTGGATCTCTTGCCCATCTTCGACCTTGATCTCCCACGCTCTATCTTCTCTCTTGGCCTTCCTCTTCCTTCAACACTCAAAGCATCTCCAGATGATTCACCTATGCTTTTCCTGCGTATCTCTTCGTTCAAGATCACACTCACAATATCATCCACTTTTAAGACTTTTGAAGGAGACACAGTATTAGAAACTGCCATTACCAAACCTTCCCAACTTTCAGGTAATGAACACAAGATTAAGAGAGCCCTAATTTCATCATCAAATACAATATTAACTGAACTTAACTGGTTTACTAAACCATGGAAATCACTAAGATGGCTATGAACAGATCCACCTTCCAACATTTACAAATTAAATAAACACTTCATAAGAAATACCTTATTAGAAGCCGAGGGTTTTTCATACAAATTTGCCAAAGATTTCATCAACTCCACCGTTGTCTTACACTGTGATAAGCTGGAAATCATAGATGATTCAAGACTCAATCTAACAGATCCCAGAGCCTTTCGATCAAGAACCTCCCATTCTTCATCTTTCATATCCAAGGGTTTGCTAGCAACCCCACCCAACGGTAAGTACAAATCTTTTTGATACAGATAGTCCTCAATTTGCATCCTCCATAATTGGTAGTTCTTGCCATTAAACTTTTCCATTCGTAGTTGACTACTTTCTGCCATTGCTCAATTCCCACTCAAATAGAAACCCTGTGAGTAACCTGTAATCAAAACACACTACCCAGATCTACACCAATCTGTTAGTATCCCAACCAAAAGCTCTGATACCACTTGTTGGTATCAAGCTCAAGAACCTACAACCAAGGCTCTGATACCACTTGTTGGGTGAGAGGTGGAAGATAAATCCAAGAACAAACACACCTGTTCTAATTCCACCTGTTAGGATATTGCTCCTCAAAAAGAGCATAGTATGATTACCAAATATAAGCAATTGAATATGCGGAAATAACCAGAAACATAAGTAACTAGAATTCACCAATAGCACAGAATATGGGAGACAATACACTATCTTGTATTAACACTATACAGAAAAGAATACAACAAAGAGCCGCCACACTCTTTCACCTTACAGAGATTCACCACACCTCAAGTGTTCAATAATTCTTCTCACACACACTCTCCTACACAAAAAATGGTCCCAACAACCAACTCACACACAGAATTGGTGTTCACCTCACCAACCAGTTAGTAATAACCCTGCCGATACATCAAGCACTCTATAGCACTTCAAGCTGATCTCTCATGAACCTGCAACCTGCAATTCAAAGACCAAACTTACATGTAGATCCCCAATGAGCTTGCAACAACCTACAACTCATAGATCTTACAACTAGAAGGAACTCTTCCTTTCTATCTGATGCCTTAACAATACATGCCAATGGGTCTATAAATAGATCCCTAACTCAAACAATAACTTAGACTCTTAATCTAGACAATTGTCCTCGCAGCCCAAGACTCTAACTGGTCTCAACATGCAAACTCTTCATTCACTTAACTAACTGTCCGTGAAACAAGCAATTCTGGAACACACAAGCGACCGACGTCAGTCCCTGCTTGTTTGGTTCTGCCGATGTCGGCCGACTTCCTGCCGTCACCGGTGGCCTTCTGCACTGGTCTCTGTCGACGTCGGTCCTGCTGCCGACGCCGGTTCTCCTGGATCTCAGCAACCATTGTTCCACAGTTTGCAAAGGGTTGAAGCTTTTAGCTCCACAACCTAACAAATATTTTACATAGGTAATCATCTTTTGGCTGGCCTACATCATGAAAAGGAGAGACAAAAAAGTCGATTTCTTATTCTTCCTTAGAGTCCAAGAGAACTTCTTCCAATGCATCTTTTCTAACACAATGAGAATCTTCTTTCATGTCCTCACAACCTGACTTATCCTCACCATCACTCAACCATTATTAATCCTCATTCCAATCTTATATTTCAATCTCATCCTCCCTCTTAGTGACATTAACCTTGGGCACTTCAAAAATAAGGAGTTTGGCCAAAGGGGATTCCCATGTAGCAAGATAATTTCCAACACCAGGATGGGAAACTTGATTAGTTATAAGGGGTGGAAGGATGGTTTAAATTAATTCTTGAGTAGGGGTATGATGTATTTTAATTGTTCCAAAAGTCTCTTCCCTAATAACTTCTCCATTTGAACATGATTTGTGCTTTTCCTCATGGGCTGCCATCACATCTTTCCATCTAGGGAAGGTGGGTTCAATGATAGATTCATAGGATTAAGAGGATGATGAAGGGGTGAAATATATGTATATAAAACCTATAGCTTCCTTGGGATTAGAAATTTTATTTCAAGTTGGAGAAGTAGGTTTAGATAATTCACTTTCAACTACCATGATTGGTTTCATCCACATCTGATTTACCAACTCAATTTCCCTTACAAGGTGAGTTTCAAAACTCAATTTTTATTTTTCATAGTGTTCCCCAATTGTGCCATCTTTATCCATCATGATATATTATTTCCCTTGGACACATTATTTAATGGGTGTCCAAGAGGAAAACTTTGAGGGAAAAGATAAAGAATTTTGGACACCTTGAGGCTACCAAGATGGAGGTTGTTCATAAACTCTCCACCTTTATTTTAGGTGGAATATCAAACCATAAATATCAATAATATCATTAGAAAGACATGGCTAAGTAGATTTATCTATATGTATCCACTCCTTTTTTACTTTCTTCAAAGCTTTCCTCACACTCTTGACACAAATTCTAGGGACAATTTGACCACAACCAAAACTAGTGTCAAGGTCTAACATATATTCTTGGTAACCAGGGAGATTTATTTTACAAATATAAATGGAATGGCTTGGAGGAGAGCTAGGTGGGATAGATGGATTAAAAAAACTTTATAGGTTTGGTTATTGGAAGCATATTCTTGATGAGGATCATGACAAGGCTAGACAAGAACTTTCTCATAATCAAGAAGAAGAGGTAGAGCTAGACATAACTCCTAAAATTGTATTAAAACAATCTCAAATTCATAAATCTACATGAATCCCTTTAAAAAAGAGTATGGAATAAGAAAACAAATTCAATTGGTATACTTGGGCTGCCGAACCAATAGATATGTGCATGGATTCACCATTGATGTTTTTTAGATTTGCCTCCAAAGGCTAATTTATTGAGGAGAACACCAAAAATCCTCAAGGAATGGACTCAATAGTCCCATCAAGCATGCCAAAAACTATTTTCACTTCATTTCACCTGATGAGGAGATGTAATAATCTTCCCCTCCCTCAAGTGACACAATAGAACCACCCTAGTGTTGTGGGTATCCCTATTAGGGGGTGGATCTCTAGATTAGGGTCTAGTTCCCCTTGATACATCATTTAGTCTCATATTCCTACTACTAAAAAAATGGGGAAGATGAAAAGGGTTAGAACAATTTAAATAAAACCTATTTTATAGGAGGTGATGCACCAAAATATTTGTTCTACTCACACTCTTGAAATGTACTTTGAGCCAAAATAATCCTAACATACACTCCATCTAATAATAGCCTTCTTGCATCAATGTTTCAACATGGGGTACTAGAATTGGCATAGGATAAGAAGACTTAGACAATAGGCATTTTAAGACACACTATTGAATTATCTATTCACTACACCTACAACTTCATTTGAAAATTTTTGTTGACCTAAAAAGAGAAGTCTTTGAACTCATAAGGTACTAAGAAAATTGACATGTGAAGGTAAGCTAAGATACACTTGCACAAGATAATAACCATCACATACACTTAGAGAATTCTTGAATGACATAAAAATAACTATATTTATTGATTCAAGGTAAAATTTTGGTAGTGATTTAGCATACCCAAGTTGAGAGATACCAAAAATGGCCAAAAAGCTATAATTTATAGAAGAAATGGGAAGATAGAGAGAAGGGAAGTCCAAGAGTCACTCAAAAATGTGTCACCAAGTGAAAATTAGTTAAAATTGAATGTGAAAGAGGGGTAAGGTGAGTCATTCCATGTTAGGAGGTCTACTTATTTGAAATAAGTCATAATAATGGTGAAAAGTGGCATAAAACCTTCAGTATTGGCATAGGAAACTACCTCCATCAAAGACCATATGTGAACATTTAAAACTGAAAATATGAGAGTCAACACATAACACTATTCAAAGGAAATGGAACTCATGGAGATAGTTGTAAAATTCTCCTTCTAACTAATATCTATCCTTTGGATACCTATGTTGGTCAATTTCATGGAAGCTCCTTGATTTGGGTCAACTACTAGTAACAACTTGAATTGTTGACCTGTCTATTTTTCACTTATTTTATCTACACTGGATGCTCAAGATCTTACCATTTATTACCTCTATATTTTTTCTCAGGTTCCTACCTAGTATTTTTGACTCCAACATATATTTTTTAATAGTTTTAAATTGATTTTTATGGGTCCATCACCTTACTTATTCATTCAAAACATTCCCTTGAACTTAAGTTTCTTTTGAGCTTTTGCCAAGTGTTCTCTATCTATGGAAAGTGCCCTCAAAATCATGTAAATTTCCCTTATAATCATGGAAGTTCCCTAAAAATAAATATGTGGGACACTTTTTCTTGCAATATATCCTTTGGAGAACTATTTAGGGTACTTAGATTTAGAGGTGTCCTTCAAGAAGATTTATCTCAACTGCTTTTCCCAAAAGAATTCTTTTGAGCTTCTTTCTTTTGACAATTTCTACGGACAATTTTCTTGAACAAATTCCTTCAAGATTTTTTCCCAAAGAAAATCCATTGAGCATTTGCTTTAGCATTTTCTCTCAATAAAATTCATTTATCTCTTTACATAGGGTCTTCTCCTTTGATCTTTTTCTTGAAACAAATCCTTCAGACCCTTTTTTGCATTAATTCCTTCAAACTTTTAAATATATCACCTTGATTGAAAAATACCCTTCAAAAATATTGGGATGCACCTTTCATAACTTTTGTTTGGTCTAGCTTCCTATAAAAATTCCCTTCACATTTTTTGTAAAGTACCTTTCAACTTTATAAAAATGTCCCTTCAGAAAATTTGAAGTGAGTCCTGAAAATTTGAAAATGACCTTTTCAAAAAGATGGAGGTGTCCTTTGAAAATTTGCAAATGACCCTTTCAGCTTGAAAAGATATCTTTTGAGGAAATTGTTTTGGACAAAATGTCTAAGATAATTACTGACATTTGAACAAAAAAACTAAAAATAAAACCTCTAAAAGAAAGAAAACTTGCACTTTTGCTATGGGTTTTTTGTGGAACACCTCCTATGAATAAATTTTACCTAATAGGAAAAACTAAAGTGGATGGTCAAGCTTGAATGACTAAGTCTATAAATATTTGTTGAATAAATTTTTTAAACATGAACAACTTTGTTTGTGCTTTAGTGAAGGGCATCAGACTTAGTACATAGGAACTTTGAACCAAGATTAATAAACCCACATGATTATCTTCCTCTTTAACTACCACTTTTAAAATGTTCTTTAAAACTCTCCTCAAACCTATTTGAATGGCTCAAAGAAAAATAAAATGACCTAAAAAACAAACTAATCAAATATAATAGCATTCATATTACACTGAATAATCTTGAGATCACTCGATGACATGATATTCACCCCTAAGATCTAAAGGCCAAATTTTGGTATAGGGGTGCCCAATTTTAACCTTTAGGGTCAAAAATTGGTCAACAGCTACAAAGAGTATTCCTACATTCAATGGTGAAGTCCATGTCACTCCTAGTGAGCACATTAGGGATATATCAGACTTTTATAGTTTTCTCAATGTCACTAAGGTCAATATTAAGATTGAAATCCTTGTCATTTCCCTTAGAGGGAATGAACTTGATTGGTATAGGACTTTTCCTAGTGGTTGAATTTGAAGTGCAACTAATATAAAGATTTGAGGACAAGAGTGATCACAATTCACTCATTCACCAATTCAATATGATCCAAAGAGCCCCAAAGGAGATAATGCATGATTTTAATGAGAGATTATAAAAGAATTGATATAGGTTACCTTGTACCATGAGACCACATGTTAGTTTTGTGTTTCCTTCATACTTGAGGGTCATTATCATAGATATATCCATCATGATGCAATTCATGGGTGGTTTCACCTTACCTAAAGCATATGACCTTGCCATTAGAGTTGAGGTGGACTCATATAAGCTCAAAAGTTGCCTCCAAAAGTCTCCAAGCCTCTACTTGCAAACATTTTTTCTGCTGCTCCAAGTGTTTCCCATGTTCGTAATGCTAATGCTAAGTCAATGAGTTCTCCTAATAAGGTAGATGATGTCATGGACAAAAGATGAAAGAATTCAGTTCTTAGAAGCTTAGCCTAGATAATAAAACATGTAAAAAGTTGTGAATCAAAATCCCTATCCTTATCATCAAAAATATAGTCAACAATATGGGTAATGGAGAGGTTAATGGAAGCCTAATTTCAATAAGCTTAATAATGAATATGATCCTAATTCAACCTATAACATAAGATAAATGATAATAGTACATAGTAATTTGATTTAAGGATAATAATGGAAATAAGGTCAATTCATAGATGCTAATGAAGGTGGAAATCAATCTCTAGTTTCTCAAGTAGGAGTTGTTGACCATTTTTTGAATGACTATTTTGTGTTTTCCCTTTGGCTCTTTTTGTTTCTCCCTTGCTCATTTTCTATGTTTGGCCTCTTGCCTTCTTACTTGTCTTTCCCCTTCGACCTCTCCTAGTTTGGGATCTTCTTCCTTGTTCTTTTTTCTTTCACTTGCCTTGTTTACCTTAGCCTATCAAGATTTCTTTTGCCCCAAAGTGTGCTTTGAAAGGTTTTTGAAGGGCCTTTCTTACCTTACTCTTCTTTCCAAGTGTCCCTTTAGACTTTTCTAAAGGGAAAATTTATTGTCCAAGTGACCCTTCAAAAAAGTTCCAAAGGGCACTTTTTAGCCCATGTGTCCCTTCATAAAGTTATGAAGGGAACTTTTCTTTCCAAGTGTCATTTTAGACTTTTTTGAAGGGTACTTTTTAGCCCAAGTGTCCCTTCAAACTTTTTTGAAGGGTAATTTGTCTTTGGAAAAGTTCTAAAGGGCCATTTCCTTTGTAAATGCCATTTAAAAAATTTCTAAGGAACCTTTTGCCTTCCCTAAGTGTCCTTTAGAACTTTTTTGAAGGACACTTTCCCAAGTGTCCTTTAGGAAAAGTTCTCGAAGGAGCTAGTCATTGCCTTTTGGGTAAAATCCTTGAAATAATTCCTTCAAACAAATTATCTAAAGGAATTACTTCAAGAAAATAGCCTAAAACAATAAACCAAAACCAATGGATTCCCATGGTGTGCTTCAAGATGTAAAATTTAGGGTGGCCAACTAGCCATTACGGTGCAAAGATGATGTGTCATAGGATGTCAAATTTAGGGTGGCCAACTAGCTATTAAGGAGCAAGTAAGAAGTAAAGTCACTTGGAAAACTTGAATGACTATGTAGTACAAATTGGGTTTCCCAATAGACTTTGTTTATGACTTTTATAAGTAGAAGCAATCACACAACTCAAAGGAGCAATAAGAATTAAAGTCACATGGAAGACCTGAATGACTTTGTAGTGCAAATTAAGTTTCCCAACAAGATTTGCTTATGACTCTTATAAGTAGAAATAATCAAATAACCTAAAAGGGAAAAGATAGTGGAAGTAAAGTTTCCTAACATGCTTGAATTATATATTTAAAGAGGAATCTAATGTTTGTAATAGGGATCTAAGCCATTTATTATGGAGGGTCATCTCACCATTGATTTTTTAGTGATCTTGGTCATTTCAAGAGGGTGAATAAAATAGAAGGAAAACTCCAACTAAATGAGAGAATAGTTGGAATAAGTTTCGCCAAGATGGTGACTAAAAACAATTTTGGAGGATTATATTTTGGTGCCCCAGACCTCTCTCTTCTCTCCCTCTTTTTTTATAAATAAGACCCTTGGGCTCTTATTTTATCATCTATAGATAGTATGATGAAGCCCTACTAGAATGTTTTTCCATTTTATTACCTTTAAGCAAAGAATCATAAGTATATATTATTTATAAGTTCTATACATTTGCCTAGGCATGTAAGAGACACAAAGTGATATCAAGTGATGTTTTATCCTTCTGTTCTCTATCCTTCATGATTTTGATCAAAGAGTCAATCCAATAGGTCATGTAGAATGCATTCTAGCTGTGTGAGATTTTGCACATGTGTAACACTTTTTTGGACTATATAGGATGTCTTTTCTAGTTATTTACCTTGTGTGATCTCATTTATTTTAAATCTACATTGAAATAATTATGTTTGAATCTTCTATAGCTTGAGTTATAGACTATATTCTATTGTATTGTGTAGAAGTATAAGGCATACATGTGGATACTAATTCTTGGTGTATCACCATTTTCGAATAGGCTTTTCATTTATGCAAACTTATGTCTATTTTCACTCATAAAAACTAGTTCAATAGTTTTATTACATAATAATCTAATACAAAGAGATATCCCTTTTAACCTAGAGGTTCATTTCCACTTATAGGCACACCCACAAGCCTAGAACTGTTCCAACACTACCCAAATCTAGAAGAGGCCTGAACAACCTTCTTCTAGCATGCAATATTTGGATATAATAGTTCTGGCATGCTTTGTCAGACCTAAATTATTGCTAAGTCAAGGTGAATGCTAAATTAGTATAAATACCCCTAACCCAACATTTGGCGACTTTAAAAGGGTGTGAATCCCTGGTTCTAGACTAAGTTTTATACATTATCCTACATGGTCCTCGTAATTTCCTTAATATCTTCTAACCAAGCCCCTTTAGCTGAAGCTTTTCCTAAATAACAAGGCCTTAAACCACTCCTAGCCCTATTAAATCCTTGGTAAGGAGGTTTTGGGGAAGAATCAGAAGAGGTTGAAGAAGTTCAAGGAGAGGAATAACTTGAAGAAAAAGAAGAAGAAATAGAGAATCATATGGGAAGAAGAGAAATGGGGGACAGGGGAGAGATAGATATAAGTCAACCCTTCCTTAATTTTAATACCTATAACCTAATATAGATTCCTAAATATGACCCCATCCCTCCAAATACTACCAAAAACATTCCTATTTTCAATGGAGAGGGTCATATTACCCCATCTGAACATATTAGAGACATTTCTAGTTTTTGAAATTTCCATAATGTTACTAGGGCCAAAATAGCCATTACGTTACTTCTTATATACTTAAAATGCAAAGCACTTGACTGATATAGAATGTTTTAGGGGGATTTCATTACAAGTTGGGATGGTTTTGGAGACCTATTGGTGACAAGATTAAAAAATAAGAGTGATCATGCTTCCCTAATACATTAGCTGAATGTAATAAGAATATGTCCAAATGATTCCATAGGAGATTTCAAAGAACATGGTATAGGTTTCCACCAATCATGAGACATCCTCCTAGATTTGTGTTCCCAACATACCTCAAAGGGATTGTTATTGATTTTATTGTTATGTTGTAGTCAATTGGAGGATTTACTCTTCCAGGTGCATATGATCTAGCAATTGAGGTCGAGAATAGCTTGATTCAGGCTGGAAGACTCCTTCTAAGATTTTCCATGCCTTTTCTATTTCAAAATTTGGTTAAATATCCAATCATTTCTTATGTTCCCAATTCTAATGTGAATCCAAGATCCTTTCCCAAGAAGGTGGATAATATTTTGGATAAGGATGAAGAAATCAGATGTTTGAGAGCTTAGCTCAAGCAAGCTGAATATCAGGCAAGTTCTCCTCCTAATGCACAATACTATCCTCAACAAGGATATAGAGATCCATCCCAATACAATTATCAAGGGGGAGGACAAAATAAACAATGTTATAGTAGGCATCCCAATGCATATAATCCAAATTCTACTCCTCCCATAAAGGTTTTTCTAATTCATGGTAATCTAGTGCAAGGAGAAGATCATGTGGACTAGTGGGGGTAGCCTCAAGGTTAATTTACAAATGATGATGGGGGAAATAGCTATGATTATAATAAAAAATAGGAAGTTACTCCTTACATGCCAATAAAATAATCATGTCTTAGTGAAAGGGATAGTCTTAGAGAAGGCAACAGCCTAAGTGTGGGAATGATAACTTTTCAAGTAAAAGATGTTTTCATGTTAACTCAAGGCATGTCAATTAAAACCAATATAAGGGATAAAAAGAGATAATTTTGAGAGGGATATGACCCACTAATATTTCCAATTGATGCCTCTCTAAGGCAATAAAATCCCAATCAAATTGATACACCTTCTACAAGCCATGTTCTTCAATAGAATTAGAATGTAAATACAACTTCCAAGATTGCAACACATTAGGATACAATGCATTTATTAACATGAAAAATGTATTATAAGGTCAATAATCCATATCTAAATATCATGGACTCATTAAAGATAACTAAAACAAGCATATCCCTTTGGGAGTTGGTCAAAAGGAGCTTCGACAAGAGTAGTTAACAAGCATGCAGGTGGCTCCTCAATCTTCAAAGCATCATAGTGTGGCTCTCAAAAATTATCTAAATCATATTTTGGATCCTTCCACTAAATATAAAAATACTCCACCCTTCTAATTCACACTCATTGTGGGAGATAAGCTGGTTCATAATTGTATTGTGGATAGTGGAGCAAGCACTACTGTTATGCCTAAAGTAGCGGATAATAAGCTTGGTTTGAACTATGAGACATATAGTAAAGGTGTGTTGCAACTAGATGGAACTCTAACTAATATTTTATGATTTTTCGAAGGTTTAAAAGTGTTTTTACATGGCTTCCCAATCTTCCCTATCATGCAAGATATTGTGGTGGTGGACCTTCCAACACACTTTGTTATATGCTTATAAAAGGACTTTATGGCCATGATAGGAGGATACCTTTATAATAATTGGTCATTTATATATTTCAATACAAGATATGGAACCAAATAAACCATAAGGACTCAACCCTTATCAAGGTTCCACATTGAGACATAATTGGAGACAATGACAAATCAAAACTAGTTAATCAACAAAGAAGAAGAAATAGTCCTAAATAGTGAAACATCTTCTCCTCTTGAAGGTATTTTAGACCTCTATCTTGAAAATTAAAACACTAAAAAACATGGCCTTGATCCTTACACTTTATTGATGAAACTGATTTGGGAGTTTACTCAATGCATGAGGAGAATGTCCCAATTCCTTCACTCACCAATGAAGATCATGATCTTGATAACATGTGGGAAATGTTGCTTTATGGTTCAAAAACAAAATTAGGAATATAATACGGTGTCATGTTGGTTTCCACATCAAATAATAATTACTAATATTCTTATAGGTTTGACTATAGCTGCACTTGTAACATGGTACAATATGAAGGCTTAGTTCATGGTCTCCAATGGGCAAAGAAGAGAGGAATTAAGCTTTTTAAAAGTCTATGGAGATAGTGAGATAGTCATTCATCAAGTGAGAAGTCAAGATATAGCAAAGAACCCCTTTATAAATTCCTAAAATCATATGGTATGGGATCTACTTGATGATTTTGATGCCTTCAACATCCAGCCCATAACGAGAGACTTGAACAAGCACACTGATAGATTGGCTATAACAGGAGAACATTTTGACTCAATTGCTGATGTTGAATAAGATAAATATCAATCCAATATCAATATCATTATGAGACCTTATATTATAGATAATTAAGTGTCATGGAAAGTGTTTGAAAATGATGAACACATTGCACACTTCTTTCAAAATGAGGTAGGATTCTCTTCAAGAAATCAAAAGTTGTATGATCATTATGAAGAGTAGATTATATATATGAAGACAAATAAAATACCTAGGGGGCTAATTACCTTGGAGAGTGTCTTCAATTATGATGATCAAAATAAAAACCAAAGAGTGAGCATGTCAACAAAAGAAGAGAACTATGAGAGAGTTCTAATTTTCAAGGACAAACTTTTGAAGATTGGCATGGCTTGTTCTTAGTTGGAAAGGCACAGTTTTATTTCATTATGTTAATAGTTTCATGACATATTTGTCTAGGAATATAAGGACTTGAATGTCTTCGACCCAAGTTTAGCTCATCACACCATTGAGTTGGATCATGGAGCTAAACTGGTAAGACAAAAACAAAGGCCTATCCACCCCAAGGCAAAATAACTCATGAAGAAAGACTTGACCAAATTGATTGAGTCTAGGATTATTTTTCCTATGAAGCACTCAACTTTGGTAGCCAACATTATGTCGATTCAAAATAAGAATGGAGAAATTAGACTTTGTGTGGATTTTTTTGATCTAAACAAAGTGTCTCTTAAGGATCATTACCCACTCCCTTCCATGGAATAAATTTTGAAAGTTGTTTCATGTTCTTAATATTCCTCACTTCTTGATGGTTATTCATGTTATAATCAAATATTGGTAAATGAAGGGGATCAATTCAAGATAACCTTCACCACCAAGTAGGGGGCCTTTTCCTATAAGAATATTCCATTTGGTCTATCTAATGCTAGAGCTACATCTGAAAGGGAAATGGACATGGATTTCAAAGGTTTGATCAATAAATTTTTGCTTATTTACCTTGATGATATAACCATTTTTTCAAAAGATGTTGCTAATCATATGGGTCATCTACTGCAAGTGTTTGAAAAGTGTAGAGAGTAAGGAATATCCTTCAATCTAAAGAAGTGCATCTTCATTATCTATGAAGGCAAGATTTTGGGTCATGTTGTTTCAAAATAAGGCTTATCTATTGAACCTAAAAGGATTGACGCTATTTTAGGCTTGTCTTTGCCTCAACACAAAAAAGGGATGGAAATTTTCTTGGAAAAAATAAACATTATAAGGAGGTTTATCCCAAACTTCCCAACTATGGTAAAGCCTATCAAAGCCATGCTAAAAAAGAACCAAGTTTTTACTTGGACAAAGGAAGGTAAATGCATCTTTGAGGCAATCAAGCAAGTAATTTCAACATATCCCACTCTCTTAAATCCAAAATTTTCTAAGGATATCATTCTTTATAATTTTTCCAACCTTGACATAATCTCATCTATGTTCATGTAAAATAATGATGAAGATTTTGAGAAACCAATTGCTTTTCTTAGTCAAGGCTTAGAAGAATACAAAGTGAGATATTATTTTGTTGAGAAGCAAGCTTTAAGTATCATTAGAGGTTTTAAAAATTCTAGGAATATGGTTTCTTATAATAAGATCCATGGCATGGTCTCTTATCATAGCACCAATGATTTTCTCCTAAGTAGGGATCTCAATGAGAAGAGTTCCAGATGGATCATAAAGGCTATGGAATATGACATTGACATCAAGAATAAATAGTCTAGTAAGAGGAAGAGGTTTATGTGAGAACTTAGAATCTAAATTTCAATAGATAAAAGAGCAAACCTTAGTGAATCAAGTTTAAAACTAGCCAGCTGATCAAATGCATAATCAAATTTGGACACAAGACATCATTGGTTTTATTCAAAATGGTGATTGTCCCAATGGCTTAAAAAAATATGAAAGAAGGTATTTTAGGTTGTAGGCTGTTCCTTAATGTATTTTGGATGGCATTCTCTTTAAGAAGGATGTGACCAATGTGTTTCTAAGATACATTAACAATGACAAATTTGATATGCTACTAGAAAAGTTACATAATGGTGCAGATGGTGGTCATTTCTCTCCTAGAACAATAGCTACAAAAATAGTGAGAGCTAGTTACTATTGGCCTAGTCCTTTTAAGGACTTATCATTAGTTTAAGGTTTTTCCTCAATGTGCTTTCTTTATTTGTAAACAAAATATTACTTCCCTTTCATTAAATCCTGTCCAAGTGGACCAACCTTTCATGTAACGGGGCCTTGAATTTATTAGCATGATCAACCCTCCATCAAGTGCTAGACATAAATGGATATTTAATGCTATAGACTACTTCACTATATGGGTAGAGGTTGTTGCTTTGAATGAAAAAAATGAAAATGCCATCTTGGAGTTCTATCATAGCATTATAACAAGGTTTGGAGCTCTTCATGTTATCAACTTAGATAATAAACTTGCTTTCATAAGTGTTAAAACCTTAAATTTAGTAACAAATAATGGAGTTCATTTGAGTACCTCATCTAACTACTACCCTCAAGGTAATGGATTGGCTGAGTCTACCAACAAGAACCTCATCAAGATCATTAAGAGGATGTTGGAAACTGATCAAAGACCATGGCATAACAAGCTAAAGATAGCCTTATGGGTAGATAGAATCACTCCCAAAAAGTCAATTAGTAATTTTTGCTTTATAATTATTTATGTGAGAGAAGCTAGGTTATCCATATCATAAGATCTCCCTACCTTGGAACTTACACAATAGTTGTGCTTACTTGAAAACACTCCCATGGAGGTCAAATTGATAGAATTAATGCAACTGCAAGAGGCAAGAGATGAAAAAAAACCTTTGGAACACCATCAAGTTCTCATGAAAAAAATCCTTTGAAAAAAGGGAAAGGGAAAGAGTGTTCAAATAAGGTGACTTGGTCTTGAAATAGGATGAAGATAGAGAAAAATGAAGTAGACATATAAAGTTTGATACTTTGTGGAGTGGTCCTTACATCATCAGCAAGTGAAAGTAAATAAAATCCTTTCATCTATCCAAAATGGAAGGAGAATATTTGCCTATTCTAGTGAATGGAATTCATTTGAAACCTTGTTTTTGACCCTTGCCGGCCATGTCTTATATATACCTTATTTTGGTGTGTTTCCTTTGTTGTGTTTGTTCTTGCTAAGTGCTTTGGAACATAACGTTTCCCTTTTTGGTGTTTTTTTTTTGGATGTACATGTGTCTCTCTAGCTTGTGTGTTCATCGACGGCTTTTTATTTCAACTCTTATTTGCCTTGTGTGAATTCATGCCTAGTGGAAGGATTTAGGTGACTTATCTTATGACATGACAGGGATGTCTCCCTTGGAAATCTCTAGAATGTTGACCATTTTATACATGACCATTTTGTGTTTTCCCTTTGGTTCTTTTCATTTTTCCCTTTTTAATTTTTTGTGTTTTGTCTCTTACCTTGTTACTTGTCTTTTCCCTTTGGCCTCTCTTGGTTCAAGCTCCTCTCCCTTGTTCTTTGTTCTTTCCCTTGCCTTTTTTACCTTAGCCTGTCAAGATTTTTTTGCCCTAAATTTCCATTCAAAAGGTTTCTAAAGGGCCTTTCTTGCCTTACTCTTCTTCCCAAGTGTCCCTTCAAACTTTTATAAAGAGAGCTTTTGTTGTCTAAGTGACCCTTAGAAAATGTTTTGAAGGGCACTTTTTATCCTAAGTGTCCTTTTGAAAAGTTCTGAAGGGCACTTTTCTTCTAAATTTTCCCTTTGGAATTTTTTAAAGGTCACTTTTGTTATCTAAGTGACCCTTCAAAAAAGTTTTGAAGGGCATTTTTTAGCCTAAGTATCCCTTTAGACTTTTCTAAAGGGCACTTTGTCTTTGGAAATTCCCTTTAGAAAAGTTTCAAAGGGCCCTTTCCTTTGGAAATTCCCTTTAAATTTTTTCAAAGGGACCTTGTGCCTTCCCCAAGTGTCCTTCATAACTTTTCTAAAGGACACTTTCCTAAGTGTCCTTTAGGAAAAGTTCCTAAAGGAACTAACCAATTCCTTTCGGGTAAAATCCCTATAAGAATTCCTTCGAATAAATTGTTTAAAGGAATTACTTCAATAAGTTTTCCTAAAAAAATAAACCCAACCTAATGGATTCCCATGATATGATGTAGGACATCAAATTCAAGGTGGCCAACTAGTCATTGGGGTGAAAAGATGGCATACTACAAGATGCCAAATTTAGGGTGGCCAACTAGCTGTTAAAGAGTAAGTAAGAAGTAAAGTCACTTGGAAAATGCAATTGAATCTATAGTGAAAATTGGTTCTCCCAACAAGCTTTGCTCATGAATTTTATAATTATAAGAAATCAAAGAACCTGAAGGAGCATGTAAGAAGTAAAGTCACTTAAAAAACTTGAATGACTTTGCAATGCAAATACAATTTCCCAACAAGCTTTGCTTATGAATTTTATAAGTAAAATCAATTGAAGAACCCAAAAGGGAAAACATAGTGCAAATTAGGTTTCTCAACATGCTTGACTTATATGTTTATAAGGAAAGCCATTCAAAAGGCTCGAATGGGTCTACAATAAAACATGTGAGATCTTTTAGGAGGATTCTAAGGTTTGCAGTAGTGATCTGATCCATTTATTATAGAGGGTCATCTCCCCATTAATTTTTTAGTGATATTAGTCATTTCAAGAGGGTGAATCAAAGTGAAAAACAAACTCTAATAGAATGAAAGAACAAATGGAATTACTTTCACTAGGATGGTGACTGTAGACCATTTTGGAGGCTTCTATTTTGGTGCCTAAGAGATATTTTTCCTCTCCCTCTTTTGCTATAAATATGACCCTTAGGATATTATTTTATCATCCAGAGGTAGTATGATGAAGCCTTCCTAGAATGTTTTTCCATTTTTTGCCTTTGAGTAAAGAAGCATAAGTCTATTTTCTTTCTAAGTTCTAGACATTTTCCTAGGCCTTCAAGAGACACAAAGTGATAGTAAGTGATGTTTTTTCCTTCTATTTTATATCCTTCATGATTTTGATTAAAGATTCAATCCAACATGTCATGTAGAGTGCATTCTAGCTGTGTAATATTTTACACATGTGTAACCCTTTTCTAGACTATACACATTATCTTTTCTAGTTATTTACCTTATGTGATCTCATTCATTTTGTCTCTATGTTGAAATAATTATGTTGGAATATTATAGAGTTTGATTTATAGAATATATTATATTGTATTGTGAATAAGTATAGGGCAGACATGTGGATACTAATTCTTGGTGTATCACCATTTTAGACTAGGCTTTTCATTTATGCAAACTTCTAACTCTTTTCACTCATATAAACTAGTTCAGTAGTTTTATTACACAAGAAGATAATACAGGGAGCTATCCCTTTCAACCTAGAGGTTAATTTACACTAATAGGAACACCCACAAGCCTATAAATGTCCCAACATTTCCCAAATTTAGAAGAGTCTTAAACAACCCTCTTTTAAGGTGAAAGATTTGGAGATAACAATTGTGGAAAAATGTTGACCCTTTTCTGCATGACCATTTTGTGTTTTTCCTTTGGCTCTTTTTGTTTCTCCCTTTATCATTTTTTGTGTTTGGTATCTTTCCTTGTTACTTGTCTTTTCCCTTCAGCCTCTCTTGGTTCATGTTCTTCTCCCTTGTTCTTTATTCTTTCCATTGCCTTGTTTTCCTTATCCTTTTGGGATTTATTTTGTGCTAAAGTGCCCTTCAGAAGGTTTTCAAAGGGCCTTTCTTGCCTTATTCTTCTTCCCAAGTGTCCCTTTAGAATTTTTTAAAGCGAACTTTTGTTTTCCAAGTGACCATTCAAAAAAATTCTGAATGGCACTTTTTAGCCCAATTATCCCTTCGAAAAGTTTCAAAGGGAAATTTTCTTCCCAAGTGTCCCTTTAAAATTTTCTAAAGGGAAATTTTGTTGTCCAAGTGACCCTTTAGAAAAGTTCTGAAGGGAAATTTTTATCTCAAGTGTACCTTCAAACTTTTTTGAAGGGCACTTTGTCTTTGTAAATGCCCTTTAAAAAAGTTCCAAAAGAGCAACCAGTTCCTTTAGAAATTCCCTTAATTTTTTTTTGAAGGGACCTTTTGCCTTCCCCAAGTGTCCTTTAAAACTTTTTCTAAGGACACTTTCCCAGCTATCCTTTAGGAAAAGTTCCCAAAGGAACTAGTCATTGCCTTTCAGGCAAAATCCTTGAGAGAATTATTTTGGACAAATTGTCCAAAGGAATTACTTCAGGAAAATTGCCTAAAACAATAAACCTAACCTAATGGATCCCCATAACATGTTGTAGGATGTCAAATTCATGGTGGCCAACTACCCATTAGGTTTCAAAGATGATGTACCACAAGATATCAAATTTAGGGCAGCCAACTAGCCGTTAAGGAGTAAGTAAGAAGTAAAGTCACTTGGAAAACCTAAATGACTCTATAATGCAAATGAAGTTTCCTAACAATCTTTGCTTATGAATTTTATAAGTAGAAGCAATCAAAGAACCTAAAGGAGTAAGTAAGAAGTAAAATCACTTGGAAAACTTGAATGACTTTGTAGTGAAAATTGGGTTTCCCAAAAATATTTTCTTATGATTTTTATAAGTAGAAGCAATTGAAGAACCCAAAAGGGAAAAAATAGTGCAAATTAGGTTTCCCAACATGTTTGACTTATAGGTTTATAATAAAATCCATTTAGAAGGCCTGATTGGTTTTGCATTACAAAATGTTGGAGCTTTCAAGAGGAATCTAAGGTTCATAGTAGTGATTTGAGCCATTTCTTATGGAGGTTCCTCTCACCATTAATTGTGTAGCAATCCTAGTCATTTCAAGATAGTGAATCAAAGAGAAGGACAAACTCCAACTAAATGAGAGAATAACTAGAATTAGTTTCACTAAGATGGTGATTGCAAACCATTTTGGAGGCTTATATTTTGGTGCCCAATATCTCTCTCTTTTCTCCCTCTTTTTTATAAATAGGACCCTTGAGCTCTTATTTTATCATCCACAGATAGTACTATGAAGCCCTACTAGAATGTTTTGACATTTTCTTGCCCTTGAGAAAAAAAGCATAAGTCTATTTTATTTCTAAGTTATAAAAAAAAATTTGGGCATGAAAGAGACATAAAGTGATATCAAGTGAAGTTTTATCCTTTTGTTCTCTATCCTTCATGCTTTTGAGCAAATAGTCAATCCAATAGGTCATGTAGATTGCATTCTAGCTATGTGAGATTTTTCACATGTGTAACCCTTTTCTAAACTATACAAGTTGTCTTTTCCAATTATTTACCTTATGTGATCTCATTCATTTTATCTCTACATTGAAATACTTATGTTGGAATCTTCTAGAGCTTGAGTTATAGACTATATTGTATTGTATTATGCGTAAGTATAGGGCATACATGTGGATACTAATTCTTGGTCTATCACCATTTTAGATTAGGATTTTCATTTATGCAAACTTTTGACTCTTTTTACTCAAACAAATTAGTTTAGTAGTTTTGTTTCACAAGAAGCTAATATAGGGAATTAGCCCTTTCAACCTAGAGGTTCATTTCCACTTATAGGCACACCCACAAGCCTATAAATGTCCCAACATTGCCCAAATCTAGAAGAGGCTTGAAAAACCCTCTTCTAGGGTGAAATATTTGGAGAAAATAAGAATCACTCCTCAACTACCATTAGAAGATGAAGTCTTCAAGTAAGCAAGTGAACTTTGGCAGCCTTAAGGAGTAAGTTTCACCAATTTCCTAATTAAAGGCACTTATGTGATTAATCAAGGAAATTTTTTTATAGACAAAACTAAAGATAAAAATAAGGCTTTAGGATATAATAATGGTGTGCCTAAAATTTCATTTCTTCCTCATATAAGGAAGTAAAGCATGATTTCAAGTATGACAATCCCTACAAATTTTGTCTCTCCTTTAAGTCAAAATTTTGTAAATTATGCTCAAGGTGATTTAATACCTCAGGTTCTAAATACTTCCTTGGTTCCAAGGACTTAATATAAAGTATTTATTTTTGATCTACACATTTTGGACTCATTAAATAATGCTAAGACATCCATTTCTCTTTGGGATGTCCTTCAAATGCCTAGCCGAAATGAGCTCTTGTAAAAATAGTTGTCCATTATCCATGTTAATTATCCATAACCAAGCTGTTGTCATAATAATGCTTATCTTAACAATTCTAATAATAACATTGTGGAAGCCTCTACTAATAATTATAATCCTTCACCTTTTTCCCTCACTCTCATTATGGGTGATAAGCTTATTCATAACTTCATAGTTGATAGTGGAGCTAGCACATCAGTGATGCCCAAGGTTATATCTAACAAATTGGATCTAAAATATGAACCATATATTAAAGTGGTGATTTTATTATATGGTACACCTACCATGTCAATAGGATTAATAAAGGGTTCAAGGTTTTTTTTCATGATTATCCTAGTTTCCCCATCTTCTAAGATATTGTAGTTGTTGACCTACCTACCCACTTTGCTATCTTACTATCAAGGGATTTCACATCCAAGATAAGAGGTTTCATCTCATCTTATTTATCCTTATTTGCCTTCAATACAAGGTATGGAGAAAAGGTAACCATTAGGATTCAATGACTTTATAACTTTCACATTGAACCCTATGTTCAATCAAGTTCTAATTTGAATTGTGTCATCAATGATATAGAGGAGTTTATTGTGGATGATGGTGATTTTTCCAATCTTGAATTCTTTTATGATTTTTTTCTTGATGAGTATATTAATAACACATATGAGTATGACCCTTAGACCTTCATAAAGGAAACTAATTTGGGAGTATAGTGCTTATATGAGGAAGAAATTCCAATACATTCACTGACCAAAGAAGAAGGTAAGCATGATGGAATATGGAAAATGTTTTTTGATGTGTCAATAAGATTGGTGTAGGATCTAGTGTTATGATTTTTTCCATAAAAATTATAATAATATTATTCATAGAGGTTCCATTTCAATTTCACTTGCAATGTGGCTAAGTATGAAGGTTTGACTCATGGCTAAGGAGAAAGAGAATAAAAAACCTATAAGTATATGGAGATAGTAAATTGATTGTGCATCAATTTAAGAATGTGGTTGTTTCAAATAACCATTTTATTAATTCATATAATCATATTTTATGGTATTTTCTTGAATAATTCAATGTATTCAACATATAATCAGTCCCAATAGAGAAGAATTATCATGTTTATATACTAGCTGCTATAGGAGTATAATTTGATACGCCTACTACCATAAAAGAAGAAGGAAATTAATCCAATATCAATATAATTATAATAAATTTCATACCTAAATTTTAGGTGTCTTGGCAAGTTTTTTATTGTGATAAACACATTGCAAATTTCTTAAAAATAAAGTTGACTTTTCCTTAAGAAACCAGGAAAGACTCCAAGAATAGTTTGATAATCAAATTGTGTAACTAAGAACAAATAATATACCTAAAGTCTTTGTGACCTTAGAGAGTATATTTAAATAATATGATAAAAATAAAAATAACAGTGTTATTAAATATACAAAGGAGGATAATTATGTAAGGGTCTTGATCTTCAAAGACAAACTCCTCAAACTAGGTAAGGTATGTTCTACATCAGAAAAACAAGAATTCATTAATTTATGTAGAGAGTTACATGGAATATTTTATTGGGAATATAAGGACCTAAGAGGGTTTTATCCTATCATAGTACACCATAACATTGAATTTTAACTTAGAGTTAAATTAGTTAGGTAAAACTAAATGCCCATCAACCCCAAGGTTGAGCAACTCATGAGGTTAGAACTTACCAAACTCCTTGAATTTAAGATAATCTCTCCTATAAAGAATTAAACATGGGTAGCTAAACTTGTACCTATTAGAAATAATAATGGGGAGATAATACTTTTTATGTATTTTAGAGATCTTAATATAGTGTCACTAAAATATCATTATCCTTTACCTTCAATGGAGTAGATTTTGAAATTTATTTTAGGTTCTCAACATTTCTCTCTCCTAGATGGATATTTTGGTTGTAATAAGATTCTATTGAATGAATATGATTAGTTTAAGACAATAGTAGATACAAAAAGGGGAAATTTTACTTATAATAATATGACTTTTAGTTTGTAAAATTCTAGTGTCACCTTATAAAGGGAAATGGACATGGATTTCAAAGGTGTAATCAATGAGATGTTATTAATATATATATAGATGACACAAAAATATTATCCAAGTATGAAAATGAGCATGTTAAAGACCTAAGTAAAGTGTTTAAAAGGTGCAGGTAGCATGGAGTATCTCTCAACCCCAAAAAGTACATCTTTTCTATTTATGAAGGTAAGTTCTTAGGACATATTATTTCCAAAGATGGTCTAACTATTGATCCTAAAAGGATAAAGGATATTATAGGCCTATCATTTACCTTGCATAAGAATGGAATCCAAATCTTCCTAGGGAAGATAAATTTTATGAGAAGGTTCATACCTAGTTTTGAATCCTTGGTAAAACCTATCACAACCATGCTCAAGAAGAACCAAGTTTTATCTTGGACTAAGGAGGGTAAGAGTATCTTTGAATCCATCAAGTAATAAATTACACAATTACCTCTCTTGTGATCCCTAATTTTTATAAATATTTCATGTTGTATTAATTTTCCAACCTTGATGATATCTCAGTCATTTTAATGCAAAATAATGATGAAGGTGTAGAATAACCAATTGCTTTCCTTAGTCAAGGTTTGGAATATTATGAGGTTAAGTATACATATTTGGAGAATCAAGTCCTTTTTCTTGGAAGAGGGATAAATAATTTTTGGTATATGTTTTAAAATAATAGGATTCATATCATGGTCTCTCATCCTAGTACCAAGGAATTCATTTTGAGTAAGGACCTCAGTGAAAAGAGGTTAGGGTGGATTACAAAGGTAATAGAAAATGATGTTTATATCAAAGTGATAAAGTTGATAAGGGTAAAATTCTTTTTGAACACATAGATTTAGACCTTCATGAGTCAAATGAAGAAGTTTTAGTCAATC
Organism: Torreya grandis; assembly: GCA_037957365.1. Taxonomy (NCBI): domain Eukaryota; kingdom Viridiplantae; phylum Streptophyta; class Pinopsida; order Cupressales; family Taxaceae; genus Torreya; species Torreya grandis. Next base: position 3,622,615 of record JARHVA010001126.1, read on the forward strand.
ATGATTATTCCCAACCAATTGATGTCATGCTTCTATAAAGTTAGACATAATATGTGATTAGATTTATTCAAAGTGTTGAGTACCCTAATGGTTTGATCAAACCCAAAAGGAGGTATTTCATATTATAAGCTATCCCTTATTGTCTTTTAGATGGTGTGATTTTTAGAAGAAATATTAATGGTGTACTATGACTAGTTTGGAGTGTTGCTTGAAAAGATTCATGATGGAACAATAGGAAGTAATTTATCCCTAAGAAACATAGTTGCTAAGATCATGAAGATAGGGTATTATTATCCTAGCCTCTTTGAAGATTTTTATGCTTAGGTGAGAATGTGTGTACAATGTGCTTTCTTTGTAGGAAAATAGAATCTTATATCTCTCCCTTTGAGGCCTATTCAAATAGATCAACCCTTCATATAATGGGGTATTGAATTAATTGGAATGATAAATCCCCCATCAAGTGTTGGTAATAAATGGATATGTATAACAACTAATTACTCCACAAGGTGGTTTGAAGTAGGGTCATTAAAAGAAGCCAACAAAAATTATATCTTCGAGTTTTATGAGAATATCATAACAATGTTTGGAACTCCTTCCACCATAATTTTGAATAATGCACTTGCTTTCATGTTACAAAAACTAATTGGGAAAATAGTAATGGCAAATACTTGAGTACATCATCTAATTATTATGCTCAAGGTAATGGGTTTGCTGAGTTTACTAACAAGAACCTGATCAGAATCATAAAGAAAACTTTGGTGTATAATTAAAAGGCTTGACACACTAAATTAAAGATAGGCCTATGGGCTAATATAATAACTCCCAATAGGTCAATAGGAAAATCTCTTTTTGTTATTGTTTATGGGAGAGAGGCTAGACTATCTCTATCCCAAGAGCTACTTGATTTAGAGTTGGAACATCAATAAGAGTTTATTGAGAACACTCCAATGAAGGTGAGGTTCACAGACTTGATCAAGCTACAAGAGACTAGATTTAATGCTCATAAATCTATGGAACATAACCAAATGCTAATTAAAAATTATTTTGATAGGAAGGTAACTCCAAGAGAATTAGCAAAATGTGACATAATATTAAAATGGGATGAAGATAGAGAAAAGCCAAGGAGACATACCAAATTTGACACCTTATAGAGTGGACTGTATATCATCATTAAATGAAAACAAATAAACTCCATTCAATTAGAAAGATTGAGTTGAGAATATTTTCCTATCCCTATGAATGGGATCCATTTAAAGCTCTGTTATTCATAAGATTAAGGTTAGACCTATAAATACTAGAGTTGGTGTGTGTTTTTACTTTTATTTTGTGAGTATTCCCTAAGTGTTTGCTTAGGTGTGTGGCTGTGTGTCTTGTTTTGTGTCCTCTCCTTTTTTTTGGTGCATTTTCAAAGGTAATTCAATGTCTAACTTGTGTATAGGTGACTCCATATCCCAATGGATGGGAAAAGGCTACTGATAATGGCATAACTAGCTTGCCACCCCTAGGAAATCACTAAGAATGTTGACTATTTTGACCACAAGTCAAAATAATTCAATTCCTTTATAGTTAAATACTTTTATATGAGTATTATAATGGTCTTATATGGTGTACTATAGTCTTATAACGGTCATGTAATGTGTCATTACATTTGTCATGTTCAATTTTAGGCCTATGTCATGTTAAGGGTCTCTTTTTGAGTAATTTATGAAGGTTTATATAGTTTACCTAGTAGACAAGTGTTTAAAAATATCTTCCAACATCCCCTATTTCAGCCCCTTGTCATTCATGTCAATCCTAATCGAAAAACATGTAGGCATTACATTGACATCAAGAAAATAGTTGAAAGAAAATAAATTTGCATAGTTATATGACTTTTACAGAAGTTGTGGAATGTGTAGAAGGCTTGAAAGTGACCCTTTAGCTCCCCTAATCTCACTTTGACACTTGGTCAGTTTGAAACAATTGAAAATGGCTTAAAATCATTTCACTTCTCCATTTCTCCACTAGGTAGGTAGAAATGACCAATCTATTTTGGTTTAGTATAGATAACATAAGTTGAACCAAGTCAAATGATCTTTTAGCATGATATTACTCCTTTTCCTCTTAAAATTCATTAATATTGGTCATTTTTTATTTATCAATAAAATCTAATAATTTTACTACCTATTTTTTCTTTCTCATCCCCATACCCTATATGTTTCTTCATTATTTGAGCTAATCCATACAAAATAGGTACTTCATGTGGTGTTGGAGAGTGTATACATTCTTCTTAGGTGGTTATTAATCCAAATTGTATGTGTGGGATGATATTTAAAATCAAAATTACTTTAGTTTACTAGTTGAGCTCCATTACTAGGTTGCAGACAAGTTTTACCATTTGCAGAGAGTTCCTATTCTTGTAATGGTCTTGAATGAGAGTGAAAGGTTATGTTTGATTAATTTCATGATATGGTGAACATCCATATCCTCCAATATTATTTTTAGTTTTTTTTTCATGTGAATATCACAATCATATATAATACACTATCAATCTTTCTTACAAATATGCACCTACAAGTAGGTAAAAGGTTATTTTCACCAAAATGGTGATGTAACGTGGAGATTTAAATGTGTGAGAAGCATCATAAGTTGGAAATAAAATTGAAATTAGACTTCCAAAAAATTTATATCAGAATATAATTATTTAAAAATATTCACATATCATATCCTCATATAAAAACCTTTTACATGTGCATATATAAGTGATCCCAATAGAGATGTGAGGAGTTTAATGAAGGTGTTTGAAACTAGTTTGAAGCCTATTTAAGTCTAAAGTATTGAAAAGTGACTTTGATATAGTCTAAAGGTCACATGACTATAGGTAGACCTAAGAATCATATTAATATGAGGAAAAATGACTTAAAGGACAAATTACCTTGAAATATCTAAACAAGGACTCTACCTTTTGTTAGAGGTACAATCAATAAGAGGGGGTGAATTAGTGAGCCCAGATAATCCAATTTCAATTTCAATATTTTATTAATTTTAATAAATTACCACAAGCATTCATGAATATTAACATTATTCATAGTAATGAATAAGAGAGATAATGCAAGATCAAGTATATAACACAAGACATAATGGGAAACCCTCATGGGGAATTAAGCCCACTCTCAAGCCTATAAACACTTGGACTACTTGTATTATAAGGTATTACAAACTACAGACTGATCATTTTCTCTTGACCAAGATTTAGAGAAACACCTATTACATAAGGATCACCTACCCCTAAGATTATAAACTCCTTTAGATGACCTACCTTTAGTGAAACACCTATTTCACAAGGATCAACTACCCCTAAGTAAGACCAAGTCCTTTAGACCAGCCTTTGATCACCTCCACCTTTGAACTATTTCCCTCAACACATAATGATGGAACTCTATTTATCACTCTTCACCTTCAATTAAGACTCCCTATTGGCCAAAGCACATTACATACTTGAACCAACAAAAAAATATCAACTAGGACACATTACATATCCCAACTAACCCCACTTCTTCAAATCTACACACTAAATGCATCCAAAGCCACCTTTTAGATCACTCTTCACTCCTCAGCAAAAATTCAATCACCACATCAAGAACATGACCAAATACTCATATACATAGTCTACACTCTAAAATATCTCTCATATCATCAACTAATCTCACACAGACACCATCAATCCTTCACTCACACACAAGGCGTCTAAACAATCCTTTTGGATAACTTTAAACCTCCTCACTTATGCTTAACCTAAAAGAGAACTATAAAAACTTAAAAACATGACCTATAGATCATACCCATAGTCCTTAGTCTCCTCTACTTCTCAACTCATCCATTGGGCACAATTAGCCTCCTCACTTCTTTGCTTCAACACTCACTCCTCTCTACAAGCCTCTACAAATATCATATACAAGTATAGAAACCAACACATTTGGTTTCACTATATATAGATAAATCATGAATTAAAAACATCAAAATAATATTTTTCAATCATAAAACATGATTTTACCCTTAATTCATCTCACATGGGTCACACTTAAGCATAATCTAGTTTCAAAATAGGTCTAAGTCACTTTTAGGTCCTATGGAGACCCATTCAGCTCTTTCACTCATCTTTGAGAAGAAAAATGTAGGGAAATTTGATAAAACCATGGGCCCATTCTATATGATATATAGGTCCCCCTTGAGTGTCCATATCCATCAAAATATCCTTCTACTTAAGCAAAAAATATTTAAACAATATTTTGTCCACACATTCATTAGTCACCTTATAAACCATTATTCATATTACATATAATTTGTCAAACCTTAAAAATACATAGAGATAATCCTCATGGAGTCTAAAATACTCCTCAATATCCAATTAATCATGAAACATTGAAACAACAACTACATAATCTCAAACATCCTTCTCAGGTTACTTATAGTCCATGCATGAACACATAATCAACTTAGAGCCTTAATATTTTTGACTATACAACTTCCAAATATTAAAATCAGGTTCATTATATGGGCCATGGATTCCTATTCATCTTTTATTTTTACAACAATATCAAATTCAAATTCTATCAAAATATATGGACAAAATACTGACCTCTAGTTTTCCCCTTTACAAAATTCAAATATTTAAATGCCAATGGTCATAGTTAAACTTTGAACATAATGCTCAAATCTCATGTCCTCACTGTTTAGATAAAATATGAACCATATATCTTATTTTAAATTTTATGCATAGGTGACACTGCTCAAATGTTAAACCTCTATCACTTTGACCTCATCTCATGCAATCTTGAAATGTTGACTCCATGTGCTCCATTGATATCTTAAATATTGTCCTCACTTTAAAAATGATAGATAATTGTCACTTTGACCTATTGAATTTAATATGCATTGTCGATCTATAAATATACTATCTCCCACTCACTATTTATCCTTGGAATAAGATCTCTCTTTATCTCTACTAAATGTTAAACATCATATACCTATCCTCATCTTGTTCCTTCATGACTTCTTGGAGCAAATGAATTCCATAGATCTTGATCAAACTTGTGCATAAATGACTATGGGAGAATTTCAAATAAACTTATAAGGCCAACTTTTTAAAGTCATAAATTTTACCTCGCTCACTCACATGCTCTCAAATTTAGACCATATGATCTCCTCACATTGGAGAATCTAACCATGTGAAAAATTTATCCTAAGACTTTTGAAAATAAAAGATACAATTCCATTAACATTCATTCTCAAAATATTCTATCATAGAGCTAAATATGCATATAATTTGTTTGGGAGACCAACTTTGCTCCTACATAACTTTTGTCATGCTTCAGTGCATGATCTCAAATTTAACACAAATCAACTATGCACAAAACTAAACAACCCCATATGATCATCTTCTCCTAAAATTTCCACACATGAAATATATTCCTTCATCAAAATTCTTACTCATCTCATCTTTCCCTATGAAAATTTCTCTAGTATGGGAAAACATAGTCAAACTACCTAGGATCCCGACTTTGCACATGCATATATTTTGTTTCACTTAGTCACATGATATAATAATTAGAAAATAAAAAGTAGGCCAAAAAATTAACAAACCCATTTAATCATTTTATCTTGACACATCCACTCGTGTGAATGTTGACCTCATCAACATGCTTACTCAACTCTTTTGGGCCACATGTAAATTTGGCTAAGTATGGGAAAATAATGAATTATGACTGAGAATCCAACTTTACACCTTCATATATTTGATTTCACTTAGGCGCATGACCTAGTATTTTTTACATATCAACTAAGGACTAGTTTCATATATGACAATGGTGATGTCAACAAACTACCTACTCAGATTTTCTACCACTAGATCCAAACTATATAATTGAAAACTATGGACTACCATATTAATTATACTTATGAAAAAAAGCTCTCAAAGAATAAATATAACATATTAGGTAATTATTTCACATGATACAATCACCATACTCATCCTTGAACATCTCTAATCATGCTCAACCAAGCCTCCTTTAAGAACACTAACATAGGTACATTATAAACTTTATCATTATTAATTATTCTATCAAATCACTTCATCCACTCACCAAGACACCTCCATGACATTAATGACAACTCTCTAATACCTTTATTTTGAGCTTGCAAAGGTAGGACATCTTGAGCTCTAAACTAGTCTAATGGTTTTCATTATGTAGCCTAGATATAAGGACAATGACTTGACATGATAAGAAGGCTATTTGCTCAGGTAAAGATACTATATAAATTCTTCCATATTGAACATTCTATTACTATATAATGACAATATTATCTATAGTATTTTGAGTTGAAATGGTGTTATATCACTATGAAAACTAACAAAGGTAAACCTACAATCAAAAAGCTCTCTTGAGATGAGAAAGATAATATGATATCAAAGGAAAGTCAAGGGATTTGAGACATATATTTTGACTCACACATACTACTTACATGGCTCCCTTTTCTCTCAAATGGTCACCTACTATATAACTATAGGTACCTATGTAATTGGTAATAGGAGAATAAATTTGGAAACCCTACAAACATAAATGACCAGTTAAAGTGAGAATTATCTAATGATCTCCTTGGGATATTTGAATGTGAAACATAGATATAAATGGTTAATGACCACCTATAGGGATATCTATGACCTAAGTATAGTCACCTACAATCTACTATAGTGAAGATAACAACCATGATAATATACTAGAAAGGTTTGAACACTAAACCTAATATATGATATGAAGTGAGTCCAAATAGTTGAGTAGAAGACATTAAGGACTTAAAGCATATCAATGGACATAGAATACAAGGACTAATATGAGATGTAAAACTATATGAGTATCATTTTTTTGAACAACAGTAAACTCACTCAATCTTCTAGCTAATCCTAAGATTGGAGAAATTGGAGGGGTTGGAAGAAGTTAGGAACTTTTAACATGTTGAGAACACATTCAAAATTATAGTGACTATAAAACATGATGTTCATCACAAGGAAGAATATCAAAAAGGGTTTAACACATAACCTATATTTAATACACAAACTTGAATAGTTAACAGGTTAATAAGCCTATCTTGAGGGTTTTTGAAGAATTGAAGGACCTATTCATGTGATATATCTATGAAAATTAGTACAAAAGGTTCTAAATACCTACTTGAGCCCCTCATACATTTAGTTTTATCTCAGATAAAGGGCACTCTCAAAAGGTGCAAAACTACAAGCAAGGGTAAATAAATGATAAAGAGGTGAGCTGAAATGTATTTAGACCTTGAAAAAGGGTGTAGAAAGTTAAAATGAATATCCAAAGAGGTTTTGAATAAATCATAACCATTGGAAACCACACAAAGTAGTTTTGGACATCAAGGACATAGTTAAGCCTATTAGGGCTAGACTAGGCCTAAAGCCCTAAAGGGGTCAAATCACATTTATAGCACTATATTAACCTTAAAATGCATTATATCATCTTAGTGGGGAGATATGAGGTTATTTGAGGCCATTATATTATAGAAAAAAAGTACATGAAAGTTCTTATCAACCCAAATCTATGATAGGGTATGCAGAATGCACACCCAAACTCAAGAAGCCATCTTTAGATGCTCACAATGGTATAGATAATTATTATGGAAGTATAAGGAATTGATATATGTTGAAGATAATCTTAAATAAAATTCTAGTGGAATTTTTCTGACCTTTCAAATTTCAATATTTTATGAACAATCCTTAAGAACTAAAACATCCTAAAACCCTACAAAACCCTTGTTCATGACCTGATAAGAATGTTGAGTAAGTAAATACATATATATGAGTTATTTTTTCAAAGAAAGTGTTCTGGGATTATAGAGGAATCTCTCAATCTACTTTTCATTATATTGGCTTATACCCTATTTCTATGGATATGGTACAAAACTAGTTTTCTTAATATATTTTGATGTTTTGTAGGTTCAAGGAAGAGTTGAAAGATGGGACTAAATTTTGGGAATAAATTAATACCCAATGTAACTAATAATGCTCATTTATTTATATAGTATATAAAATAGGTACCTCTATAAGCACCTTCACTTTAGGTAGTCCAAACTAGCATAGTGAATGTAAGGTGATCACCAAGTGAGAATGTGATAACTTTAATTAGGAGGTCTTTTAAGGCCTAACTAATGTATTTATAGATAATATGACTATTTAAAGCTGTCATAACACTAATTTCATGGATTATATTGGATTGTATTGAATAAATTATGGATCTTGGTGCCAAATGTGAGGATAGGTTTGTAGAACTAGTGATAAAGATTGTAGACGATGGGAACACTTTTCCAAAAGAATATAAATAATTAGGAACACATAAAATGCATGTTGAAGCTTTTTATTAACCCCCCATCATAGTTCACATGTGGCATCTCTCCCTAGTCTACTTTAGAGTGCTCAAGAGAGGATAAATGATGAGGATAGTTCCCAAGAAGGTAGCTGAAGGATCTTATGCTAGTTTTGAGGAGTTTTCATGCCTTAGAGGGAAATTTATCCAAATATACCTTTCATGGTATATTAAATACTATAATATTATGCCAATATAAATGATTCTCATGCTTTGATAAGTGGAATTGTGACCCTTGATCTCCACTTCTCTCTCTCTTCTCACACATTCTATAAGTACTAGCCATTTAAGATCTTATATTTTGGGTCCATGTCTAGTATGGAGAAGCCCTACTACTTTGAATATTGATATTTTAATTGAATAAACAATTGAATCTATTTTTTATTTTCCAATTCCTTACCTAAGTGTGTGGAGTAGTAACAAGTTAAATGGTAAGTGTTTATCATCTAGCCTTACATTCATATTTCTCTCTCATATTGTGTGCAAGCAATTCATTCTCTATAAGGTCACATGGAGTGTATTCAATTTCCTTGGCTATATCTAAGTGTGTAAAATTGTAATAGTGTCTAAGTTTAAAGCTATTTACCCTTTCACTTTGAGAAGTTTAGTACATATCACCTACATGTCTTAAACACTTATGTTGGAGTCCCATATAAGTTTGAAGTTAATCTTGTGAGTAATCTTTCATAGTGAAGATCAAAGTACTTTAATGGATATCATTTTAGTATATCACCTAGTTAGAGTAGGTCATTTCCATGTTTATTTATATCTCTTTTCACATAAATAATCAGTTAGTATATGTGATAAGCACTTATATATCAATCTAGGTAGCTATCCCTTAAACCTAAAGGTCTACTAATATAGGTAACCCACATACCTAGAAGTATTCTAATGTTTCCCAAATATTAGAGTAGGCTTGAATAGCCTCCTCTAGGGTGAAATATTTCATGATAATAGTAGGAACATTTAATAAAATTTTCAAAGGTATTGTCGATGTTACATGGTGTTTAGAAGTTCTGTGTAGATGAGAAAATAGGCAAACTTAGTCACCTAGGCCTGGAACTCAGATTTGTCCTATTAGGCCTAGAAGTTAGCCTTAAGGCATATAAGGCCTATCGCACCAAAAGGCACTTTCAATCATTCCAAGAAATATGACATGATGATAAGGTGTGATTTTTTTTATAGGTCATAAATAAATTATTATAAGTATAAAAATATAATAAAAATATCAATTTCACTCTCCAGGTGAAATTTGAACTATGCAGCCTAAAATACCCATTCAAACCACATGATTAAGTGCCCATGTCATTCACCACAAGAATATTTTGGAAAAATTTTATTAGAATTTTTTAAGTACCCATATTAAATTATAATCCATGAATTATTGATTTTGGTTGAGGGACTAAGGTTTATGAATCATCGTTAAGAGTATTATCATGTCTAGAATGCAAGTAGAATCCTATAGACAAACTTCATTACATATGTATCTTTGCACACTTTTTTCATTGGAACCAAATAATATAAATAAATTTTATGAGGTATATTTAATAAATATTCATGTAAATAAATTTTATTTTGTAAGTCTATACTTTATGAACCATCGTTATGAAGGTTAACCTCCAAAACCCTCCTATAGAATAGTTTTGAGAAAAGTCAAGTTTATTTCAATAAAAACCCCATAAATCATAATAAAATATATTTAATTATTAATTAAAATTATATATTTTCATATAAATGGTATTTTTTTGTATGGAATTGTACAAACATGGTATAAACAATGTTTTATGAAGAAAAAGTGCAAAATATAGTGGTACAATGTAATTTAATGAATTAAAATCCATAGAGAGTGAATTTTTGAATTTTAATTCCTTATAAATAAATTATATTATAAATACCATTCATATAAGTTACTTAGTGAGCTCATCCAAAACAACTAGTTTCTAGGAAATGAAAGAAAAGCTAACCTAGTCAACGTATTTAACTAATTTTTAGGTGTTGCTTGCCAAGGAGGATTATTTTAATGATATAATGTATTGGTTCATATATTTAATTCATCATATTTTCATTTTATAAAGTTTATATTCATGTTATAATGGCCACCAAGCACAAAAATATAGGCTACTACGATTATTTTATCCTACTATACCTATTTACTCAATCAAGTAAAGAAGAATGGCATAGAAGACTATATATGAGAGATAATATGGAGTTTTAATTCCTTTAAGATGATAAATATATTTAAAAAATTATCTTTGATGTCAACCACATGTTTAAGTAATCCTTGTGATGATTTAATTGGTCTTTAATTGCCTCAAATACATGCATAGCTCATCATGAATTCTAGTGCATGAATTAACACACTTCAATAGTAGTTGTATAATCAAAATGTGGCATAGCATGATGGTAGAGGATCTTGGATGATAAAAATAGATATGACTAACTTGTTTTCAATGCTAAATATATCATGAAACCAACATGTAAGACACTATATAAATGGAGATGTTTTAAGGACTATTATTTGCAAATTATAACTAAAATTTGACTTAAGTTAATGTTTAGATGTCTTATCCTTCTCTCCTCTACACCACATTGGATATAAATTCTATTTTTATATATATTTATTCCTTTATGCCATTTTAAAATATCTCTCTATTGGGCATGATGAAAATCTACAAGCACTAAGCTTTGTAACCTTTTCAAGTGAATAAAATGAATGTTTTTAGATTCCTTTATAGAGGTTTAGTGTGATTATGTTAGTTTGATTTTCACATGTGGTGATATTTTATCCCTTATTAGGTCATAATATTAGGTATTTATTAGTATGACATCTTATGTATGTCAATACACTACTTGATGTTGATTGATTGAGATAATAGTGGATATATTGACTAGTTAGTGCCTTGTATTAGGCTTTTCATTATTGCCCTCATTATTTGATCACTTTATGAAATATCTATGTGAAATAATATTGTATAATAATCCTTTGGAGTTCTATATTTAATGATTTATTTTACTTATCAGTGTTGTATTAGTTCAAATTGAGTGTATGAACCATCCATATAGGTGTATCACCATCAGTAGAACAAGACTTCATTTTTAAGTAATCTTTCTAACCCTTTTCATCTAAGTAGGTATTAGTAAATAGAGAAAATTTGATACATCATAGGAGATAGACTCAAAAATATATAGGTATGGTCTAAGATAAATATGTCCCACAACTTTAGACCATTCCAATGTTAGTCTAGGTTTAAAGGAGATCTAATCAATCTATCTTCATTAGGGTGCAACTTGGGTTTCTAATAGTTTTGACATGCCTAGTGGGACACAGATCCATCCATTAGAGTATAAATTTGTATTATGTTGTTAAAGGGAAGATCTTGTTCATAAATTCATTAACTTTCATGTGTTTTTATGCTATGGTAACCTATAAAGTAGAATTTTTTCACTCATATCCTTATCAACATCCCTATGATCCATCCTAGTTCTAATAGGATCCATATACATCTTTTTATAATCCTTATAAACCCTACCATGATCATGGTCAACACTATGAGAATCATTATCAAGACTATTAACCTTATGAACCACATTCACTTCCTTGAAAACCTACTTATCTATCTAATCAGTCATGGTAATCTAATGACATTCCTGATCATCTCAACCAAGTTTGAAGACAATACATATAAAGTTTCAAACAAACCCTATTTGGATATGAGAAATAAATGGTGATCATAGACACTCAAAAGAGATATGGATAGGAGGTCCCCAAGTATGAGATTTATATCATGAGATCTTAAATTTAGCTAGCTAAAGAAGTGTGTGTATATTTTATAAGACAAGGACATTCAAAATTTAATAGTGATATATTTTACATAGGTGGTATAATTGTAAACATTGAAGACAAGTTGGTAGCTCATGAGAGACATCAATTCCCCCTTGAGCCACCCTTTTCTCTTCATGAATATTAAATAAACATATATCACATCCCTCAATATTATTTCCAAGCCTTGCCAAACATTCCTACTTAGAATTCTATCTGAGAGAGACCTCAGAAGGTTGAATATGGGTCTTTTAAGGAGGCTAATTTTTATGTTTCACAATAGATCATACATGAGCCTTAATCTTTTGATTATTATGGAGAGATATTTAATTATTTACTTCATGGATTTAAGGCTCACCTTGAATAACATGTTTATCTTTCATATTAACATCTCCAATAGTTTATAATAGCTACAAAGGTAACATAATGTTATCAATAAGATCCTCATTTCATACCCATGTCTATAACAAGTGTAATACAAGAGGTCTTTAAACCTAAGTTCATGACTTGGAAGTAAATATAATAGTTAAGGGATAAATAAGAGAAGACAAACATAAGATGTTGAAATAAAAATCAATGAAGAAATCAATTTAGTGTCCATTCCCCCTTCCTTAAAATTCCAAGGTCTTCTCATAATGGAAAACTATTCAAGATAACTTGTAGTAGAGAGATCATGTTAAGGTGATTTAACTTGTGTAACCTCATGATAAAAATAAATCATCTATGGTATCACCTTTAAACCTTTCTCATATTCTTGAGTATTTTCAAGGATCCACCATGCCAATTCTTGAGAAGGAACCCCTCTTTTGTGAAGTAAATGAAGAAAGTTTAGCTGAGATAAATGAAGATGAGAGAGTCATGGATGAACAAGAAAAGGAAATCACTATTGAGGTATTTATTGGTAAGGATAGACATGACTTAGTATTTCATAAATTCAAAGAAAATGGGTTGAAATGTCAGATTTAGATGCAAGATAAATCACAAGAAAAAGAGGTTGCATTTAAACAAAAATAGTTTGTTTCTCAAGAGCTTCTTGATCACACAACTTTTCTTCATCAAGATGTTTCACAAGAAATTTTAGTAATTACCATCGATAAGTTAATCCCATCCAAATAAGATAAGATTCAAGGTAATTATGATGAGTTTTGGTATAAATATAAAAATATTTGCAATGAACATCAGGCTCTTCAAGGTCTCACACTTACTATTGAGGATGTTAAATAACAATCAATTGCTAAACTTATTAAGTTTTGTCCACAAGAAGAGAAAGTTAATGATGATGTAAGGAATTAAGATCTTTTGGTATAATTTGTACCTAAAATCATTACTCATAAATATAAACCAAATGAAAAAATATTTCCCTTTAACATGACTAAAGAGATACAAGAGGTCAATCATGAAAGGTTTGACAAGTCACCATTCTATGTGGAACAAAGTGAAGATAATAACCAAGACACATAAGATCATTGACATCCAATGAATGAGACTAAATTAAAATTATTATTGAAAATTATAATAATATGGGAATAATATGATTAGGTCTTGGATTCACATCTATAATTCATGCACTTGAGAGTAGATGTAGAAGGCCCAACTGTATCACCAAGAGGCAAAGAATGCTCAAATGCTTCTATATATAAGAAAGATACATCCATATGTGTCAATCATGATTCAAGGTTGCATGGTGGACAATCTAGATTTCCATTTTACCCTAGAGGAAAGATTTTGATTTTAGGTTAGTTATTTTAGTTTGTTTGTCATGTTTCAATAAGTGAATAACATAAGCAATAGTCTATTTCTCTATTGTTGTTTGTCATTTTTTCTTATTTCCTTAGGTTAATTGTGTTTGATTTATAGTTTAAGTGTGTTTACTTGTTTCTATTGTGTCTTGTTTTTGTTGAAGTCAAGAAGAGGTGTTTCAAAGTTCAATAGTCTATTTGGTAGTCAAGATAGTCATCAAACCATGTTATCATGCTTCAAATTGTCATTGTCATGAAAATCCAATTAGTTACTTGACCAATAGGCTGGTCAACCCCTGTGAGTCATAAAAAATATTGGTAATTTATCCTATTAAGGCTAAATTACACACACTATAACTCAAAACTTATCAAGGTACTGCTATAAGCTTTTTTAGTGGCAATTTTCCTTGTAAAACCTTGTATTTTGCCTTAACAATGAAGTTCTTAGTTTAATAATGATTAAATTATACCTTTAAATGCAAATAAATAATTCAAAATAATTTTATACACTTTAAAAATCATGAATTTACCTTAATTCAAAGTTTCATACTTTGGAAATAGGTTTCACGCAAGTTAAAACATAGAAAAGGCATATATTTAGCTCACACATGAGACTTTTGGCCCCAAAATCGTGTAAAAATAATTAAAACTTGTTATAACATGTTATTTGACTCATTTTTTATCCTCTTAATGCCATAAAATTGGTGATTCAAGCTTTAGTTATGAATAAAAACAAAATGAAGGCTTTTTAAATGTGTTTTCATGTAAAAGTATAGAATTATATGGCCCATTCCATATAGAAGAGCTCAAGATTATGAATAAGAGGGAATATCAGGTGTTATAAAAAAATTTCAAGGTAATAATATTTAATAGCAGCCCAATTTTTTTTCCATTTGGTCATCTAACTTCTTTACACATAGTGAGAGCCCTTCAATTTTTCAAGTGGTATGACCATGAGAGAGAAAATCAAGGTATATAATTTTGGCCAGATAAATTAGTCTTAGAGAGATTCCATATACAACAAGTGGTTATCAGTTTAGTTCTCTCACCTTTTTTAACCATCCCTTTGAATTCAAGGTATTCATTATGGCTCCTTCATCCAAGTAGGCAGTCAATTTTCTATGTTTTCTCTTCATCAGGGCATCATGACAAAAAATTTCAAGATTATAGTGCTTATAAGGAACATAATTAATAATTATATGATGGTAATTAGCTATTTTACACATGTGTGAGGGTGGTATAGATCTCAATAACACATAATAGTTTATATCTATAGTTTACAAGCATGTAAAGGGATTTGTATGGTCTAGGAGAGAGAAAGATTTTCAAGAATTATTGGTTTCTTGCTTGCAGAGGTCTCCATCATGTTTATATGTACTATTATCATGTTATAAAAGTTTCATGAAGCTTCATATCCATAATATTATCAATTTTCTCTCAAGAGTTCTCAAGGAGTCACTATTTAGCATTTGTCAAGGAGTTTTAAGGGAGTTACTATTATATGTTAGGATTTAAAGCACAAAATGTAGACACCTATTAAATATAAAATATTTATGCATCTATGGGAAAATAGCACTTAATATATGTAAAGGGTGTGTTATATGTAGGTTAGGATAGGGTAGGACAAGTTAGATAATTATAAAAAGGGAGGATGGTGCACTGGTGGTCTTCAAATAACAAGGATTATTTCAATCACTCATGACATCACCTGATGCAAAGATGCATAAAACTTAAATGAAAGCTAGTGGAACTACCAAGAGTGATTTTCCTTTTCCCATTGAATATATAAACCTAGGGTGCCCTAAAAAGTTATTCAACAACATATTTCCAAATATAATGCAAAAGGGGGTTTATAAACTAGCTCTAAGCCAAATATGACAACAAATAATGAGCAGGGAATGAGATGTCCTATTAACAACATTTATAAAACATATTACTACACTTCATCAATATAAAATAATAGAGAAACACATGCCTTTTCATTAATTTTTTAATAAAATATTAGATACATCAACATTTCAAAATGCCATGGGGACAAGAATGGTGGATTTACTCCATATTGGATATGGGAGACATATCAAGATGTTCTTAGAGATTGATAATGGTTGTATAACTAAAACCACCTTAAAAAGAGAGAGAAAACACACATAGTAGTGATCCCAGAATGTGGAAGATCTTATACTAAGTAATACATGGACCAATACAATGACCAACATAATGGCCAACTAACCTTGATTATAACATCATACTATCATGTTTATCATCATTGTTTGACACATTTCTTAAAGTGTACAAGTAAATATTGGAGAGGTGTATAACTAGGAAATAATACTAAAGTAACACCACTACAGGGATTTAATCCAAATGATCGAATGCCACTAGTTATTTATGGGTTCTATACTGAAATTGTACCACTTGATAGATTCATAGGATTTCTAAATCTTACTCTATCAGTCTTGTGAAGCTAACATGATATTTCCAAGTGGTTACCATAATTTCAATCTTGGCTTTGTTGAAAATTCTTGACTTAATAAACACAATAGATTAGATAGTATATGCTCGAATACATATCATCGATCTCTAGGAATATGCTTAATCTTTATCTTGTGACAATGTACTAACTTTTCAACTATTCTTTCACACTATTATATCTTTTTATCCAATCAAACATGTATCATCAGATTATAATCCATGAGATGGAGCATCATTATACATTGCTTTCTCTTAGACCTAAAGATGTGCCACTTGGCAACCCTATGCTTGTCTTGGGATCCTTTGACTATTCAACTTTGATCATGCACCATTGGATCATCTTACTTTGCAAAAATGAGTGTCATTGGATTTGCCTCCATTCAAAACCAAATAACTACTTCATAAGTATAAAATTGATGC
This sequence comes from Torreya grandis, assembly GCA_037957365.1. Classification (NCBI taxonomy): domain Eukaryota; kingdom Viridiplantae; phylum Streptophyta; class Pinopsida; order Cupressales; family Taxaceae; genus Torreya; species Torreya grandis. The sequence goes on from JARHVA010001126.1 coordinate 3,639,483, forward strand.
TTGTATGACCATAATAGAACATATTAATCCCAATAGTTAGTCCCTATAGCTTAAAGTTGATGTATGCACACCTATCAAAAGATGTCCATGAGACCATCACCTATGAAAAGATTAAAATTTTCTCTTTTATCTCTTATGGTTTGTAGCATCTTATTCTTTAAGATAATTATTTTAGGAATTTCTCCCATAATAATATCTCTGAAGCATTGAGCATTCTTTCAGACCTTTTATATGTCAGGACAATTATCTCACACAAAATGTCTAAAACAATTTCCTTGAAACAAATAATCCCTACATCTTTTGAATAAATCTCCATTTACACTTTCCTTGAAGAAATGCAATTCTTTCAGACTTTTTACATGGGCAAATTTTTTTCTAGAAATTAGACTTCTACTTTGTAGCAACTTTACAGAAAGTACCTTTTAGGTCCTTTATGCATACTCTTCAAAAGTTTTGTCAAGGGCACCTGCCCTATAGAATTACCCTCTAGCCCTTTGGAATGGTCCTTTTGGATATCTTGAAAGTGTCCTTCAATCTTATTGAAAATATCCCCTAGTTCTTCTAAAAGTGTGCTTCAAATTTTTTGCAAAGGTAAACTACCCAAAATAAATGACCCTTTAGAGATTTTTCAAAGGCAAAATGACCCTTTAGACATATTGTAAGAGAAAAATAACCCTTTAGGCCTTTGGTATGGATAAAATTCCCAAAGGAATGATCCTTTCAAGATTTTTGTGTAGATAAAATGACTGAAGGAATAATCCTTTGAGCTTTTTGTATTAAGAAAATGCCTGAAGGAATAATCCATCAAACTTTTTGTAAACACTTTGCTGAAATTAATAAGTCCTTACAGTTTACTCTAAATAATGTAAATAACCCTTCAAGATTTTTTTGCGGATAAAATTCATGAATGAAAAAACCCTTTGGGCTTCTTTTGTGGACAAAAATATTGAAATAATACGTCCTTTGGATAATTTTATGTCAACACTTTTTCTAAATTACTATAAGGGATTTCTACCAAATAAAGACCAAATTAACATAAGGATATACCTGATGCAAAGTGCCCAAAGGAAGTAAACTAAGTAAAGACCAAGTTAAATCACCTATCCACTTAAACATGAACTTGACCTTTTAAAATAACACTTTGGAACAATAATTGGGATAATGACTTAGACATTAATACTTGGTTAGGGATGGACTTAGGAATTTTCACTTGATAGGGACCCAATTGCCTTAGTGAAATTTTTGGAACTAGCACTGACTCTCTCTCAAGGATGGATACCCCAAATGGGTGTGTAAAGAAACCCAAAACATAAGACCAGGTGCCAATCCATTAGATCATAGAGTCAATACTTACCAATTTTCAGAAAACACTCATGAAGGCTTAAAAAAACAAGGTAGACTTAACAAAATTATATTATGAGGATTTGAAAATAATACATAATAGAAACACAATAAGAAACTATATAAATAAGGCCCAAAGTAGAGGGGTAACAAAGCAATAGAAGGATAGATCAATAAAACACTATATAATATGTACATTATCTATACTCAATTGAGGAAATAATTTAGATGCTTTCCATTATCTAGAGGCTCTATTATTATACCATCCCTTAATCTCTTTAACTTTTCTATTAGCTTGGTGGCCAAGATGAATTAAACCCATCTCTTACACTTGCCTGAAGTTATTATAGCTAGGTCATAATAGGATGATAATTTGAAACAAAACCACCCTAAATGGTCTCAAGTCTAGATAAGACCAATCCAAAAGATCTTAATACTTTTTTAGTAGCTATAAATATACGTTCTTCTTGTATCTAATCAAGTGAGTACCAAGCAAGAGTACACCAAGATTAACAATGTCATTTGTGTACTCAAAGTACTTCTTGAAAGAAAACTAAAAGAATTCATCCTTAAGGGCATAAAAACAACCCCATATTCATAAAATGACATCTTCCAAATAACATATCCATTATGAAACCTAGTCACAAGAACAATTGGTTGCTCAACAATGTCTAAACACCCAATGGAGTCACCCATTTATACATCTATGTCCAACACTTATTTCAAAGCACACATCAGATCTTTGATTACATCATGAATGGGTAACTCATTTAATTGTGTTATACTATCATCATAAGAAAAATCATACATTAGGACTGTCTTGAACACACTCCAAAACTAATCAATAATAGTAATAAACATCATTTCCATGGAGGTAGAAAACTTACATGTGGAGTCTTGGCAATCAAACATAAAAATATAGTATTCAACTTATACATACTTAGGTTCATCTAAATCCTCATTAATTTATTTAGTAGTATCACATGGGAAATGTAGGAGGAAGAAATTTTCACACCAATAAATGTCAATATCAACATCTATAGCATTTACTTTGGCATTTAACAAATCAGGCACTTCCATTCTAGCCTCTAAACTTGTTTCCATCATCTTTAATGCAAACATAATGGTGAGATAAGGTTTTTATGAGTCACCTTTGAAGTATTATCTCCATCCTTCCATATTTTTAATAAATATAAAGGATACTCAAAGCTAAAATGAAGATATTCAAAATAGGCATTGATATTCCTTAAAACTAGATGATAAAAATGGAGTCACAAGTAGAATCAAAATTATAGAATATAAAAGTTAACAAACTATTCTGATACATGCTAAAAATAAAATTTGTTGAACTTAATGATGAGATAATCACACAAAGACACTAAATTTTTTAAAATAATGTTCAAAAGGGAAAAAATCACCTTCTAACATACAACATTAAAATCTCTTTATAATAAATGTATTAGAAGTCAATTATCAAGCCTCAAAACATCCTGGCACATCCCTAGTGGAGTGTTATGATGTTCACAGCCAAGATAGTCAAATCAATGTAGTAACAACTTATAAATTCACAAGCTGAAATACTTATGGTTCTCTGCATGAGTCCCTAGTAACACACAAGTAACCATGATTTCAATTTAGTCTTCGGTAATGCTGCTAGAAGAGTGTTGGTTCTTAGTTGTACACCTTGCACACTCACCTTGCACACTCAAAATCAAATGGCAAAAAAATATGAAAAACCCACTAGAATGTTGTTGTATTTGGGGAAGGATTTTGCATCAATATTAGAACAAATGTATAAAATAACTAAGCGGCATCTACAAAGGGTATGGTCAGATCCCTAATACTTTTGGCTCTGCTTGAACCAAGGTGAGAGGACCTATAGGGTAACTTTATCACATGGAGAGATTTTATAGTTCAATATCCATGGGGATTATTGGCATAGAGAGACACAAATCTAAATAGAAAATAATCAAACTCTCTCACTCCACCTAATAAGTGTTGTCACACATAATGAGAAAATATTCTAGGCTAGACATAAACTACTAAAAATATATTTAAAAGTGATTACAACTTTCATTCAAAACAATTTTCAACACAAGGGCTAAATAAAATATTTTAATGTTGGGTTATAAATCATAAAATGTAGACACATGTTAAATATATAATGTTTATGCATCTATAGAAAAATAACACTTAAGATATGAATAGGGCATGTTATATATAGGGTAGGATAGGGTATGAAAAGTTAGATAATTATAAAAAGGGAGGATGGTGCACTGGTGGTCTTCAAATAATAGGGATTATTTAATCATTCATGACATCACCTGATGCAAAGATGTAAAAAGAATTAAATGTAAGTTAATGGAACTACCAATAATGATTTGCTTATTCCCATTTAATCCATAAACCTAGGATGCCCTAACAAGTTATTCAACAACATATTTCCAAATATAACTCATAAAGTAATTTATAGCCTAGTTTTAAGCCCAATATGACAACCAATAAGGAGTAGAAAATGAGATGTCCTATCAAAAACATTTAAAAAAAATATTATTGTACTTCACACACAAAAAATAGTAGAGAACCACATGCATTTTCATTAACTTTGCAAGAAAATATTACATACATCAATGTTTCAAAATGCTGTGATGGAGATAAGCATGGTGGATTTTCTCCATGTTAGACAAGGGAGACATATAGAGATGCTCTCAAAGCTTTCTAATGGATGTATAGATACCACCACCTTAGAAAGAGAGAAAAAAACATACACAATAGTGATCTAAAAATGTGGAAAAGCTTATACTAATGAAGATGCAGACCAACATAATAGCCAACCAACCCTTGCTATAATGAAATATTAGTATGTTTTTCATCATTGTTTACCACATTTATTCAATTATATAATTCCATATTATAAACTTGTACAATTTGGAACCAACACTCAACTAGCTCCATTTCCAAGGATCTTGATCCAAAGTATTGAATGCCATTGGCTATCTATGGGTTTTATACCAAAATGGTGTCATTTAGTAGCTCCATGAGCTTTCTACATCTTACGCTATCAGTCTCATGGGATAATGTTATCTTTCCAAATGGCAGTCCCATGCTTACTATAGGCTTTATTAAAAATTCTTGAATTAATATATGCCATAGATAGGATAATGTATGCTTGAACATATATCATCGATCTATAGGAACATGCTCAATCTTTAGCCTAGGACCATGTATTGAATTTTTAATTATGCTCTCACACGATTAGATTTTTTTATCCTATCAAACACACATTATTAGATTGAAATTCATGAGATGGAGTGTCATTATACACTACCTACTCTTGGCCCTAAGTATATGCCACTAATCAGTGCTATGATTGTCCTAGGTTTCTTTGTCTATTTAAATTTAATCATGTACTATCAAATCATCTTACTCTAGGTAAATGAGTGTCATTAGATTTGAATCCATTATAAAACAAATGGATACTTCATATGATATAAATTAATGCTCATTTGATAGTCTTAGAATATTTAAATCCTAATGACTAGTCCTTACAACTTAAAGCTGATGTTTGTGCACTTGTCAAAAGACATTTCTGAGACCATTACCTATGTAAACTTAGAAATATCATTGGGACTTTTCTTATTATATATTTGTCTTAAGAATTACAAATTTCATTGACCCTTTGGTCTTCATAATAATTTTCTTGAGCCTTTTGTATTTGGTCTCTTATGGTCCATAACATCCTGGTCTTCGAGATAATTGTTTCAGGCATTTATCCCACAACAATATCTAAAAAGAATTGAGAATTCTTTCAGACCTTTTTCATTTTTGTATAATTATCTTAAATAAAATGTCTAAAATATTTCCCTAAAACAAATAAGTCCTATATATTTGGAATAAATCTATCTTTACACTTTCCATAAAGAAATGCAATTCTTTCAAACTTTTTGCATGGGCAAAATGTCTGATGGAAATAAGACTTCTGCTCCATAACAATTTTTCCAAAAGTAACCTTCAAGCTTTCTAAAATTACCTTTAAGGATCTTTTTGGATACCCTTCATGTTTTCTATCAAGGTCACCTACCCTATAGGATTTAATTTCGGCCCTTTGGAATGGCCCTTTTAGATCTCTTGAAAGTGCCCTTCAAACTTATTGAAAATGTCCTTTGGATCTTCTAAAATTTTCCTTCAAAAAAATTCAAGGGAAAAATACCCAAAAGAAATGAACCTTTAGAGATTTTTAAAATGTAAAATGACCCTTAGGACCTTTTTCAAGGGAAAAATAGCCCTTCAGGCCTTTTGTGCACACAAAATTCCTGAAGGAACCATCCCTTTAGGATTTATGTGTAGATAAAATGTTTGAAGGAATAATCCTTCAGAATTTTTATGTGGACAAAATTCCTGAAGGAATAATCCTTCAAAAAATATTTAAATACTTTTGAAAAAATAAATATGTCCTTAAAATTTACCTAAAATAATGGAAATAACCCTTCAATATTTTTGTGTAGACAAAATGCCTGAAGGAAATATCCCTTCAATCTTCTTATGCAGACAAGAAGCCCAAAAGAATATGGCCTTTGGATAGTTTTGCATGAACACTTTTTCCAAAATACTCTCTATGTTTTATACCAAGTAAAGGCCAAATTAACATAAGGAAATACCTGATGTAAAGCCCCCAAAGTAAATACACTAAGTAAATATCAAGTTAAATCACCTATGTATTTAAACATGAACTTGACCTTTCAAAAGAACACTTTGAAACAATAATTAGGATAATGACTTAGACATTGATACTCGACTTAGGTTGGACTTAGGCATTTTCACCTAACAGGGGCCTAATTTCTTCAATACAATTTTGGGTAGTAACACATACTTCTCATATCCATTTCCACCTCCATCTAGGTTCATCCCCATATCACTATCTTTCACTACCATTTCTCACTGTGATAAATCCTAATTTTCACCTCCATTCACTCTTTACCACTTTCATTCATCTCCATCTCATGAATCCACTACCAAGGAAAATTTGAGGACTATGGTGGGCATTTTACTCATAATATTAGGGTTATGTGACCTTTAATACATTACTAAATGGGGGTAAAATGACCACCTATAGCCAACAACAGTATAGTCAAGGGTTTATTATGAAGTATAAAGGAAAAAGAGTGTGGAATATATCTAATTTAAGGTTTTATTCCATTATTCTCTTATCAAGTTAAAATAATGGAATTACAATAATCATATTCATGTTTGGTGACCTTATTTAAGGCCAAATTTAGACCTATTCTATATAAACATAGTCATCCATAATTAAGAAAGGACACAGTCTTTTAGAGGTTGACATAATGACATAAATATATGAGTGAAAGTGAAAATAATTAGTGGAAATTTATTGACCTATTATTGATTTCAATCATGACTCAAACCAAGGATGTGGACATAATTAAATATTCAAGTGTCCTTTAAGACACCTACAGGTATATACTGAAGTAAAACATATAGCAGTCAAGTGTCTTGGCAGTCTTAAGGGTTGTCTATGTTTTTTGGAAGCTATTTGGATGACCCAAGTACATAAATAGTGACATTGATAACCTCAATGAGGGTTTCAAGTATAATACATATATAATCTATTTAATAGTTCAAGAAGCACAAGAAGAGACCTACAATTAGCTCTCAAGAATATAGTCTTAAGAGAAGGAGTTCTAGTAAAATATGAAAGAGAGGCTAAGCTTAAATTAAGGTGGTTGAAACTAATGTAGATCATATTAAGACTATATGAAGACTCATAGAAACCTTGTAGTTTTTTCAATATCTCCAAGAATTCTCAAACCATGTCATAGTCTGTACAAGCCTAAACATTATGCACAGTCAATTACATAGTGATGGAAAGGCTTATTTTCAAGAATATGGTGGTATGGTCTGAAGGAGATATTTTTATAAAGAGATGGCTATAATTTTTGGATTAAGTGGAAGACCTAAAGGAGAATTTTTTTTATTTTAACATAAATTTCCATGTTAATCTTCACCTACAATAGGTTTGGATAGTTATTGAAGCATGCTAACTCTTTAATAAGACTAAGACTGTAAAGATGGTATTGTTATGCCTTAGAGATGTATGAGGTTTTATACTTAGTTTGAAGATTATATTAAATGGTATGAAAGGTTCTATTAGGATATGAAATTTGAATGGCATAGTAACATAATTAGGTCTCATGTAAAGCACACTTATAGCCATGAGGGTACATGCCTATCTCCAAGCTTATGGAGTTGATAGTAAATAGTCCATGATGGAGTTGAATGGTCAAATGGATGAGAAATTTTAAGGGAAAAATAGATATATTAAATAACTAGAGGGTGAATATGGAATTACAAACAATGACACAATCAAATTCAACTGTAACATGCATACCTACAACCATATTAGAAGCCATTTCCACTCATACACCCACATGTTCTCAAGGTGAAAATTAAGACCATTCCAATCAAGGAGATGAGATTATAATATCACCTCTACATTTTTTTATGAGTGGAAATATTGAATATTATATTAATGAGATTTATCTCAACTATAAAACTCATGAAAGTACTATATAGGTTTGTTGTATAAACTAAGACTATGTAAGGTCTAAGAACACTATTTGAAGAACAAAATGCCAAAAAAATAGATGAGAGGAAGGTTTCAAGTGAATTAAGAGGTATGAAAAGTTAAAATTCATGGTTTAATGGTATCAAACGTTTAAAATTCCTCATGAAACCACCTAATATAATGTTGACAGGGTGTAAGCTTTGAGAGCCCATGAAGAAGAATGTCTTTTTGATGGGTAGCGTGATCCAAGAAGTGACTATTGAAAGGTACAAGTCATTTAAATAATATTTTTATATCCTAATAAAATCATTATAAATAATTATTAGGCCCAAAAACATAAAACATGGTCCTTTGCACATCAAAACACAATTTTCCATACACACATAGTCAACATTCGAAGGCAATTTTGAGAGATTTTGAAGTTTTTTCAGACCCTATAGGTCTAATAAATACTTAATTTTTGGTAAAAATAATAATAATGACCATATAAATCTTATAATTAAATTTTTAAGGTAAAATTATTAGTATAAGTGGTCATTATTTTAACATAGTCACCTACATATCTACTAGCAACCAAAGGAGGAGACTAGTGAGCTTTTGGGAGGAGTAAAGAAGTGAAATAGAGGAATTAAACTTAATTAAGAGTTTATGATATATTTTATGATGATGTTAATGTATAAATATGATCTATGAAGTATATTCCATTCAATTTTTCAAGCAAAAAACCTTTGAGGTTAGGTTTAAGATGAAAAAGACCAAAATCAGTATATATGCTCTTAAGACTCTTTACTTATTTTTAGACTTTTTAATGATATAGACACATTTAAGAAAGGTTTAAAAGTTATTTTAAAATGTTATATGGTGTTTATAAGCTCAATGTAGATGAGAAAATAGGCAAACTCAATCACCTAGGGTTTTACAAGCTAAGACTGCTTGAAAACCTAGGGTAGAGAGACAAGAGAGTAGAGGGTTTTAAAAAGATATAAAAAAAGAATGAGGATGGTGGTAAATTTAATAAAATGTTTTAGGATTTTAAAAATCCTTTAAATCTTCTCCTGAATAATGAAGGACTTGTAAACCTATGCTTTAGCAAACACACAGTCTAAACAAAGAAACCCCACATGTAGTCTTAAGAACCATAAGGTAAAATGGATTTTGGACATAAAAAAAAAGGTCACATGAGGTGAAATTAAATGATAAACACTGATTTTTCATCCACAAATCAACTACACTAACCATTAGACCCTAAAATGCAGCTTTGGCCAATTAGGCTTAGAAATTACCCTTAGGACCTATAAGGCCTATAGCACCAAAAGGCACTTGCAAACTTTCCAAAAAATATGACATAATTTTAATGTGTGATTATTTATTATAGGTCATAAATGAATTATTATAAGAATAAAAATACAATAAAAATTTCAATTTCACTTTCAAGGAGAAATTTGAACTATCCAGTCTAAGACACCCATTCAAACCACCTAATCAAGTGCTCATATATTTCACCACATGAAGAGTTTGTAAAAATGATCATAAAATGTTTTGATGAAACATATTCACTTATAATCTATGAAGGATTGAGTTTGGTTGAGGGGTTGAGGTTTATGAACCATTGTTAAGAGTATAAGCATATCCAGAATGCAAGTAGAACCCTATAGACAAAATTCATTATGTATGTATATTTTCACACTCATTAAATGGGAAAAAAATATTAGAAATAAATTTTAGTGTGTATATTTAATAAATATTCATGAAAATAAGTTATGATCTGGAGGTCTGTACTTTATGAACCATCATTAAAAAGGTTCATCTCTAAAACCATCCTACAAACTACTTTTGAGAAAAGATAAGTTTCTTGAAATCAAAACCACATGAATCATCCTAAAATATCTTGAATGATGAATTAAAATTATATAGGGTCATATAAATGGTACTTTTTTTTACAAAATTATATAGACATGGAAAAAAATAATGTTTTTTGAAGAAAAGTGTAGAATATAGAGGTACAAAATAGTTTAATAAATTCCAATCCATGGAGAGTGAAGTTTGGAATTTTTTATTCCTCGTCAATCCATTATATTATAGAACACATGCATGAAAATTCCTCTATGAGCTCATCCAAAATGGTTATTCTACAAGAAATAAAGGAAAAACTAAACTAGTCAACCTATTTGACTAATTTTCAAGTGTTGATCACCAATGAGGACTCTTTTTATGATATAAGACATTAGTTCATGTCTTCAGATCATCATATTTTTAGGATTTTAATTTTTTATTTAGTTTATAATGGCCACCGAGCATAAAAAGTTAGGCTACTAGGCTTGTTTTAGCCTAGTAGGCATATTTATTCAATTAAGTAAAGAAGAATTGTGTAGAAAAATATATATGATATCTAATGTGGAGTTATCATGGCTTTTATCTAATCTAGATCATGCAAAAATAATTATTGATGTTAAATACATGATTAAATTATCTTTATAATGAGTTAGCTAATGTTCAACTACTTCAAACACATGCATAACTCATCTTGAGTTCCAATATATGAGTCAACTCACTTCAACAATAGTGGTCTAATTAAAATGTGGTGTAGAATTATAGAAGAGGATATTAGATAAGACAAAGAGGTCCCAAAACCTTGTTTTAAATGCCAAAGATATCATATAATCAACATGCAAGAAACTAGACACAAGGAGAAGTATTAAGTACTATTATTTACAAATTGTAACTAAAAATTGACTTGAGTTAATGTTTATATGTCTTATCCTTATCTCCCCTATGCCGCATTGGCTAGAGCTTCTATTTTTGCTATATATCTAGGACTTTAGTCCATTTTTAAGATCCCTCTCTTGGGCATGATGAAGCTCTATCAAGATTGAGCTTTGTAACCTTTTCAAGTGAATAAAATGAATGTTTTTAGATTCCTTTATATAGGTTTAGTATGATTACTTTAGTTTTATTTGCACATGTGGTAAAATTTTATCCCTTGGTAGGTCCTAATCTCATTTAGTTACTAGTATGCCATCTTAAGTAGGTTATATATAGTGTTTGATGTTGATTGATTGACCTAACATTAGATATATTACCTAGTTAGTGAATTGAATTAGGCCTTCCATAGTTTCCCTGATGCTTTGATCACTTGATGAAACCTCTATGTGAAATATTATTTAATAATAATAATTTTGAGTTATATATTTAGTGGTTTGAATCACTTATCAATGTTTTATTACTTTAAATTGAGTGGATGAACCAACAATATAGATGTATCACCATCAATATAATATGATTTCACTTTTTAGTAATATTTCTAAACCTTTTCATCGAAAAAATCAAATAATTTTTAGTAAAATAATAAAATTTGATACATAAAAAGAGTTAGAATTATAAATCTATAGGTCTGGTTTAAGATACAAGTGACCCACATCCTTAGACCATTCTAATGTTAGTCTAGGTTTGAAGGACATTTGAGCAATCTACCTTCAATAGGGTACAACTTGGGTTGCTAACACTTATCAAAATTAACTAGTCCCATGGTAGATAGAGAGATTTAAGATGTATTCAAATAGATTCTATTACAAAAAATTCATGAAATAATCTTATTCAAAAAGATTCCCACATTTACATACATGTGCCCCATTATTAAGGAATGAGATGTTAAGCTATTAGCAATGGGAAAACTCAAATTTATAAATGGATCATATTAAACTATTAAGACCATAAAAAATAAAATAATAAAAGGACAAAAATCAATGTAGATTTAGAGCATTTTCCTAGATTGGTCTTATAAGCTCCTCATTTTAGAGTATTCACTAATCTACTAGATTCAATAGCATGAGTTATACAACAACTATTTGAATATAATGTCATATATCTTCCTCCAATTGAAGTGGTTGATATAACATGGCCTCTTCCAAAGTGTTAGGATTAAAATTAATTATATGAAAATCATAGGGTATAGGACACACCAAAAATAGATGGATTAGCTTGAAGCATAAGATACAAGACCATATTTAGGTGAACATTTTTGATGTGGGCACACCCACTAAGGAAATGAAACAACAAATAGAGGAAAAGGCACTTAATATATTTCTAGATCCTTCTCCTATGAATTTATATAATGAGTTAGGGCCCACATCAGGGGTTTATTATACATATTAGGCTCATCCACCACTAGCTTCCTATCACATAGTTATAGAGGAAACAAATCCCCTACATAATATTATGGGCATGTATCTCTCTATAGTACCACCTAGACCATTTATCAAATTTTAAGAGCAAGAGATTATGGATGATGGTACACATTTACATGTGATCTTTATACAATCATATATAGACTACCATCATGTTCATATTATCATGGTTAACAATGGGTCAATCATAAGCATGTGCACCATGACACTCCTACAACACTTGGGCTACATAGAGTGGGATATATTACATATAGATACAATGATTAGTTTTTTTAATGGCCATGTTCAAATCTCAATTGGATAGATATTACTTCTATTATTGGTGGGACTAGCACACATAGCCACTTAGATTCTAGTAGTACCTAGTGTGGGTGTATTCAACATAGTATTGGGCAAGCCATGGTTATAGTAGATAAGAGGCATCCCATATATATTATATTTATGCATCAATTATATACATTTAAATGAGGTGGTTAAGATTGAGGGTGTCCCATATTATTATACTCTTTCCATCCTATAGGTAGTTCTAATATAGATTCTAGTCACACTTATAACATCAACACTAGTTAGATTTTCAGTTACACTACCATATATTGCATGATTATCCATTTAAGAATATAACATAGCTCTTACATATACATCATAGTACTCAATATATTCATTAGAGTAGGGTAGGTCTACTTCTTAAGTGTCTACATGAACACATACTCTCCCTTACTGACCATTACTAGAGAGATAATTGTATTAGAGATATGTTACAGATTGTAGAGGACCTCCCTCTATGAAGTTCACATTAAGATTATTTGTATTTGGGTCTATGGGTTCTCATAATAGGCAACCTACATCACCTATATATTCATCATATACTAGATGAGTCCCCAAGACCCCCATAGTTCATAGAGCATCACTACTTATGTACCTTTAGGTTCTCATTATACAACACACTAGATCATGGATTCACAACCACCCTTTCACACCTTAATCATGATCATTATTCCATTCTTTGATAATGATCATGGGAATGGTATGTCTCCCTTGAGATTCCTTAGCTAGTATGGTTTCTCTCCTTATATATGCTTCCTTCTCTCTCTCTCTCTCGATCCATATACATGGTTTATTTTTAATATTATTGTACATAGCTTATACTCACAAAATAAAAAATCAATATAACATATTAAAATATAAAAACATTCAAATATTTCAAAAAATCCAATATTTGTTATAGACTGTATGCATCGCTTTGCTTACATTTCTACTCCTTGCCTTATATTACATATTGCTAGGTATCCTAGTATACTTGGTTTTATCATACACATATGATTCACTTATTCTTATCAAGTTCTTGTAGATTATAGATATAACTCTAGTCCACTACATTGATCCATACAAGCTATCATATACCCATTAGGGTAATGCAAACCAATCCAAGTATATACATTTCTACATCTACCCACTTGGGTGAATCTCCTACATAGTTGTTATTAACAATTTTTATCTTACATACTATACATTCTAGTTATGCATTGATTTTTCTTGATGTTGATCATTGTTGTTCATTACTCATATTTTTTTTTTACTATCACTAGTTAGGTTCAGTATAAGTGCGCCCTATCATCTACATAGATTTGTATTACATAGTCATACATGCTTTGATTTCTAGTTCCTAGATTAGACTTGATTGTGTTTCTTATGTTTATTCCATCTTTGAGGGCATTTGAATATGGAATTATTCCTTATACTCTATGCTACTTCTTTATTATTATGCCTTGAGTATGTGCCCATGTCCCTTATGTGTTCTCTTTCATGATTTTATTTGTAGACATTTAAAAGTGTCCCTATTAATGGATCTATGCCAAATTACTTGTGTTTTCATATGTGAACATTTTAACATATCATTCTTTGTGTCTCTATGCCAAATTACTTTTTGTTTGCATATGTGGACATTTAAACATGTCCTTCTATGTTTTCATTCTTATATTTAGTGACATGTGCCCATGTCCCTTGTATTATGTCCCCTTGGCCTCCTTATTTCATGCCTCATGTGCTTGTATGTTTAATTCTTTGTATTCTTCTACACCATAAAACTTGTGTTTCCTTATTACACACACACACACACACACACACACACACACACACACACACACACACACACACACACACACACATTTTCAATTTCATGGGAGATCTCATGAATTTTCCCATCCCACTTGAGATCCTTGATTGACATAATGCCCCATCCTATTAGCTAGTTACTTATATTTTACTGATGTTATACATTGCTTACATATATCTTGGAACTCAAATATAATGATAGATTACATCATATGTCTTACATTTCCTACTATTACCTATATACATTTACATTCTAATGTTATGTTTATACATTATATTAGAATATCATGCTCTAACTAACACATTTTATAGAGATACTTATTTAGAGAGTAGTTATTCCATAGATTTCAAACCTAATCTAAAAATAAGGGGAATTTATAGGGGTTCTCATAGAGATTATATTATTATTTTTATTTTTCATTGATACATTTCAACACATAGGCTCAATTAAAAAAATTAGACTCAAGGAAGACAAAAAATAGAATAGAGGTTCAAAAGTTAGTCCCAAACACATAGAATTCAAACTAGGTAGACATTATCACCCACATTGGGACACTAGCACCATAGGGTAATATTTTCCACTATAGGGCACTATTGTCCAATAGCCCCACCTTTAGGATAGTCTAGATCATTCAAACTAGTACATCAAGGACAATATATATTTACATAGATACAGTCACATGTTTGGTAGTTATATTCATATTTAGTTCATATTCAATCATTTTAATATAGATTCATAATAATTATTCATATTTGGGGGCATCATGCATAGCATAATTACTCATACATTTAGTAAATACATATATTCATCTATTACATAATTGATTCATATTACATATACTCAGATACCATATAAGGGGCATGTACATAACACATTGGTTTCCATATACTCCACTATAGACATGTTGATTAGATGAAATGGAAAACTCCATGTAATTATCTACATTGTATACACTTTCTATCACTATATTCATGCCTTACTCTGTCTATAATGGTTGGCATTATGGAGTGGTCTAGAGCTTCATAATATACTTGAGTTATTACAAATTTGAATACATAATTAGACTAATTATTTAGATACTTTCATCACTTTGTATAGTAAAATTACATATGAATTTACTTCACATAGGAGGAAATGATGGATTCATGTCCTAATATTCATCTACTTAACATAGGGGTAAATGATGGAGTCATGTCCTACATGATTTCTTGAGCCACTTAAATGAGAAATTTTAGCACACATACAATCTTATCCAAGATATTCATAGAAATAAGTATCTACAAAGTGGGGTTGGGTAATGATGGAGTCAAAACTAGATTATTTTATTGATCCACCCATATGAGGATTAAGTAAGCCATACTTTTAGTTCAAGTTATTAAATGATATGATCATTATGCACTTTCACACACTTAATTTGTCACTAGGTTCATGCATTGGTTCACGTACCTAATGAGGTGTATTCATTCATTTCCTCTCTCTTTAATCAGTTATTTCATTTCACCATAGTATTTTGATTTTTATTATCTCATTAGTAAGTATTGATTTTTACATGTTTCATGTAGGGCATTGTTTTGGATCATTTTTCACATACGTAAACCTAAATACTCAAATTTAAACTCAACTACAAGGACTTTACTTCCAAGGTGAGTCAAGGTATGATTATTTTTCATTTATACTATTCATTTTAGTTTAATACATTACTATCATAAATGGGGGGAAAATATAATAACCTAAAATTGGTAATTGGATGCTAAGAATATCACTTGAGTTAACCTATCCCTAGGCTTAACACAGATCTATTTTAGAGCCTTAGACTTGCATTTCTAGACATTCAATAAACCTTCTTCACTTATAGCTAGCTAAGACACAATCCTTAAACTATCACCTCTACCTCCAATCCAACTTTCCTAGAATTCTACCAATAATACATTAGCTCCACATTTATGAAACTACAGCCACATGGTGCTAGTGTCCCCAACTGGGCATTACTATCTTTAGCCCTAACTCTTCCCAATGGATACATTATCAAATGTGTGGCCCTCATAAGGTTATCTTAAGATCATTTTCATATCCATATAAGTAACAAAACCTTGTAAATACAAGTCTAATATACCTCTATTCACTAGATGGAAAATAGATACAAAATCAATTCAAACATAAAACAATGTTGTGAAAAATCAAGGTACATTATACCTATTTTGCCTTAATTTATACATACTACCATATATAGCAACCCTAAGTCCAATTTTTAAGCATTAAAAATCTCAATCATATTCAAGTCATCTAGATCCACTCGCATTCTAGCATTCACTTGCACATACATCAAACATTAGGTGGGAAAACTACATCTAACATGATCCCTCTTTAGAGTATTGGTATGTAGGAAAATATCTACATAATGGGGCATTAAAGATGTCCAAATCAACCTAATAATAGAATAAAATATTTCTCATGTCACACTTGTAAATATAACTAGGGTTGGTACATAAAATTAAGCTTTTTAGGTATAGTACATAGCTATAGGCTTCAATCTTAAAGGTGTTATTGACCATTTTCCCCCACAAGACAAAACGGGTCAACCCCCTATAGTCAAAATCTTTTATAGGAGACTTTTATAATGTCATATAATATGTTTTAGATTTGTCAATTTAATTTCCTATGCCATTCTAGTTTAATCATAGTCTAGGTTGGTCCTTTCATTTGGTGTCTAAGGGACCATTTTAGAGTCATATATGCAAGTGGCAGGTCTTCATGGTGATCAATATAGTAGACATAGATTAGGTTGCTAATGGATGAGTAGATGGAGAGTGTTACAAAGATCCTATGGGATGTCAATAGTTCTTGGAATGACTTAAGAAGCTCTTGGTATTCATCTGGTTCTTTATTCTACTTACCTAATCATTTTGGGTCCATTTGTAAAAAATACAAGAGGGAAGTTTGTAGAGGCCAAATATTGCACATGCGATAGTTTTAGAGGAAGGTGACCACATGGATTTGTTCACCTTGGTCCCAAGTTGATATTCACCAATTTTGAGGTCCTCCACTAAAACACAAATGGATTTATACATGTACAAAGTTCTACTTCTGAGCATTTCTACTAAGTTTCCCATACTTAGTCATTTTAGCTTGACTGTCGTAAGACATCATGTAAAAGCAATTATGGACTAGTCAACTTGAGAACTCAATATATTCACATGAGAATCTCTTGGGACCATCACATCAAATGGGTTCATCCTTTTTGGCAAGAAGAGCATCTCTTAAAAATTTAAGACCTCCATGTTTCTTTTACTTCATGATCCAAGCTTTCAAAATTGGTAAAAAAACACAAGATGTTCATGAAAATGTCAAATTAAAGATCACGCAAAAATATACCTATGCTTAAATTTTATGGTCTATGGGACATCAATCACATTCTATATAATGATGAATGATGGTTACATGAATGTCAAATTTAAAGACAAAGCAAGATAACCCTTTTTATATTAAATTTGATGGTCACATGAATGTCAAAATACATCCCAAACATCATCAATTTTAAGATCATGGACTATTCTTTGGCTTTCAAATAATGGTTCCTAGAAAGATCAATGGATTGTGATCGATCATACATCTCAATACAATGAAATACAAAGGCCAAAGTGTCAGTAAATCTCAAGGGTAAATGTGTGCATGATAAGTTTCAAAGATCCATTCAACTAGCAGAGGATTAATGGTTTTTGGGAATTCATACCAAACCAAATCAATGAAAAAATTTGTTTAATGAGTCAAGGATCTTGTTTAAGCATTGATAACAAATGAAAGTTAAGGTCAACAGAAACAATAAGCCTAATATTATCAATGAGGGTTGAAAGGTTATTTTTGACCATAAAATCAAGGTTTTATAGGGTCTTCCCAATGCCATTGAAGCTCATTCAAATGTCATAGAGTGGATGATATGATGCAGTCATATATAAAAACATACAGGGTCCATATTTTTAGTATTATCTAGTGACTATGTTCTCTATTCTAGAATAAGGGTACATATATCTATAAATTGTTGACTCCTATAGTAATATAATGACTATAAGAAAACAAATAGTATGAGATTGGTTTTCAATCTATAGTGGACCCATGAGTAAAAGTACCAGTTGGAGCATGATTTGGGGGAAGTGAGGGATGCCATTCTAATGGGTGCTCTAAATTCATATACATAGGCCCTAATGGTCTAATCTTTAGGACCAAATACATGAAGAAGGCCTTCTCTCCACTATATTACACATCAACAAACCAATCATGGATAGTTTAGCATTAGGATAAGTCTCTAACCACTCAATCCTACCCTTGTAACCACTAAGGAACATCAAAAGGGATAATGATGTTGTGATATATGAATTTGACTCAAGAGAGGATGGTTAGTATTGTGTTAGTCCTAAAATGAAAACAAAATGAAAGAAACACACTAACTAGCATAGCATCTCTAAGTCTAGACACTAGGGAGAGTTTAGTTAACAAACATGAATAAAACACCCAACTAAAATTCAAAATAAATTTTCTTTTACTTTCCTCGGATGCTCCAAAATGCTTGTTTTAGTGGTTTGATTAGCTTGTGTTCATGAAGTCCTCATCAATGGAAGCTTGACTACATCCATATCTCCTTGG
Source organism: Torreya grandis (assembly GCA_037957365.1). Classification (NCBI taxonomy): domain Eukaryota; kingdom Viridiplantae; phylum Streptophyta; class Pinopsida; order Cupressales; family Taxaceae; genus Torreya; species Torreya grandis. The sequence goes on from JARHVA010001126.1 coordinate 3,658,342, forward strand.
CACCTTTGAATTTGGATTGGATTGGTTTGTAATCAATTTTACATGGTAACACTAATTTTAATAGATTTTGGAATTATTTGTGCATTATAAATTTACATTATCCAAACTTTAAAATGAATAGGCAAGGCCTCTTATTTATATATTTTTGAGATTGGTCAGAATCAACATGAACCATCCATCTTAAGATTGAGATGTGTGGCTAAGGAGTAATCCAAATTTAAAATTAAAATTGAAAAATAGGCTCATAAATATATGTGATAAAATGGCAATTAAGAGACATCAAGGGCATTGATGAGGCATGGGAGGCATGAATCCTAATATTTGTGGCATTTATGGCCTAGGGATGTCTTGCCAAGAAATGAGGTTGCCTGATGATGTAGATATTCAATATTCATTTCTAAAAATAAGTATTCAAGAAGTTTCCATGGAATTATTAATTAGGATCTAATTTTATTTAATTATCTCTTAATCATGATAAAGCACATTATGCACAAATTAATCAAATTGATCAGAATGCCTTGTTATTGGTCCAAAATTTGAATAGATTTGAATTAGAATTCAATGTTAGATATTTTGGAACCATATTTCCATTTAGTATTTTTCAAACACAAAATAACATATAAACACATCTTGTACAATAAATTTGATATAAAAGAGCAATCTAGAGCACCCAGGTGCAAAATTGGCATTTTTACTTGAAATGAGCTGATCAAAGTTAGCTATCCCATAAATTACATTGCCACATTTAATGATACTCTAGCCAAAATTGGCACTTGAATACATAAATTTTAACTCATTTGATAAATTTTAGTGTTTTTAGGTGAAATTGTGCATTTTGGTGGAAATTGGTCAAAAGCCTAGTTGGAGGTCATTAGTGGCCAAATTTTGGTGTCTACAGTTTGCCCCTATTTGGGAAGGCATTGAAAAATATAAGAATGTAACATACTCTCAAATAATGAGAGATGGAATATATGCTAAAATAATATGATGATTGAATAACAAAGCTCTAAATGGTTATGGGAATCTTATGATGATTCCCCCTTGAGAGAGTGGTCATCACATTTATTGATGGGCGGTCCCTTGAAAAGAAACAAGAAGAAACTTGGAATTAACCCAAGGTTGAGATTAATCCAAATGAGAAAATACTTGCATTAATTGATGTAAAAAGGATACTAATTTACCCAAAGGTAGTTATAATCAAGAATAAAAGTCAAAATACTAATTTTCCCATAGGCATTTATAATCATTAAGAGGACCTAGACTAGATAAAGATGATTGTGCCCTAGTTAGGGTTCATTAGAAAGTATAACCCAAGGATATAAACTATAATAGAGATTAAATATGAGTAGGTGTAAAGTGATGAAAAATATTAATACAAGAATAATATTGATCAGTGTGAATGATTTAGTTTTACCTACCACTGAGGAGATGCTCATCCTTATTAACAATGATATGACTAGAATGGTTAATGGGTTAATTTTATCAAAGGTAGGATGGGAAGATTTTTCAAAGTGCAAAAGATAAAATTCTATGGCTCCATTAATTATAGACCTTCTTGAAGTTAATTTCTATTATATCATGTGATAATAGGCTTCATGATAGAACACCATGAAGACTTGGCCAAAATATGAATAAGGAATGACTCCCAATCCAATAAAAACTAAAAAATAATGCACAAATGATAAAAAACATGATGACAATGTTTATGTATGAATATGAATGAACTCAAGAATAATGTGCTCAAGGAATCACCTAATGAACACATATAGATTGAGTTAAGGAAATAGTGATGAAAGAAAACAAACATGAAATAAGATAAAAAAACAAATATAACACATAAAAAGTACACAAATAGACAAACAACTTGCAATAAATAAACAAACAAAAAGCTTGAAAAAAAATCAAAAGAAATCATCCTAACAATGACTTTGCCGCAGTAGGGCAGATTAAGGATAATTTACAAGGCTTAGATAACACAAATGTTTTTGTATTTTTGAAATGTTATGAATGTTTTTAGAATTTTGAGATATCTTAACTTGATCAAGAATGATAAGATACTTGATCACAAAATGGTGAGAACATTTGGCTTAGGTTTCTCACAAAACAGTGAGACCATATGGAAAGGGGGACTAATGTGACCTCAAAATGAATTGAGCATGACCCACATAGTCCTAAAATGACCTAAATTCATATTAATTCCATCCACACAAAAGGCAAGGGAAAACCAACTAGGTCCCAACAAGTTCTCAAATCTGACAAATGACTAGTCAAATGAAAATAATGATGGCGAAGTGATGTGGCAATGCATGTTAAACAAGTGTTGCCCCTAGTTTACCCATAGGCCATTATAACTAAGATACAATGGAATAGGTCAATGATACTAATTTACCCATAGGTAGTTATAATTAGTAGCAATATTGGTGAGACATTGATTTTCCCATAGGTGATTATAATTAGGCTCACATAAATAAACTTGATAGGATGAAAGATATCTTGTTAGATCAACTGTCACACTAGTTTCATAGACTATCATTTAAACTTGAACTTGATTGATTGTTGAAAATTGATCATAATCCTCTCAAAAAAAGTTTAGGAAGAACCAAAGGAACCAAGATCAAAATAGGATTAGGTAGGATGACTAAAAATAGGCTTTGGTCTAGATAGGAATGGAATGATAGGATGACATGGTTTTGCTAAGGATAATGACAGTTTTTGATAGATTGGATAAAATGTTAAGAGGGTTGCCTCCAAGTGAGAAGGTGATTAGTTGGGATATACAATAATGGTAAAAAGATATGTAAAAATGGCAATGGCATGGTAATGAAATAGTATGGTACATGTTTTTGGCCTAGGTGTGGTTTTTTATTCTATTTTTTCTGCTAATGGGGAGATGCACATCCTAATCAACAAATGATACAAATAGGATACTTGATCATGTTAATATATATCCCACACCTCATCTAAAAAAATACTCTATCAAGAACTTGATGTATATTTGGATGCCAAAAATGTTATTGTGTTCTTCCTTGGTTGTTGATTGTGATTCCTTCAAACGTCGATAGCCTCTACAAAGGAAAGTATGGCCATGGATGGTAAATAAGGACAAATAATGGATGGTAGGTTTGATTGTGAAATGGAATGGTAGATGATAATGGTATGTGGAATGGCTGGGAAATAAATGAAGATTGGGAGGTTCAGTCACATGTAATGTTGTTTATGTTAGACTCAACATAGCTTTAGTTATGGTGGGGAAAAAGATGTGTTTTCTCAATAGAAATGCCAATTTTTTTATTTTTTAAGCCTAAGATTATCTACCATCTAATTAGGCTATAGATAGGAGTTTATTTATATTTGAGATTTGATTTCATCTTCATCAAGTAGTGAAGAACTTTTCTGCTCAAATATTGGTGCCTCAATGAAGTTTTCACTAATGAAGTTTTCTTGATTATCTCATAGTGCTTTTGAGAAGGTTTAACTAAGGAATGTTTACTTTTGACTTTGATTATCTTCTAGTGCTTCTAAAAAAGTTTCACTAGAAGATGTTGAGTTTTGACTTTGATTATCCCCTACCACTTCTAAAAAGGTTTCACTAGGAGAGTATTCTTTTACTATATGAATGTGGTCTTGACCTCCTTGTTATTCTTCAACTACTATGTCACCAAGGATGTAGTTCAACAAAGTATGATTATGTTGATCTCAATTGACACTTTTGGGAGATGGAATGCCAATGATATGGATATTTTAGTTGATGGTAATGGCATATGGAATGGTAATAGAATGGGGAGAGGCTACACAATCCTTGTATAAGATACTGGGATAACTTGTGTCAAAGCTAAAGTACTCATCCTTAAAAACTATAGAAAGATCACAAATTTATTCAATTAATATACAAGGCATGTGTAATGAATGTTATAATATCCATGAACATATTATTCTTCTGAACATGATTCTAACTCAAGGGACTCTAAATTCAATGTTGAGATAGATGTTGATTCAAATTCTAATTGTAAATTTGATGTCATTTGAAGAATAAAACCTAACTCTAAATTTGATTTTTCATCTGATGGGTACTCTGTTACAATGATGTCTTATTGAATATTTGTTTTTTGACAAGTAATGGCCTTTGATGGCATAATGGGCTCCACTAAAACTAGCTCATTAGAGTGGGACTCCTCTACGATGGGAAAAAGGTAAAGAGATAACTCCTTAGAGACTAGCTTGTCAATATGAGGCTATTGAAAGATAGGCACATGGTCAAGTTAATTATTTACCTAGAGGCAATTATAGTCATTAAGAAGTGACTTCAAAAAGACTAGCTCATCAGTGTGAGACTACTCAATAACTAGTATAGGATCAATAGGTGATTCATCACAGGTTGACTTATCATAAGTGGTTGGTTCAACAAAAACATATTTTATTGGTTGGTTGTCTTGGATTGAGTTTCTAATGAGTTGGAAAATACCATTTTTGAACAAATCTTGGTCTTCAAATGATTAGATTAGTTGAGGTTTGGATGGGATTGGTTTTGGATGAGGAATAACTTGTGGTTGGATAATTCTAGGACATTGGGGAGTATGATTTCTCATATGAGCTAAAGGAAAAAGTCCTAAAATGGTAACGATAGGGTGTTGTAGGGATTTATTGCTCACACAAGCCAAAAGACTAGGTTTTAGAATGATGAAGGGGCATTGTGGAGCTTGATTGCTCACACAAGCCAAAAGACTAAGGATGAGGTCTTGGTATAGAAATGGTTTAGCATTGTGGTCCTAAAATAGAAATGGTATGATGTGGTGGAGCTTGATTACTCACATAAACCAAAGGATGAGGTCTTGGTATGGGAATGGTGTAACATTTTGGTCCTAAAATAAAAATGGTATGATGTGGTGGAGCATGATTAGTCACATAAGCCAAAACATCTAATTCTTCTCCATAAATCATATCATCCTAGTTATGAGTTGGCTCATAATTTGGTTCTTGAATGTGTTCCTTGTACTAATTATTTCAAAGAAGGTATGGATCCATATCCCAAATAACATTATCTATAGTTGGGTCTTCAAATCCTCCTCAAAAACTACTTCATGCCAATCAATGTCTTGATTTAGATTTTTTCGATTTTGACTATGTTCCCCATATGAAGTATTCTAGGGAGAATAATAAAACTCCTTCGAATATATTTCTCTATAGGGGTTTATAGTGGGATTTTGTGTAGCCATTATATCATAAGTTGGATTATATGTGACTCCACCATAAGTGTAGCTAGACATATCCATGTAAATGATGAAATATTTGAAACAAAAAAGCTTAGAATTCTACAAACTCTAAATTTTTTTCCAAAGGTCAAAAGGTCCAAACTTGGTCTAACTTGGTTGAAGAGGTGGATTTGTATCTCCAATATGGTATGAAAGTGGAACTGTATCTCCAAAATGATTTCTACTAAGACTTGGCATAAAATAATCTAACATCAAATTTCTAATGTCAAATTTCATACGCACAAAAGGTCAATCATATAAATAAAAACTTACATGTCAAAGGTCTAGGTCAAAGTGTTCCAAACAAGTTCTAAACTAGGAAAGGGAAAATTTGAGTTACTAGGTCTTTTGTCCAAATGTGAAGTCAAAAGCTAGGCTCAAATAAATAGGCATATGTTAGGAATTTTAACTAAATGGCATCAAAATCTAGACTTTAAACAAAGTTTGATGTGATTTGATTTAATCCAACAAGTTTGGAAACAACTTTGACATAAATCTAACACATGAAATCAAACATAAACAGGATCAGTTGGCATAAGGTATAAGACAAAAGGCTCTTTGAAGAAAAACTGTGTTTTCCAAAATAAATACACAAACAATGACGGGGATAGGTATTTAAACAAAAAAAACATAAATAGTTTACAAATTTGGGTAATCAATTAACCAAAGTTATGTAACCCAAAAGAGAAATATCTATGTATCATCCCCATGAATTAAGGCCTAAATAGAAATCAATCAATGTTTAAATCCAAACTTGACAATGCTAATTGAAAACTCAACATTGAAAACTAGGATTTGACCAAACAAACTAGACAAGATTGGACAACATGATAGCACAAGATAAAGGTCTAAATGGTATACATAAAATGGTTTGAAGCAATTCTTTTTGATACAAAGTAAACTAGTCTTGAAAAAAATTAAGTAGCCTAATGGTGTAAGCATGCTCGAATGATGTGATCTTTGTTATGATTCAAAAGACTCAAAGGCAAAATGGTTTATACATGTTCTAGATAGCATAACACTACCTTTCTTAACTGAAATAAACTATTTTGACATGGCTTATGAACAAACAAACAAGTTTTAGTCTCAAAATATATCAAGAAAAATTACCAAAATACACTAAATATAATCATCCAAATCCTAACAAGGGTATGGCAATGTGGGGTTGACTAAACTATAAAGATTTTCATTGTTTCTAGGGGAATAAATTACATAATTAATTTCACATCAAATGATGTAAAAGACAAATACATAAATTGGGTGACCATAGCACTAGCTAGTTGTAAAAAGGTCTAAATCTTTTTACAACCACTACATCCTACTGTTCAATCAATGTAGTGTGATGTCTAAATGTAGATATGTCCCATGTGAAATTTATAATAAATAAGTGAAGTCAATTCTAGGAGATGAAACCCCAAGTCAAACAATCCCTAAAGAACTCATGGGAGGTAATGGCATCCCCCTCACAAGCCAAGTTTGCATGAAAACAAAAGACATAAAAAGAAAGACTCTAGGTTCATTTTTAAGGTCACCCAAAATTTAATGAGTTTTTGGGGAGTGTTTTAGATGACATTTTTTCTAAGCCTTGGACTAAACTTTTTTCAATCAGAATGGAGCTTTTTATTCCAAGGGTTCACTAAAGGGGACAAATGGAAGAGCATACATGAAACACCCCTCTCTTTGCTAAACAAAATTAGAACAAACAACTATTGAAGAGAAAAATGACAAGTGTGTTTAATTTTAAGCCAAAATGAAATATTTGGTGGTGTTAATTTGACCCCTTGGTCTTAATTTGTAACTTTAAAAGCTAACTAAAAGATTTAAGAAATAACACCCTAAATGATTTTCCTTTAAGCACCAAAATGAAAAGTTTGAGTCATTTTAAAACACCCTAAAAGAAGTTTAAAAGGATCTATTTAAGCATTATTTAATTATTTTTCAAGTAAGACATGCAAAACAAATGTTATCAAGATGTTTAGCTTCGAAGCACTTTTAAAGATGAAATAAGCTCTCAGGTTTTTTGTAAAAAAAAACATAGTGACCATCATCGGTTATACTAATCAGTGATGATAAATTTTATGTAGACTGATGATGGTTTTACTAATTGATGATGGCTATATAGACCAACATTGGTTTTATCAACTTAACTGATGACAATCTGAGAACAGTTCATCAATGGTTTACTCAATTGATGACAGTTACTATGTAAACCTATGACAAAGAAAAAATGGGAAAAAGCTTAGAAAATCAAATTTCAAAAGTTTTATTGATCCAAATTAATATTTTAAATTTTCATAATTATCTTCTTTATGTGTTGGATGCATTGGGCCCCACTGAGTGTGCCATTATGTGAGCTAGGAATTTGACTCAAAAAGGATGGTTAGTATTATGTTAGTCCCAAAATGAAAACAAAATGAAATAAACACACTAACTAGCATAACATCTCTAGGCCTAGACACTAGGGAGAGCTTAGTTAACAAATATGAATAAACACACAACTAAAATGCAAAAAAAAAACATTCTTTTACCTTCCTTGGATTCTCCAAAATGCTTATGGTAGTGGCTTTCTTAGCTTGTGCTCATAAAGTCTTCATTAATGGAAGCTTGACTACCTCCATGTCTCCTTGGCACCTTTGGCTTTAGCCTAGCTTGGCTTGGAATCAATTTAACATGGTAACACTAATTTCAATAGCTTTTGGAATCATTTTTGCATTATAACTTTGCATTATCCAAGCTTTAAATTCAATAGGTAAGGCCTCCTATTTATAGATTTTTGAGATTGCTTAGAATAAACCTAAACCATCCATCTCAAGATTAAGATGTGTAGCTAAGGATTAATCCAATTTTTTAATTAAAATTGATAATTGGATCATCAATATTTGAGATAAAGGTGAAATTAAGAGGCATGGAGGGCATTAATGAGGTATGGGAGGCATGAATCTTAGTATATATGGCATTTATGGCCTAGGGATGTCTTCCCAAGAAATGAGATCACTTGATGATGTAGATATTCAATATTCATTTATAAAAATAACTATTCAACAAGTTTCTATAGAATTATTAGTTAGGATCCAATTTGGTTTAATTATCTCTTAAGCATGATTAAGCACTTTGTGCATAAATTACTCAAATTGATCAAAATGCCTTGTTGTTGGTCTAACATTTGACTAGATTGGAGTTGGAAGTCAATGTCAGATGTTTTGGTACCATATTACCATTTAAGATGTTTCCAACACAAAATAACAAATGCACACATCTGATACAATAAATTTGATATAAAATAGCAATCAAGAGCACCCAAGTGTAAAATTAGCATTTAGACTCAAAATGTTCTAATCAAAGCTAGCTAGCCCATAAATTGCATTACCCGATTTAATGATACTTTAGCCAAAATTGGCACTTGAATATATGAATTATAACCCATTTAATTAATTTTAGTGTTTTTATGCCAAATTGTGCATTTTGGTGGAAATTGGTCAAAAGCCTAGTTAGAGGTTATTGGTGACTAGATTTAGGTGTCTACAAATGTAACTTTGTAACCACTTAAGGTGACCTATATCAATAAAATGGTCTAAGTGAATATATTTGTGGAGGTATTTATAATTATAGTTCAAAAATTTTGAACTGATTGATTCCCCTTTTGATCACCAAGGCCCCCTTTCTTTTGTGTCTCTTCTTCTATAAGTATAGCTCTTGAGATATTGTAAAAGGAACCACACCATGTATGGTGAAGCCCTAAAATAATGATGTTATATTTTCCATTTGAACATTAATAAAAGTTTTTTTTTGAGTTTTGAATAATTGTATAAGTCTAAAAAGTGATGCATGATGATGAGACATGATAACTCTCTATCCTTCCCTTATCCTTTCATGTCTGAGCAAGAGTTCTTAATCTAATAGGTCATATAGAGTGTAGTCTAGAATGTAAAGTGTCTTCAAGTATATTCTTGTTCATAGATTTTACAATCTAACCTCTAGCTCATTTTCATTGTATTTTTACTCACACCTCACCTCTATATTAAAATACTTATGTTAGAACCCATTGAGACTTAGAGACCAACTTTTATACTTTATCTCATTATGGTATAATATATGATGGTCATGTGGAAGATATTATTGGTGCATCACCTTATTTAGATTAGGTTTAATTAATTAATTGTGCTAACTCTTTTCTCCATAAATAAGTAGTAGCTTATGTGACAAACATTACATGATACATTCATGGAGTTAGCCCTTAAACCTAGAGGCTCATTTTTGATATAGGTACACCCATAAACCTATAAATTTTCCCATGATATCCAAATATAAAAGAAGCCTAAACAACCTCTTATAGGATTAAATATTTGGTGATAATAGTTTTTTCATGCTTGACGGGATGTATTTTCTTCAAAACAACTTGTCAAGGTGAATGCTAGTCTTAACAAACACCAACTATAAACTAGTGTGATACCTAGTACTTGGTGAGTCTTTAAAGTAAATCTAATTTGAAACCATTATGTTGATACAAAATTACCCCTATAATTCATGATCTTGACTATGTCATCCTCTTCTAGACCATCTGATCCTATTAATCCACCCATTTAGCATAAGATCCCTCTTACAATTAAGTATCCATAGCCTAATCTACCCTTTGAAGAATGAGAAAATTTTTCTAAAGAGGAAGAAGATGAAGAGGTTGAATAAGTTGAAAATATTTAAGAATAATACATGGCCAGAGCTTATGTTTTCCCTTCCTTCAATACTGATAACCCCATTCAAATTCAAGCATATGATGCCATACCTCATATTTCCTCAAAAGGTATGCCCACATTCAATGGTGAGAGTCATATAACACTAAGTGAGCACATTAGATATGTTTCTAAATTTTATAGATTCTACAATATTTTACATGAGAACATTTCCATTAGGATCCTTTCCATGTCCCTTAAAGGGAAGTCTCTTGATTGGTATAAGACTCTATAAGGTAACATGGGATGAGTTTGGAGTATTGTTGACTTCCAAATTTTGGAATGAAAGTAACCATGCTTCTCTCATACATGAGTTCAATGTGATAAAGAGGGGACCCAAAGAAATAATGCATGATTTAAATAAAAGGTTTTAGAAGACTTAGCATAGGTTGCCTCCTCCCATGAGATCACTTGATAGCTTTGACTTTCCTACTTACCTAAAATCCATGGGGACTAAAATTGTTATCATGATTCTATCTATTGGTGGTTCCACCCTCCCTAAAGCATATGAGCTAATTATCAAAGATAATAATAGTGTCATCTAAGTTTGAATATTATCACCTAAAGTTTCTATTCATCCATTATCTCATGCTTCTTCTGGTGCTTCATATGTAACCCAAGTTCCTAATGCCAATACCAAAGCTAAGGTGGCTCTTAAGAAAGCAAAAAATAATGTCATGGATAAATATGCAAAAATCCAAAGGCTAAGAGATTTAATGAGACAAGATAATGTGTAATAATATACTTATCATAAACATTACCCTTATTAGCAATAATATGGAAGAAGGAGGATAATGGTAGCCTAATCCCAACATGCCTACTAATACATACAATCCTAACTCTACCACTAATACAAAGGAGATGGTACTAGCTCATATAAATTTGGTGTAGGGAGAATATTTCTAGCAAGACCAATTCATGGATGTCATTAAAAATAGGTAGTAATCTATGGTGTCTCAAGGGGTATTTACTCCCCTCCAATAAAATCAAGATGAGGTGATGATGCAAGCTAATGAGGATTGGTAAACTCAAGGAGAGATCTTCACCAACTTTATGGTTGAAGATAATTTTGTGCCAAACCAAGGATCCTCTATTGTAAATAATACAAGGGCCAAGAAGAGGGCTATAGGAAATGGTAGTAGCATTCCTTTAGGCTCATCCAACCATCCTATAAGGAAATAAGATATAGCTACAAGTATGGTAGTTCGAAAGGCTTATGTGATAGTTCCAAAGGCTTCCACACCTCCAACAAGTCAAAATGTGGTAGGGTCTAGTCAAAGCACCTCTATTTTGAAGGTTACAAGCAATTATTTACCTCTCTAGACATAATAAAAGGTGAGTACTAATTCTCTAAGCATATTATATTCCTTAAATATTTCCAAAGAATCTATATTCTTGTGGGATCTCCTTCATATGTTTAGCTAAAAAGATTTGTTTCAAAAGCAATTGTCTACTATTCCTACTTGTCCTTCATCCTTGATTAAAATTCACAACCATGTTTCTCTTTAAAATTATCCTATTACCATTTTGGAACCATCCACTAAGGAAAATAAATATTCACCATTCTATCTCACTCTCATGGTAGGTGACAAGTTGGTCCATAATTGCATAGTGGATAGTGGAGCTTCAACTCTAGTCATTCCCAAAGTAGTGGCTGACAAATTGGGTCTAAAGTATGAGCCTCATAGTAAATGAGTTATCTAAATATATGGTACCCCTACCAAAACTATAATACTCATAAAAAACTTGAAGGTTTATGTACATGAATATCCTAATTTTCCTTTCTTGTAAGACATAGTTATCATTGATCTCCCAACCCACCTTACAATCTGCCTATCACATGACTTTAATACCAAGATTGGTGGATATCTTTCAGTTGGTTTGTATTTATTGGTGTTCAAGACATGGTATGGGACTAACGTGATAATTAAGATGCAACATCTTTCAAAATTTCATATTAAACTTTACATTGAGACAAGTAATAATTTAAACTATGTTATTCATGAAAAATAGGATTTTATTTTAGATGATGGCACTTCTAAGATTGAGGGAATTATAGATTTGTTTCTTGATTTTTATGGTACTTATAATTATGAAAATATCCTTATGATATCATCGAGGAAACTGATTTAGGTGCATATTATATACATGAAGAAGGAATATAGACACCTCTACTCACCAAGTAAGAGGGAAAAGATGATGAACTATGGAAGATGTTTTTTTATGGTTTAAGAAGTAAAGTTGGTATAGGGGTTTGTTTTATGTTAGTATCTCCATCCAAATACTAGTATTATAAATCATGTAGTTTTAATTTAAGTTTCACTTTCAATGTGGATGAGTATGAAGGTTTGATTCAAAACCTTCAATGGGAAAGGAGAAAAGGGGTCAAGAACTTGCAAGTGTATAGAGATAGAGAGTTGGTTGTGCACCAAGTGGGGAAAGTGGTTGATACCAAGAACCATTTTATTAAGTTATACATGCATCATGTATGTCACCTGATTAAAGACTTCAATGCATTCAACATTCACTTGATCCCAAGGAAGTAGAATAGTCATGTTGATAGACTAGCTACTGTAAGAGCCCAATTTGACACTCCAACTACCATAAAGGAGGAAGGAAATTAGTCTCATATTAAGATAATCATTAAAGATTATATATATAATAATGAATTATATTATCAATTGTTTGATAGTGACAAACACATTTTATGATTTTTGCAAAATTAGGCTATTTTTTTTTCAAGAGATCAGGGGATACTCCAAGAATAGTTGGGTGACTAGATTATACAACTAAATACCACTAAGATACCTAAGGGTTTTGTGACCCTAGAAATTATATTTAATGAGGATGATCAAAAGAGGAAAGATAAAGTGATTTTATCTACAAAGGAGGATAATTATTAAAGGGTCTTAATCTTCAAAGACAAACTCCTCAAACTAGGCAAGGTATGTTCTACATTAGAAAATCAAGCATTCATTAAACTATGTAGAGAGTTTCATGATATATATCCTTGGGAATATAAGTAACTAAATGGATTTAATCCTAGCCTAGCACACCATACCATTTAGTTAGAAATGATAGTTAAACTAGTTAGTCAAAATCAAAGACCCATCAACCTGATGGTTGAACAACTCATGAGGATGGAGATCACCAAGATCCTTGAAGCTAAGATAATATTTCCCATTAAGAATCTAACATGGGTGTATAACCTTGTCCCTATTATAAATAATAATGTGGAGATAAGGTTTTGTTTAGACTTTAGATATCTTAATCAAGTGTCACTCAAAGATCACTATCCTCTATCCTCCATGGGATAGATTCTATAGATGGTTTTAGGTTCTTAGCATTTATCTTTACTAGATGGATACTCAAGATAAAATAAGATTTTAGTAAATGAAGATGATCATTTAAAAATATATTTTACCACCAAATGGGGAACTTTTGCTTATAGGAAGATGCCTTTTGGTCTGTCCAATGTCAGTACCACTTTTCAAAGGGTAATGGATATGGACTTTAAAAGTTTAATTAATGAGTTGGTACTAGTTTATTTAGATGAAATAAAAATATTTTATAAGGATGAAGATAAAAACATGTAAAATTTGAGGAAAGTATTTGAAATATACAAGAAATATGGGATATCCCTCAACATAAAGAAGTAATTATTTATTGTTAATGAAGGTAATCTCTTGGAACATGTTGTTTTCAAGAATGGTCTAACTATCGATCCTGAGAGAATAGAGGCTATCATAGCTTTATCATTGCCCTTTCATAAGAAAGGTCTTCAAATTTTCTTAGGCAAAATAATTTTTTTTATTATATATTCATACACATTCTTGCATCTTTAGTAAAACCTATCATATCGATGCTCAAGAAGAACCAAGCCTTCTCTTAGACCAAAGAAGGTAAGAGAAATTTTGAAACCATAAAGAAAGTAATTATAGAAGCTCCTCCACTTATGAATCATAATTTCACTAAAGAATTCATGTTGTATTCATTTTCTAACCTTGATACTATTTAAACCATGCTGATGCAAAAGAATAATGAGGGTGTGAAGGAACTAATTACATTCTTTAATCAAGATTTAGAATAATATATAGCAAAATATACCTTTGTGGAGATGTAGGTACTAATTATTATAAGAGGACTAAATACATTTAGACATATGGTGTCCAATAACAAGATTCATGTCATGGTCTCTCAGCCTAGAACTAAGGAATTTCTTATGATCAGGGATCTTACTGAAAAGAGGGCAGGGTGGATCATTAAAGTGATGGAGTATGATTTTAATATAAAATCTATAGAAATGGTAAGGAGTAAATTCATTTATGAGCGTCTAGCTTCAGATCTTCAATAAGTAAAAGAAGAATCTCTAATCAACCATGAGTGTCCCCAACTAGCTAGTCCATTGCATCCAAAGAATTAGACATGAGACATGGTTAGATTTATCCAAAATGGTGATTACATTGGTAGTATGAGTAGATAACAAAGGAGGTATTTTAAATTGCAAGCTATAACCTTTTTTCTTATGGATGGTGTGTTATTTAGGAGAGACGTCAATGGTGTGTTATTGATTTATATTGATAATGACTAGTTTCGAGTGTTGGTCAATAAATTCCATGATGGGAAAACATGAAGTCATTAATCTCCAAATACCACAACTACTAGGATCATGAGGGCTAGATATTATTATCCTAGACTCTTCAAGGATTGCCATACTTGGGTGAGAAGTTATGGACAATTTACCTTTTATATAGGAAAGTAGAAGCTCACAACTCCTCCTTTGAAGCCAATCCGAGTGGACCAACCTTTCATGGAATGGGGTCTTGAATTCATTGGCATGATAAACCCCTCATCAAGTATTTGTAAAAAATGGATACTCTTAATAACTGACGATTTTACTAGATGGGTTAAGGTAGTAACATTGAAGGAGGCTAATGAGAGTGCCATCTTGGAGTTTTATGAGGTCATCATAATAAAGTTTGACATCCATTATAATATCATTTCAAATAATTCTCTTACATTTATGGGTTCTAAAATAACTAATTAAGCAAGTAACAATGTCATATTCTTGAGCACTTCATCTAACTATTACTCTCAAGCTAATGGGTTGGCTGAATCTACCAATAAAAACTTAATATAATTTTTAATAGAACCTTGGAGCATAACCAAAGAGCTTGGCACACTAAAATAAAGACAACCTTATGGGTTGATAGGATAAATCCCAAGAGGTCAACAGGGAATTCCCCTTTTGTGTTTCTCTATGGAATGGAGGCTAGGTTGTTTATATCTCAAGAGCTATTAGACTTAGAATTAACAACCAACTAGATTTTCTTGAGAACACACCCATGAAGGTGAGATTTATAAAACTAATGTATTTTGAAGAGACTAGAGTCAAGGATCATCAAGCCATAGAACATCACCAGGTACTAATGAAGAGGTTTTTTGACAAGAAGGCAACTCTAAGATCATTTCAGGAAGGTGACATAGTATTAAAGAGAGATAAATATAGAGAAAATATAGGAATTCATACTAAATTTGGTGCCCTATTTATTGGGCCATATGTCATCACCAAGTGCAAGCAAAGCAATTCTTTTCAATTATCAAAGATGAATGGATAAGCACTGCTTATACCTATGAATAGGATACACTTAAAACCTTGCTATTTAAAGTTGAAGGTCTATCTTGTAAATATTAAGCTAGGTACGTGTTTCATTTATTATTGTGTTGTGTTCTAATAAGTGATCTCAAGCACATGTTTATTTTATTTAGTTCCTTATTTTATGTTTAGTTCTTATTGTTTTCTATTATTTGGTGCATTGTTCAATGTAGTTTATATGTCTAGCATGTATACTTGTGACTCCATATCCCTATGGATAGGATTAGGAAATTGGTCTAGGTTCCTTTTTTATAGATAGGAATATAATCCCTAGGAAATCACAAATAATGATGATCATTTTTTCCATAAGACAAAATACATTAACCCCATATAGTAAAAATATTATATAGGGGCCTTTTATAATGTCATAAATTATGTTACAACTTTTTTAATGTCATTTATTATGCCATGTTGGTCTAATCATAGTCTAGCTTGGTCCTTATTTCATTTGGTGTCTAAGGGACCATTTTAGAGTCATATATGCAAGTGGTAGGTCTTCATGGTGATCAATATAGTAGGTATAGACTAGGTTGCTAATGGATGAATAGGTGAAGAGTGTTGGAGAGACCCTATGGGATGTTAAGAGTTCTTGGAATGACTTATTAATCTCTAGGTATTCATCTAGTTCTTCATTGTGTTCACCTAGGCATTTTGGGTCTAGTAATAAAATGTATAAGTGGGCAGTTTGCTAAGGCTACATCTCGCACATGTAGCTTGTTATGCATTTGTTCACCTTGGTCCCAAGTTGTTATTCACCAATTCTAAGGTCCTCTACCAAAATTCAAATTTATTTATACATGTTCAAAGTTGGGCTCTTAGGCATTTCTACTAAATTCCCCATACTTATTCATTTGAGCTCGACCATTACAGAACATTACATAAAAACAATTATGGACCAATTGAATTAAGCACTTAATATCTTCACTTGAGAATCTCCCAAGACCATAAAATTAAATGAGTTCATCCTTTTTGGTAAGAAGAGCATCTCCTAAAAATTTGGGACCTCTATGTTTCTTTTGCTTCAAGATACAAGCTTTCAAAGTTGGTTAAAAAACATGAGATATTCATGTGAATGTCAAGTTAAAGCTTGGGAAAAAATATACCTATGTTTAAATTTTATGGTTTTTAAGATGTCAATAACATTCTATGTAAAAATTAATGAGGATTTTGTGAACATAAAATTTAAAGATAGAGGAAGATAATCATTTTGAACTTAAATTTGATGATTGCATGACCTTCAATGATGATCATGCAAATGTCATAAGATGTCCCATAGACTATCAATTTTAAGATTATGGACTGGTAATTGGATTTCAAATAATGTGTCCTAATAATATAAATGGTGTGTACTCAATTGTATATCTCAATCCAATAATGTACAGAGGTCAAAATGTGAACAAATATCTAAGGTGAATGTCTGCATGATAAGTGTCAAAAAATGCTCAATTGATAGATGATCAATGGTTCTCAAGCATTCATACTTATCCAAATTGATGGAGAAAGTTGGTTATTGAATAAAGGATCTATATCAAGCATTGATAACAATAAAAATCAAGGTTTAGAGGAACTATGAGCCCAAGATTCTTGACAAGGGTTGAAAGGTTATTTTCAACCATGAAAGCAAGTTTATATAGGTTCTTATTGATGCCATTAAAGCTCATTCAAAATCCATGGATTAGATGATATGATTTATATAGTTACAAAGAACATACAGGGTCCATATTTTAAGTAGCATTTTTTGGTGACTATGCTCACCATTCTAGAATAAGGGTCCATGCATCTATAAACCCTTAAATCCTATAGTAATATAATGACTATAGGAAAACTAATAGTCTAAGATTTGTTTTCCATCTATAGTGGACCCATGAGTAAAATAACTAGTTTGATCATGATCTAGGTGAAACAAGAGCTGGTATTCCAATGGGTACTATGAAGGCATACATGTAGGCCCCAATGGTCTCATCTCCAAGACCAACTATATGAAGAATACTCTTCTCTCCACTTTGGTATGTATCAAAAAACTAGTAATGGGTAGTTTAGCATCAAGAAAAATATCTAACCACTCGATCCTACCATTGTAACCATCAAGGAGAATCAAGGGGAGAATGATGCAATTATGTAATCACTTAAGGTGACTTGGATTAAGCAAATGGTGTGAATGAGCATATTTATAGAGGTAGTTATAACTTTAGTTCAATTTTTTTGAACTAATTAATTCTCCTTTTGAGTTCCAAGGACCCCTTTCTCTTATGTCCTTACTTGTATAATTATATCTCCTTAGTTTTTCTAAAAATAACCACACCATATATTATGAAGTCTTGTAGGACTAATGTTATATTCTCCCTTTGAACATTAATACAAGTTTGTTTTATAATTTTTGAACAACTATCTAAGTATAAAAAGTTATGTATGGTGATGAGAAGTGATGACTCTCTATCCTTCATTCTCTTATCCTATCGAGTATGTGAAAGAGTTCTTAATCTAACAGGTCATATAGAGTGTAGTATAGCATGTAAAGTCTCTTCAAGCATATGCTTATTTTTAGAGTGTGTAATCTACACTCTAGATCATTTTCCTTGTATTATTTCTCACACCTCACCTCTATATTGAAATACTCATTTTAGAACCCATTGAGACTTAGAGACCAACTTGTATACTTTGTTTCATTGTGGTAGAAAATATGGTCATGTGGAAGATATTCTTAGTGCACGACCTTCTTTAGAGTAGGTTCAATTCATGAATTTTCTAACTCTTTTTCCCCATAAATAATTAGTAGCTTAAGTGAAAAACATTACATGATACATTCAAGGAGATAGCCTCTAAACCTAGAGGCTCATTTATAATATAGGTACACCCACATACCTAGAAATTTTCCCATGTTGCCTAAATTTAGTAGAAGCCTGAACAAGAACTTCTAGGGTACAAGATTTGGTGACAACAAGAACAAAACACACAGACACAAGTGTAGTTTGTCCTTTAAAATATAAATAATCCCGCAAAAATTACATTAACACCACATCTTTGACATTACACATGGATGGTTATATTTTCCAAATTGGGCACCACTATTTAGTGAATAGATGAATATCAAAATCCTACATGCAACACTCAAAACTAATTAGATCTCTGATTTATTTTAGAACCTAAATCATCCATGATAGTCTAGTTTTAGTTAAGTCTCTATTTAACCCAATTTATTTCTATTATTAGAAATCCAAACAAGATAAAAATTATTTAAAAATTAGTATGTTAATTATTGAAATTTATTTAAATGATTTAGACATCATATCCCTTTAACCAAACATAGGTAATTACATATGTAAAATCCTAAAAAAATTAAATCAACATCCATATGATATCCATGTTGAATATGATAACCTTATGATGTTTAAAAATGAGTGCCTAAAATGTATCAAAATATGTGAATATGTTAAAATTATGTGGCTCATGTTATTAATGTCATGTGTACCTACATGGAATACAAACTCAAGTGTATCTAAATATGAAAATAGGTACTCATGTTGTTATAAAGTGGGTGCATATGAGTGGAATATTCCACCATATTTTATTGAATGTGTAAATATTTTCCCCATATTTAAATAAAATTGATATTTAAACCACTATTATATTTGAATCCTCCATTCTATTCTAAATTATAAATTTCTAATCATAAAGGCTTAAGTCTCTTTAACAACCCACTAATATTCCACCCTTTTAAGGTCAAGGATGTATCTTGCAAGTCAATCATATTAAAATAAAGAGTTAACATTATCATGTTATGTATACATATGTAATAATGTATAATCATGTCAACAAATGGAGAATATTTCATCATAATAATGCATATGTCAAAAAAACACATGAAAAAAATAGGTAATGCAAGACATAAAAGTGTCATGTCAATATAGTTATGAAAATTTAGCATGTATTAGTAACCATAAATAACATATGTAGTGAATAATTATATGAAATAAAGTTTCATGGTATTTATCATGACACAAAAAATGGGAGGTTCATGATATAGATCATGACACCTAGAAACTTAATAACCCTAGAAAGATTAACAAGTGTAATAGATAATTTCATGGCCATGAGGATATAATGAAATTATTTATATAAATAAAACCAATGGAATAATATATCACATTGATACTAGAATAATAATAATATCCACAAAAATATTTTATGAAATAGCAGAATACTTGATGAATATGACTGAGCCACTTTGATGGAAACCCTTCATAATAATGCATAATAAGATAATTCATAATATGATGATAAAACACTAACCACTGCCTCATATATATACTCTAATTATGCCATGGTTATTATATAGGTTGACCCTACTAGAAATATAATAATCATTGAAAAATATGACAATATATTATGAAAGGTTATGTAAGCCTTAAGTCAACCACACATATCCATATACATGCTATACATTAAGGTCATAACATTCCCATCCCATTTAAAATAACATCACCCTCAACATTGAAAAAATATAGATGCTTATAAATAAAATATTCATCTTCCCATGCTGCATTTTCATGCTTTAAATTATTCCACTTGATCAAATACTCATTAATCCCTTTTGTTCTTAACCTTTTTATGCATGTGTGTAGGATTTCATTAGGTCATTATGTATGCTTATACATTGCTACATCTAACCACTCAGGGGCATCTCCTACACAATTGCTATTAATAGATTTTATCCTATATACTATACATCTTAGTTATGTATTGATTTATCTTGATGTTGATCATTACTATTCATTGCTCATATTTTTTATAACTATCACTAGCTAGGTTTAATATGTGCACCCTAACATCTACATAGATTTGTAATACATAGTCATACATGCTTTTATTTATAGTTCCTAGATTAAAATTGATTGTGTTTCCTATGTTTCTTCCATATTTGAGGTCATTTGAATACACCATTATTTCTTTTATTTTATGCCACTTCTCTTTTTGTAAGCCTTGGATATGTTCCCATGTCCCTTATGTGTGCTCTTTCATGATTTTATATGCAAACATTTTAAAATGTCTTTCTTTGTGGATCTATACCAAATTGATTATTTTTTTCATATATGGATATTTGAACATGTCCTTATTTGTGGATCTATGTCAAATTTCTTGTTGTTTACATATGTGTACATTTTAACATGTCTTTTTATGTTTTCATTCTCAAATTTAGTGACATTTTCCCATGTCCCTTGTATTGTGTCCCCTTGGCCTCCTTGCATGCCTCATGTTATTTTATGTTTAATTCTATATATGATTCTACACCATGGCACTTGTATTTGTTTGTTACACACACATGCACACACACACACACACACACACACACACACACACACACACACACACACACACACACACACACACACACACACACACACACACACACACACACACACACACACACAAACAAGTTTTCAATGCCATGGGAGATATCACGCATTTTCCTATCTTGATTGACATAATGCCCCATATTGTTAGGTAGTTACTTATATTTTATTGATGTTATACATTACTTACATCTATCTTGACACCGTTGTATAATGATAGATTACATCATACAACTTACATTTCCTACTATTAATTATATACATTTACATTCTAATTTTATGTTTGTACATTATATTAGAATATCATGCTCTAGCTAACACATTTTATAGAGATACTTCTTTAGAGATAATTTATTCTATAAATTTAATAACTAACCTCAAAATAGGGGGATTTTAGAGGGATTGTCACATAGATCATATTCTTAGATTGTGTTTCATAGATACATTTCAACACATAGGCTCAATTACACAAATTAGACTCAGGGAGGATATAAAATAGAATAGATGTTTAATAGTTATTCTAAACCACACAAAAAGTATACCAAACATACATTATAACCCTAATTTGGATACTACCACCATAGGGTACTACTATCCACTATAGGGCGTTGATGTCTAGTATCCCTAACATTAGAATAGTCTAGATCATTTAGACTAGTACACTAGGTGCAATACAAATTTACATAGATACAGTCATAGGATTGGTAATT
This sequence comes from Torreya grandis, assembly GCA_037957365.1. Classification (NCBI taxonomy): domain Eukaryota; kingdom Viridiplantae; phylum Streptophyta; class Pinopsida; order Cupressales; family Taxaceae; genus Torreya; species Torreya grandis. Next base: position 3,680,035 of record JARHVA010001126.1, read on the forward strand.
ATGTTCATATTTAACTTAACTTCAGTCATTTCAATTTATATTCATACTAGTTATTTAGAATTTGGGGCATCATGCATATCATAATCACTCACCCATACATTTAGATCAATATATAGATTCATCTATTACATACTTGATTTAAATTTAATATACTCATATACCAAATTATGGGCATGTGTATAACACATTGATTTCCATATACTCAACTACAAACATGTTGATCAGATGGAATGGCAAACTCCATGTAATTATCTACACTGTATACAATTGCTATCATATTTTATGTTGTCACTATATTCATGCCTTATTCCATCTATAATGGCTAGCGTTCTAGAGTGACTCAAAGCTTCCTAATATACTTGAGTGGTCATATATCTAAATACACAATTAGATTACTAATTTACATAATTGCATCACTTTTCATAGTATAGTTACATATGCATCTACTTCACATAGGGAAAATGATGGATTCATGGCCATCATGTGGTCTTGAGCCACCTACATGAGAGAGTTTAACACACATACAATCTTATCTAAGTTATTCATATAAATAAAGATCTACCATGTGGGGGTGGGCAATGATGGAGTTAAAACTATATTGAGTTATTAAGCCACCCATATGAGGATTGAGCATTCCATCATCTCATTTCAAGTTATTCAATGATATGATCACTATGAAATTTCACACACATAATTTATCACTAGCTTCATACATTGGTTCATGTAGCTAATGATTTGTATTTGTTCCTTTCCACTCTCTTTACTCCATTACTTTATTTCACCATAGTATTTTTCTTTTGATTATCTCATTAGTAAGGATTCATTTTTCCATGCTTCCTTTCAAAACATTATTTTGGATCATGTTTCATATATGTAGACCCAAATTCTCATATTTGAACTCAACCTCATGGGCTTCACTTCCAAGGTAAGTCAAGGTAAACTTAGTTTTCATTTATACTAGTCATTTTATTTTGATACATTACTATCATAAATGGGGGACAAATATAATCACCTTAAAGTTGTAATTTAATGCTAAGAGTTTCACTTGAGTTACCCTATCGCTAGGCTTGCTATAAACCTATTCTAGAACCTTAGACTTGCATCTCTAGACATTTAGTAGACCTTCTTCACTTAAAAAAATTTAAGACTTAATCCCTCAACTATCACATTTGGATCCAATCCAAATTTCCTATAATTCTTCCAAAATAACATTAGCTCCATATTTAGGATACTATAGCCACATGGTTCTAGTGTCCCAAATTGGGAACTATTCTCCTCAGCCCTAACTCTTCCCAAGAGATACTTTATCAAATGTGTGACCATCCTAAGGTTGTACTAATCTCATTTTCTTATCCATATAAGTAACATAACCATATAAATTCAAGTATAATCCACCTCTATTTACTAGATGGAAAATAGATGCAAAATCTATTCAAACCTAAAACAAAGTTGTGAAAAATCAAGGTACATTATGCCTATTTTGCCTTGATTTATACATTTTACAATTTATAGAAACCCTAAGTATAATTTTAAATAATTACAAAGATCAATCACATTCAAAGTATCCAGATCCACTCTCATTCTATCATTTGCTTACATTTACATCATCAGTTCGTGGGAGAACTACATCAGACTCGATCCCTCTTTAGAGTATTGGTATGTAGGCAAATATCTACATAATGGGATTTTGAATATGTGTAGTCCATCCTAATAACACACTTAGATACTTTTCATATCACACTTGTAAATATAACTAGCGTTGGTACACAAAATTAATATTTTGAGGTATAATACACAACTATAGGCTTCAGTCTCAAAGGAACAAAACACATAGACACAAGTGTAGGTTCTCCTTGAAAATAAAAATAGTTAAAAAAATAAGACATTAACACCACATATTTAACACTACACATGGATGGTGATATTGTCTAAATCAGGTACCACTATCTAGTGAACAAATGGATATCAGAATCCTACTCATGATACTCAAAACTACTCAGATCTCCAATTTTTGAACCTAGATCATCCATGATAGTCTATTTTTAGTTAAGTGTCTATTTAACTCTATTTATTTTTATTATTATAAATTAAAAAAGGTAAAAATAATTTAAAAATTAGTATATTAATTATTAAAATTTATTTGAATGATTTAGAGATTACACATCTCATCCCTTTAACCAAACATAGATAATTACACATGTAAAACCCTAAAAAGGTTAAATCAAAATACATATGATATCCATGTTGAATATGATAACCTTATGATATTTAAAAATGAGTCCCTAAAATGTATCAAAATATGTGAATATATTAAAATTATGTGGCTTATGTTATTTAAGTCATGTGCACCTACATGGCATATAAACTCAAGTGTATCTGAATATGAAAATAGGTACTCATGCTCTTATAAATTGAGTGCATATGAATGGAATATTCCCCCATAATTTGTTAAATATATAAATATTTCCACATATCTAACTAAAATTTATATTTGAATCACTCTAAAATATTTGAATCCTCCATTATGTTCTAAATTATAAATTTATACTCATGGAGGCTTAAGTCCCTTTAACAAACCAACTAATATTCCACCCTTTTACGGTGACGGATGTATCTTTCAAGTCAATAATATAAAAATAAAGAGTTAACTTTATTTTTTTATCTATAAATATGTAATAGTGTATAATCATGTCAACACATGGACAATATTTCATCATAATAATGTATATGTTAGCAAAACACATGAAAAAACATGTAATGCAAGACATAAAATTGTCATGTTAAGATAGTTATGTAAATTTAGCACATATTAGTAACCATTACTAACACATGTAGTGAATAATGATATAAAATTAAGGTGCATGGTATTTCTCATGACACAAAAAATTGGAGATTCATGATATGAATCATGACACATAGAAACTTAACAACCTTAGAAAGATTAAAAAGTGTAATAGATAATTTCATGTCCATGAGGATATAATGAAATTATTTAGATAACTAAAACCAATGGAATAATATATCACATTGATATTAGAATAATAATAATAATATCCACAAAAATATTTTATGAAATATCAAAATACTTGATGAATATGAATGAGCCACTTCGATGGGAAAACCTTAGTAACAATGCAATAACAACATAATTGATAATTTAATGATAAAACACTAACCACTACCTCTTATATATACTCTAATTAGGCCATGTTTATTCTATATGCTGAACCTACTAGAAATATAATAAACATAGAAACATATGACAAGATATTATGAAATTTTATGTAACCCATAAGTCAACCATACATATTCATAGACATGATATAGGTTAAGGGCATAGCATTACCATCTAATTTAAATAAAAATTTCCCTCAAAATTCAAAAAATCTAGATGATTATGAATAAAATATTTGTCCTCCCACATTACATCTTCATGCTTCAAATTCTTCCACTTGATCAAATACTCCTTAATCTATATTATTATTAACATTTTTATTCATGTGTTTAGGACCACCATGCATTCAACCACAATTTTTTTATCCCCTTGAGTCCTTTCAAAAATAAATCTTTACTGATTCAATGATAGGTTTTTAATAAACCTAAGTTCCCCCTATTGGAGATGCATGAAGATCCTTAAATATTATTTCCTTAAGGCTAGAATTATTACATAGGTATAAACATTATTTATACCATCATGTAATACCTTTTTATTTAACCCTAAAATATAAATTTTGTAATCTATGGTTAAATGAGTAGAGATATCCTAGGGCAAAATGATGGTATACTATCTCTAAATTAGCCCAAATAATTACAAAACTTAGGTAAACATATATTAAATTTATTATGTTGTGGTATACTAAAAATAGAAAGTCTAGCTATATTATATATTGTGAGGATAATTAAAATAGTATATTTGGTTATTATGATAATATATATCTAGATCTATAATAGAAACATAGTAGACTAGATTTGAATTTTTGATCAATCACCTATTTTTATAAATTGTACCTCTATAACAAGTACGCAGAGTGACTTAGATTTTAACTTGGAAAATATGGATCATTGAAATATCCTTTAGTACTTTATACCTATATATATGTTTTCCCTATTATTGGTATGGAAATAGGATAAAGTACATAAGCTTTTCTCGCTTGAGTGTTTGATTTAATATCTTTGATAATTTACCTTGTGAGATGTTTGGCTTATGCTAGGTGAAGAATGAATGAGGATTGATCATGTATATATACCAATACTTTTGGAGAATATATCTCATTAAATAACTTATGTTAACCATAGTAATACATTTCATTTGTAAATTATATGACTTTAGGGCACTAGACATTTACGTTGGATAGGGACACTTGCATGAACATAGGCATATAATTGGGATGTAAATGTCTAAGTAACTAGTTAAAAAACATAGTTGTAGAACTTGTATTGACATATGATAAGTTTTTTTTTTAATAAAATTATGCACATTATATAAGGTTTGAGTCATCATAATAACATATTTCATACTATGAGATATTAAATAAGCACTAATAGATAGTGTATGCAAGTTATATAACAGGAAAGGTATAAAACTAAGAGGAAATACCAAGGTATGTATTTTCAAAGTGAATAATATTGAGGTGAAATATAATTTATAAATAGTGTTTACATCCCACCCTCTACCCCACCTTAATCTAGTAATGGCACTACTAGCTCAAAGGAAAATGAATGTGTACTTGGGTGTCTATAACACACCTTATCTTTATGTGATCCCAACTTGAGTGATTTAATGGTGATTCACCTATAAACAAGAGAATGTTAAATTATATAATTAGTTCATATAATATAAAATTAAAATCATTTAAATTTTTAAAATTAAAGAGTATAATTTTTAGGAGTACATGTGTATCGGTGCAATCCCCTTTCCTTTTGAAAATTCAAGTTGAAAATATGTATCATTATGAATCATTAGAGCTATAATTAGGATAAATATAATAATATATAAAATTCACATATATATATATATATATATATATATGGAGATATGGAGAGATTAGAGGAAGCATGCCCCTAACTTTAGATAAAATGTTAGTTTGTACCTGATAATTCAGATCAAATCAATTATGCAACCCCATCATAGTTATAATCTCGTGAGCATGGGTAAACCAAGATATCTCACACTATATATGGAAAGTTTTAATTATATAATCAATTTTTACTTATAAAATTGTAAATGATGAGTGATTTAATCACTTGAACCATACCAAAAGTGAACCAACTACTATAATATATTGGTTCAATATAGTCTATAAAATTCCAACTTGGTGGGTGATGATAATCCATATAAGTGTTTTGAAATCTGGAAATGATTTAATTTTCCATTTTTAGTAGAAAATTTCATAATAATATACACATTACATATGTCTCATGATGAAATAATGTATAACGAAGGTACCAATGTATATAACTCTATCACAATTATGTATCTAAATCATATAATTATGAAGTTTGAACAATTTGTAAATTATGTAAGTGTGGAAAACATGTTTACGTAACATGCCCCCACTATAATTTTAAACTAAAAATTGGTGTAAGTGTGGAGAACATGTTTTCAAAACATGTCCCCCCTATGTGTCTAAAACTGAAAGCTGGTGTGTGTGGAGAACATGTTTCCATAACATGCCCCCACTATATGTCTGACACTAGAAACTAGTGTATTTGTGGAAAACATGTTTTCAAAACATTCCCCCACTTTAATTTTGATATGGTTAACTATGAAAAATGTGAAATCCATGCCTCGGTGGTATTCCTTCACTAATATATCCCCATTTTGAGGAGAGGGGAGGTAGAAAACGGTAGTCACCTTACCTGAAAATGATAAGATAACTATATAATCTATGTATGAACCAAGTAACATGTAGAATGAACATGTATAGGTAGATATATCATTGAATAATGAATTTAAAAATAATATAAATTCCTACTATGAATAATATAGATCATGTCAACATCTAGATATTAAAAATACAAGCTCAACAAGTGAACAAGCACAAAAACATTAACACTCAAAATTAAAACAAAAGATAATGGTCCAAGGAGATTGCTGACATTTTAGCCTCACAAGTTTAAATGTCAACACCTACAATCAAAAACTTGCATGAAACCCCCTGTTAAGATTATTTTTAGTGTCCAATCTTGTTATGATTTCATGAATCTCTCCTATAAGTCTTCTAGCATTGATTAAGAATGCCATATGGTCCATTTGTGAGTGTCATATATCATAGCTATTTTAAGGTATATTGGTGATGTGTTATCCCTCATGATGGTCTTGGAGTGAGTTTAGAGAATGTGAAGGTGTATTGGAGGTCTATTAAAGGTCTTTTAATATTGTTTTAGGTCATAATATGAAGATTAATAGTATGTTCAAGTTCATTATCATGATATACTCATCTTAACCCAATTAACACCTCAACTCACCTTTAAAGTCATTATATACCCCTCAAATCACTTCATATGAGTTTATTTGAATTTACATCGTTTTAAAATGGGAAGTGTTTTGATGAAATTGAATTTAAGAGGGTATTTAAAAGGTATTATCCATGTCATATTGTTATCACTATGCATTTCTTGCCATTAAAAATCCTTTTTCATGACCCATTCACACCTTTCCACTTACCAAATGCACCCCACATGCCAAAGGATGTGCCTTTAGAACTTAAACACTATAATAATTAATTTTTAATGTTATTTAGGTCATGTTTTTATTCTCTCTATCCTTTGATGGTAGGTCAAGGGTGGAAACAAGGAGAAAATCTAAAAAATAGAGATTTTAAGGTTTTTTTTATAGTTGTATAGATTTGTATAGATTATTCCATATAGAAGAGGATCAAATTTTAAAGGTGGATTCATGGTAGGTGTTTTAGTAGAGTTTCATAGAAAAAGGATATAAAATAGACTGAAAACTGATCCTCAAACACCAATGAGCTTATTTATAGACCAAGACAACCCTTCAAGTTTATCAATACTATGGATTAGGGAGAGAATATCATGGTATAAAAATTTGGGGAAAGGAAGAGGGTATATTGAATTTATTATTCATTTAAATTGTCTACAAATACATGGTCTCAACTTTATGAACAAACCTTAATATCTTGGCCCCTACAATGAGCTTATCCATTTGTGTAGGGAGTTGAAAGTGAACCAGTTTTGATGAAGTTTTGAAGTTTTAATAAATACTAATGATTATTATGTGTTACTAATATCCTCATGTCTCATTTGATTCATGTTTCACATGTGTGGGATTGTGGAGTTAGTAAAATATAAATCTTTTCTTTATTTTTAGACTTTAGTTTGGTTCTGTATGGTTACACAAGCTTTAGTGCATAAATATGAAAGTATCTAATGTTTCTCAAATAGGGTATGAGTTTATTTAGGAAATTCAAATATTATCTACCTCTAATTCTCAAATAAACCATCTTCATATCAAGTATCCTATTTATATTTCTATCTCAAAACTATGACTACCATTAATAATATGTAGTGTAGGTCCCTTGCTTTTTTTAATATAGGATCCTTAGGTTGTCTAAGAGGTATAAACATGAGTCATATTTGATACATTATCTATTTCACTTCCCATAATCATCTTGGACATACACACCAACCATCCTCACACTCAAACCTTAATTTAAGCAATTCTCATTTAGGCATTTGTAAGCCCTTGTTTAAGATAAATGGATGGAGAGTTAACTATAAGGTACTAGAGAAGAGAGATGTTTAAAACCTTAGAAATACTTGAAGAGTCATGAATATTAATGATAAGAAATGGAGATAGATAGATAGGGTTATACAAACTCCATGTAAACCATGTTCACTCTAAGGGAAAATAAGACTAGTTAGAAACTCTTTTATGTATTGTAAACTCAGGTATATAAATACAGACTTGAGATATTTTACCTAAAAAATAAGGTGACATGAGGGTAAAATGGTTTCTAAAATACTAACTATAGGTAATAACCATATTATTCATGATATTATTATAATCATACCTCAAGGTGGTTTTATAAGGTATTGATTTATATACATAGTTAAGTGACATAAGATATCTATAGTCAATCCTGCAAGAAAAAGATAACTGAATGAGAAATAAATTTTAGAAAGGGGTTTTAGAGTGTCTATGTTGGTAAATTAATTCCTACACATTTTATATAAAATTATTTATTTCAAGTGTCATGAATAGATGATTTGTATCTTCAACTCAGTCAAGAGACCTAAAAAGGTCACCTATAGATAGGATTCCTAGATATGAAGATGAAGGTTTTCATGAAAAGAGACATATCCTCCACATATACAAGTAAACCTTCATTCATCACTAATAGGCCTACTATGTAAACCCATAATGTGGATGATTAATTTTGGAATGAAGTCTTAGAATTCTCAAATGGTTATGAAGAAACAATGAAAAGGCCACTAGTATAGTGTATACATAGTCAAAAGGTCCATATACATACTTATAGGCTGACTATTTAAAATTAAGGTAGTTGGACATGGAAATAATCATAGATAACCCTAAAGAGTTACTAGGATAAATGATGAAATATATGAATTAAGATAATAGGGTTCATCAAAGAACCAAACACTAGATCATTTTCAAATGAAGATAAGACTTAGTCTAAGGTAGGGCCTTGGTTTAGAAAGTGGGATATAATGGGTATGCCTAATAATGGAAATTAATAAAGGTGAAGAGAAGTTGGATGAAATCAGGATTCTAATAAATTTTAGTGTATTTTCACTTAATATTTTAAGTACTTAAGATAAGACAAAGGATCTTTTAGGCCTATTAGGTGTATTAAGACTAAAAAGAATTAAACAAACCTATAAATAGTTATAAGGGCTTATAGTTGTAGAACATAGTTTGGTGATTGGGGGAGTGTTATAGGTTGAAATAGGTGTGATAGGGGATGTTATGATGATATTTAACCCTCAAATCAATTACGGGTCTCTTAGACATCAAAGCTCAGTCTAGGCCTGTTTGGCCTCAAAATTTAGTCTTAGGCCTCAAGATCCACCATCACACCTATGAAAATTTTAGACTTTCCCAAGAATAATTTAGACCATGAAAATATGTATAATAATCTTAGGAGTCCTAAAAAGTATTTTTTAACATGGGAAATCACTTTTGAAGGCCATATTAGTCTCAAAAACTTGCTCGAACCACATAGTCCTTAAAAACTAGTTTGAGCCACCTATTTTAGTGCTTGAATATTTCACCATAAAAGGGTTTAGATCAAATAATATTGGATGGGATTGAGGACCCTAATAAAATTTAAATGTATTGAATATTGATCTATATTGATGGGACTACATTTATGAATAAAGGTTAAGACTGATAGCCTATTCATATTGCTTGTAGAAGAATACACGATAATTTATCTACATACCCATCTTGAAGCGTCTTTTACATGGAAAATCAAGATTTTTAGAGATGATGGAGGGGTAAATTTACCTAAATTCCATGAAAATATTTTATTATTTAGGGTTCCTTACTCTATGAATCATTGTTAAGTATCATGGACCTCCAAAACCTCTATAAACCCTATGCAAACCCAATTTTGGAAAACTTGATATTTTAGTAACCTAGAACCATAGAATGGTCTAATAAAAACTTTTAACATAAATTAAACTTATAGGAGGACCTGGTCATCATAATTAATTGTAAAAAATCTATACATAAGTGTTATGATACTATACTTCTTTAAGAAATTGAATAAAAAGTAAGGTATATAGTTGTTCTAAGAGATGAAAATAATTAAAAATGAAGGTTTGAAATTTATTATATATCATCAAGTCATAATATACTCAAAAATATTCTTATAATTTCCCTTTTAGGTTTCTTCTAAAGAGCCAATCTATAGAAATGAAAGACAGGGTGACCTAGTCAACTGATGTGGTAAGTTTACAAGTGTTTCTTACTCAAGAGGCCTATTTTATGGTGTAAGGGGTTGTTTAAAGTATGAATCTAATTTTTCATAGGTTTATAATGTTTCAACCAAACCTTCATGGCTTCCAAATACCAACAGTTAGGTAATTAGGCTTAATTGGCCTAGTAGACCTATTTGGTCAACCAAGAAGAATGAAAATGGCATAGAAGGGATAATGAAATGAGTTAATGCAGAGATTTTAAGCTTGGTAACTGATCCTTTAAGATAAATAAATTTATATTTCATGTCTATAGTGGAGGGACAAGGCAATTTATTAACTTTGCCAATATGCTTAAGAGGAGGATAGACTATTGTATATGACTTAATTGTACCTCATTCATGTTGTAATTACTAGTACAATAGTTATTTGACTAAAGAGGAATGTACCATTTAATGAGAGAGTGATGAAAAATTAAAAATTATCCTCCACCACCTATTTTCAATGCCCAATAGCCCATTCAAAGGTCATTGAAGTGATCAACACATAATAGGTATATGACATGACTATTGTAATTGATGTAACTATTGTTTGATTTGACTATGGTCATTGATGACCCATTATTATATCTTACACACCATTCTCCCTTTTCTTCTATCCTCTTTATAAATATATTAAGGCATTAAGGCCTTGATTTATATCCCTCTTTTGGGTATTAGGAAACTCTACCTAACTATACTCATACACATACTTAGACTGATTAGTAAACTTTTGTATCTCTTTAATGGTGGTATTTAGAGTGCTAGTATTTGTTTTGATATGTAAATTTGGTGGATTTACCTCCCTTGTAGGTCCTTATTCATCTATATTTGAAGGTATATTATGCAGGTTATGTGGAGTGTAGATATTTTGGTGATGGGGTTTGAAGTTTGATATGACTGGTAAGAGTCTCCTAGCATGCCTTCTTATCATTGCCTTTGCATCTAGTCACCTAGAACATCCTATAAATGAAACCATTTTACATAATAACTCATGAGGATGATTATTTATTTATTTTTCGTCCATTATTGTTGTCCAAAGTTCAAGTTAAGTGAGTGGATGGATCATTTAGGTGCATCATGACCCTTTAGTGTAGATTTACTTTATGTAATCTCTTTTCCCTTTTCATCATAATAGAATTAGGTATTTATAGAGAGAATTTAAGTGATAAACTAGGGGAGATATCTCCAACAAATCTTAAAGTGATAAAAATTAGGGGAGCTACAACCATAAAACTAGAGGTTTTGCCTTGACAACAAGTAACCCAAGACCTATAGGTCAATCCTATGTTAGTCCAAGTTTGAAGAGGGTTTAAAAAATCATTTTCAATAGGGTGAAACTTTGGTAGTTAATAGTTTTGGCATGCCTAGTGGGATGATAATCAATCATTAGAGAACTCACTTATATCCTCGTAATCATCTTTAGCATCTTGAAGTACATCTAGAAAGGATTTATAATTAGTTTTAAACTTAAAAATATCATAACATCATTATTATAGAGGTAAGGAGGGTTCTTGGTCATATTCATTTTGTTGTACATATGCTATATGAGGGGTTAGGAAGTCCTATGGTGTAAATTTCTATCATTCACCTCCCTATGAGCCCTACCATAACCCTTATGATCCTTATGATGACCCTTATTAGCCTTACAATGGGCCTCCTTAATGTCAATATTATCCATCTTATTATGAACCTCCTATGCCCCCTTGACAAACTTCTCATTGTCATGACCAATCATGCTACCAACCTATTGGTCCTTATAGTCAGCTTGCACCAAACAATGATGATCTGCACTTAGAGATTAAGAATTTATGGGAGGAAAGATAATTTGAAATAATGCCTTAGGAAATAAAAAGAGATTAAATACCAATACATTGTCCATCAACAAAGAACCCATGATAACCAAGAACAATCTTCTAGGGTAAGCTATCCATCTCCATTTCTCACCTTTGTGATCATTGGAGACTCCTTAGATCATAATTACTTGTTTAATGACAAGGAAAACATTTTAGGTACCCATAAGCTAGTGGAGAATAATATAAATTTGGTGTATGAGCCTATCTATAACCTTGAATTTCATTGGAATGGATCTCCTATGAGGACATTTGGCATTATAAAAAACCTTTGACTCAACCTTCATGCCTACCCCAAGATTTCAATTACACAAGACATCATTGTTGAAAACTTGTTACCTGACTTTTCCCTATGTTTATGTAGTGATTTTATGACCAATATTGGGAGGTGCTTGTCTAGTGACTTGTCTTATATTGTATGCATATTTGGGTATGGTGTAAGATTCAAAATTAGGTCTAGATCTCTCTCTAAGTTTCATATCCATTGATACACACCTACCACCTCAAGTGTTGTTGTTTTCATCATCTTACCCCAAATTAACATATTTTTATTCAAGATACCATATATTTTCAAGAACCTAGAGTAACTTTAGCCTGGAAGCCTTCATGGTCAAGAACCCCAGACTATGTTATGTCTTCCCTTAAAAGAGAGAGTCGAAAAGAGGAGATAAGTGTGAAGGCTAGTCTAACATATGTATCATGTTCTCCAAATTTTCCATCATTTCTTCATGATAAAACCATTCATGAGAATCAAAATATGACAAGGTAATTAAAGACTTCAAGAAGAATAGTGTGGTCTCCATTATTGATGCTCCTAAAGCTCTAATTTGGAAGAGATTATTAGAAGCTATCAAGATGGATAAGGAGGTATATTTACCACACGCCCCTCCTCTCTCGAAGAGGAACCAAGTACATTAAGATCAAAACTTGAACATCTAATAATGATAAATAATATGTCAAGTCTAACTAGTGGAGTTCCACTCCTTCAAAAACTTGACCATGTTATAGCTATAATAGGGTTTCAAGAACACCTTAATGACTACACCTCAAGTATTTATGGTAAGGAAATTATGATCAAAACCCTAGTCCATCCTTGAAGATTATAACTAGATTATGTGAAAGAGACATAAAGGCTTGATGATGAAATCAATGAAAAAATAACTTAAGTAACCTCTCTCATGGAATACACTCATGGAGACAACTCATATGCACCCATTATTGAGGCCAAGATTAGCTCAAGTGAATTAAAATATCATTATAAGTAATTACATTTTGAGTTATAGGGTGAAATTGAATAAATTAGTATGTAAGATTTGGATGGTGGAGTAGGATAATATATTAAAGTTTCATATGAATACACCACCAATATTTTAAAGCATGAATAAGAAAAATTAAGCTCATAAGTACCAAGCTAAGAATAAATTTTAATTGAATGGCTTGATGAGATGTCATTATCCACTGAAGATTAAGATGACCAAGCTATTGTAGATCAAAAAAATTGATATGACTCTATCCAAGAGTTGGAAATACATGATCAAGATGATGTTTCACAAGTAAAAGGTAAGAATGGAAGTGACGCCTATGGATTTTTTGTTGATCATGATGAGATGTCTTTTTGGGAGGACTTAGATAACTTTTGTTTGAGATTTGATAGTCCATCTCTATACCATGAAGATCTTGGTGAAGATATTGTAGATAAGACTATGAAAATTGATCATTTTTAGTTTCATGAGAAGAATGAAAGCATGACAAACCATTAATAGCTCATGACTAAGGCATACTTATCATTATTGATATAAGAAAGATAATTTTGGAATGAGTATGATTAGGTATTAGACTCACCTAACCAACTCATGCACTTAAGAGTGAAAGAAGAAGGTCCAACTACTTCCTAAAAAAGCCATGAATATGCTCATACCCCTAACTACAAGTGGAAATTCTCACATCATAAGAAATGCTTAGGTGAACTCAAATCAACACATGAAAACCACACCTCATGGTGTAATAGTGATCAAAGAATATTTATATTTTATCCTAGGGGAAAGAATTCAAATTTATGTTAGTTATTTTTATTAGTTTGTTGTCATGTCTTAATAAGTGTGTTATACACATGTTTGTTGATAGTTATCTTGTTGTTTTAGTGTTTTGCTTAGTTTTCCTTAGGTGTTAGGTGTGTTTTTTAGGTTGAGGTGTTGTTATTTATGTGTCTTATTATTTTTATAGTCTTAAAAAGTGCCACTAAGTACTAAATCAGTTTAGTAGTCCATGAAAGTGGTCCTTCATATCTTTATTTATGTTGAGTCATGATGTCATGCTTAAGTCACTAAGTTCTCTTGACTAGTAAGATGGTCAACTGTCAGAGTGACCAAAAAAGTTGACATTTTGGCCTCATAAGGCTAAATGTCAACCCCTACCATCAAAAAAATACATAAGAGCCCACTTTAATCATATTTATAATTTCCAAGCTTATAATGATCTCATGAATGTCTCTTAGAAGTCTTCTAGCATTGATTAATAATGTCATGTGGATAGTTTGTGAATTTCATATGTCACAACTATATGTAGGTCTACTGGTGATGTGTTATCCCTTGTTATGCTCTTGGAATGAGTAAATAGAGTGTTAAGGTGTCTTGGATGTCTAGTAAAGGTGTTTAAACATTATTTGAGGTCATAATATGAATATCAATAGTGTGTTTAAGTTCATTATCCATGATATACTCATCTTAGCCAAATTATTACCTAAACTCACCATTAGAAGTCATCATATACCCCTTAAATAAATTCATATAAGTTTATGTGAATTTAAATTCTTTTAAAACTGGAAGCATTTTAATGAGAATTCATTAAAGAGGGTTTTTAAAAGGTCTTATTCACATCATATTTTAACCACTATGTGTTTCATGCTATTAAAGACCCCTTTTCATGACCCATTCACACCTTTCCACTTGCCAAATGGGACCCACATGCAAAAGGATATGTATTTAAAAATTCAAATTAAATGTTATTTGGGTCATGTTTTCCTTCCCTATATGCTTCAAAGGCATGTCAAGGATGGAAATAAGGAGAAAATATAGAAAACTAGAGATTTTTAGGTGTTTTATATAATTGTACTGATTGGTAATATTATTCTATATAGAGGAGGATCATATTTTGAATTTGGATTCATGGAAAGTGTTTTAGTAGAGTTTCATGGCAAAAGGATATTATACATACTCTAAACTAATCATCAAACACCAACAAGCTTCTTTGGAAACTAAGATAACCCTTTAGGTTTGTATATAATATAGATAGGAGAAAAAATATCATGGTCTAAAACTTTTGGGAAATGAATAGGGTATTTTGACCTTATTACTCATGTAAATTTTCTTAAAATACATGGTATCAACATTATGAAAAAACCTTAACATCATGGCCACTCCAATGAGCTTATCCATCTCTACAAGGAGTTGAAAGTTTAATGGTTTTGATGAAGTTTTAAAGTTTTTATAAAAACTAATGATTATTATGATGGATCATATATTTCACCCTTCATTAATGTTTCACACTTATAAGAGTGTTGAATTAGGAAAACCTCCATGTATTCTTTGCTTGTAAATTATAGTTTGGTTCACCATGGTTATAGGAGATTTAACACATAAATATGAATGTATCTAATGTTTTTCAAGTTGGGTATGATTTTATTGAGGACATTCAAATATAATCTAACTCTCATTATAAACCAAACCACCTTTAGATCAAGTAGCCTCTTTATATCTCAAAATTATGACTACTAGTGATAATATGTAGTGTAGGTCCCTTACTAGTTCTTATAGCAGATCCTCAAGTTGTCTCAAAGGTCTAAACATGATTCATACTTAAACCATGATCTATTTCAATTCCTATACTCATCTTATCCCTACACTAAAACCATCCTCACTCTCAAACCTCAGTCCAAGTAATCCTCATGTAGGCACTTGCAGACCCTTGTTTAAGCTAATATGATGGAGTGTTAACTGAAAGGTAGAAGAGAAGAGAGATGTTTAAGAACTTGAAAAACCTTGAATATTCATGAAGATATATGATAAGACATGGAGATATAGATCTAGAGTTAGATATAATCCAAATACATCAAGTTCACTCATAGCAAAGATAAGATCAATTAGAAACTCTTTTATGTACTGTACACTCAAAATTATAACTACAAACCTGAGATATTTTTGATGAAAAAGAAGGTGACATGAGGGTAAAATGGTTTATAAAATATTTTCTATAGGTAATAACAATATTATTCATGATATGATGTTAATCAGACCTCAAGGTGTTGTTAGAAGGTCTTGATTCATACACACATTTAAGTGACAAGATATATATAGTCAATCATGAAAAAATAAGATAACTTAATGATAAATAGATTTCAAAAATGGGTTTTAGAGTGTCTATGTTGGTATATGAACCCATTCATGTTTTCTATTCGATTAATGGTTTCAAGTGTCATGAAAAGATGATATATATAAACTTAGTCAAGAGACCTAAAAATGTAACCTATAGGTAGGGTTCCAAAATACAACGATGAAGGTTGTCATGAAAATAGACCTATCCTACACACAGACAAGTAAACCCTCATTAATCACTAATTAGCCTACTATGTAGACTAGTCATGTGGAGGATTGACTATGGAATGAGGTCTTAGAATGCTTAGAGGGTTATGAAGGAATAATGAAAATGCCATCAATATAGTGTATACATAGTTAAAAGGCCTATATACATACCTATATGATGACTATTGAAAAGTAAGGTATTTGGACATGGAACTAGTTATCAAGAACCCTAAAGAATTACTAGGACACATGAAGAAATCTTTGAATGAAGAAAATAACGCTCATTAAAGAACCATACACTTCTTGGGGTAACTCAGAGTAGTACATAGAAGAAATTTAAATCATATTGAAATCATGAATACATAGGGATATTAAACTATAAAATAATATTATTCACTCTCTATATCAAAACCCTATAGAGTAAAATTATATAGGAGACGACATTCCTATATTCAGGATGACATATCCCTACAAACTCTCACCCAAATCTTCCATAAACACACAAATACTAACAAATTATATATTATTTTTATATATAACAATAATATATTAATAATAATCTAATAATGTAATATTAATAATTATGTTATTTATAGTTAATAATGTTTACACATAAATATACCTTAACATTCACCCCCTTGTGAACATTATTAATTGTTTCATACACCCCCTTAATGTGATGATGGGGAGAATATACATTTATTATAATTATCATTAATAGAATCATATGTCAATGCATACTTTTAACTCTGCATACTACTAACATGATATTATTTCACATGATCATTATATGTGAATGAATGCATCCTAAATTTACTTGATGTGACAGTATGTACATGTTATTGGGGTCATCTCCATAAATAAGTAAGGAAGTCATGAGATCTCTATAGTTAGTTTCTCTCCTATAAAAATATTTATCTCATTCCATTATATCCACACTCTCCCTTGTCTCTAAATAGCAGAGGTGTTTCAAATAAGTAGAGGAATGAAAACACATAATCGAAAAAATAAAATCACACCATGCATGTGAATAGTAATGTTCTTATATTGTTATTCAAATGCACACAAGTCACAAAATTATTGATGCAACCCCATCATTGGTGACTGAAGAGAGGTCACTAAAAGACCATCCTCTAGGTATCCTCCAGCCTCTACTTGAAGAAGTTGCTCACTTAATTAATGAATTTATCATGTGCTCCAATGATTTTGGTAGGTTTTTTATTAGTTTATTTCACATAAATTAGAACCCCCTTCACAACTCAAACATTACATACAAGTAAAAATTCATCTGTGAGGTAATTTTTATTTCATTTTTATAATTTTGACTCTATATGACAACATGATGAAATGACTTTCTAAAAAAACACTATGATTTTTTTACATATTTATGACATTAAAAATGACTCTTAAAATAATTACTTGATGAATTTTGACTCTAATAATAAACCCAAAAATTGATACTTTGAATTTTTATACACAAAAAAATGAACCTATAATAATTTTGTGTTTTTGACAATTTATAACATTAGAGTAAAAACCTAGATAAACTCAAATGAATTGTTAAGAGAATTATATCTAAAATGATTTTTACAAAAATTGACAAATAAAAACTTCAAATTCAAAAAATACATTCAAAATGATTAGAGACTTTTTTAACTACTTGACACTTTTCTTATATTTTTACATATAACTTTTAAAAAGTGACAATTGGACTTATAATAATTATTAAGGACTGAAAATACTCAATTAAAGGATTATACCAAAAAAATTACATGAAAGGCTATATATAGTTTTTTAATGGAAAAACTATGCTAATAATGACTTAAAACAAAGTATTAAATAAATTAAATGGTTTTATAGCAACGAAAAATAGTGGAGATGGTGAGGCAAATGGGAGGAATCCAACATTGAGAATATAGTGAAATATGATTGTAAATAAAAACATAGTCAATCATCGTAGATCTACTCATCATTCTATTGGTAAAAAAATGCTCAAATCACATTTGACTCACCAATACATACATAGTTTGATAACCATGCTTCTCTCATAATAACATGATTGAGAAATGTTGAGTTGATCCAATGTATAACATCAATGATATGTTTTCAGAATGACTATGCCTAATAATTTTGAAAGAAAACTTGTATGAACGTAGAGTTGCATGAATTAGAACTGTAACATATATGTCTAGGTTTAATCCATCTAGGTTGATATTGTATGCATATGGATGAAAATCATATTTTTCACAGAAATAGATTCTTTGTCACTAGAATATTCTTTGAATAGATTTAAACCTCAGATATGAATCATACTATAGAGATATATATGTCTCAAACACTATGCCATAATGCGTGAGACATTTGAGCTAACAAGTATATGAACAAAAATTGAAACTCACACCCACACTTCTCCCATTTAAGACTTGTTGTGTTATATTATTATCTTTGATATGTATGGACCTAAACCTATGCTAAATTATCACAAAACTATAGGGTATTTACTCATAGAAACTAATAATACATACTCATTATTAATAGAATAATCTCTCATCCATAGGGACAAAGTGTAGTGTAACTACCTCAAATTAACACTTCAAAATATCATACCCACTCTGATACCAGATCTTGGGGTAAATCAGAGTAGTACAAAACATAAATTTAAATCATATTGAACTCGTGAATACATAGGGATATTAAACTATAAAACAATATTATTCCTTGTCTATATCAAAACCATATGGAGTAAAATTATATAGGAAATGTCATTCCTATATTTAGGATGATATATCCCTACAAACTCTCATCCAAATCTTTCATAAACACACAACTACTAAAATATTATATATTATTGTTATGTATAACATTAATATATTAATAATACTCTAATAATGTAATATTAATAATTACGTTATTTACAATTAATAATATTTACACATAGATATACCTTAATAACACTAGATCCTTTTCAAATGAAGATAAGACTTAGTCTAAGGTAGGGCCTTGGTTTAGAAAGTGGGATATGATGAGTATGCCTAATATTTAAAATGAATAAATGTGAATATAAGTTGGATGAAATAAATATTTTCATAAAGACCACTATGTTTTCATTGGAATAAGTTAAGTCCTTAAGATAAGACAGAGGAGCTTTTAGGCCTATTTGGTCTATTAAGAATAAAGGACTTAAACAATCCTATACATGGTGTTAAGGGATTATACATGATTATTGAATTAATATAAAATTTTGAGAAATTTTACAAGGTAAGGATGTGTATTAAGGGTCAAAAGTGACCAAAACCCAGGTTTAAAGAACAAAGAGCCTAAATGGCCTAAATAAGGCATAATGTTAGACAAACAAGCTTGTATCAGAAGTTGTGGGAACTCTCATATGTTTGAGGTAATATTAGAGATTAAATATATGAATAAACAATTTAAATACATCATTTATGGGTCCCATGATGATAATAACCTTCTTTTGAAGGAAATAAATAGTAAACTCTGATTCCAAGGGTTTCACAAATTGGACTATGTATAAACCCTAGGCCAAAAAGAAAATACACAAGGGAAAGAATTGGAACAAGTAATAAACTAAGGGTAATATCCACTATAATGGAATTAATGGGAGTTAAAACTCCATAAACTTCACAATGAATAAGGTAAGAGACCACTCAATGTTTTAGACTAGCCCAAGCAAGTCTAAATAATGACCTACAATGAGTCAGTCAAGAAGAGGAACAAAATAGAGTTTGGTGATTGGGGGAGTTTTAGAGGCTTAAATAGGAGAGATAAGGGATGTTATTATTATATTTAACCCTCAAATAACTTACATGTCTCTTGGACCTCAAAGCTCAATCTAGGCATGTTTGGCCTCAAAACTCAATCTTAGGCCTCAAGCTCCACCATCACACTTAAAGACACTTTCATACTCTCCCAAGTATAATTTGGACCATGTAAATATGTATAATAATTTTATGAGTCCTAAAAAATAATTTTTAATAGGGTAAAAGAAGTATGAAGGCAATATTAGTCTCTAGAATTAGCTTGAACCACATAGTCCTTAACAAATAATTTGAGCCACCTATTTTAGTGCTTGGATATTTTTACATAGAAGGGCTTAGGTCAAATTATATTAGTGGGGATTGAGGACACTAATACACTTGAAATTCATGGAGGATTGAGCTATATTAAGGTTTCCACCTTTATGAACAAATGTTAAGACTGTTGTCTTATTCAAACTACCTATATAAGGATACAAGTCCATTTATCTACATAACTATCTTGATACATATTTTGCATAGGAACTCAAGATTGTTAGAGAAGTTGGAGGATTTAATGAACATAAAATACATGACAATATTTTTTTATTTATGTATGTACTCTATGAATCATGTCTAGGAGTCCTCGACGTCTAAAACCTCTCTAACACCCTAAGTAGACCCAATTTTGGAAACCTAACACCATATAATGGTATAATAAACACCTATAACATCAAGTAAAATTAGATGAAGACCTATTCATGGTACCTGATTATATGGAATCTATATGGAAGTGTCATAATACTATAATGTTGCAATAAATTAAATAAAAAGTAGGGTACAAAGTTATTCTGAGAGATGTCAATCATTGGAAAGGAAGGTTTAACTATTATTATATCCCCTAAAGTAATAATATAATTAAAATTATGCCTTCATTTCCTCTATTGGTTTCTTCAAATGATCTAGTCTACAAAGATGAAAGATAGGGTGACCTAGTCAACTGGTGTGGCAAGTTTGTAGGTGTTTCTTATTCAAGAGGCCTATGTTATGGTGTAAGGGTTTTTTAGGTATAAATATAATTTTTTATAGTTTATAAGGTTTTAACCAGACATTCATGGCTTCCAAACACTAATAGTTAGGTAACTAAGCCTAATTGGCCTACTAGACATACTTGGTCAACTAAGAGAAATGGAAATGGCATAGAATGGGTAATGAAATGAGCTAATGTAGATATGTTATGATTGGTAATTTATAATTAAAGGTAAATAAATTCACATTTCATGGATATAATGGATGTGTAAGGTAGTTTCTTTACTTTGACAATATGTTTAAGAGGAGGATGGACTACTATATATGACTCAATTTTACCTCATTTATGTTGTAACTACTAGTGTAGGAGTTATTTGAGTAAAGAGTAATGTATCATACCTTAAAAGAGTGATTAATATGTCAACCTTATCCTTAACCACCTCTTTCCAATACCCAATAACCCACTTAAAGGTAATTAGAGTGATTAATGCATAAGAGGTGCATGGCATGACTATTGTAACTGATGCAATTATTGTTTAAATTGATTGTGGTAATTTATGACCCATTATTCTCTCCTCCACACCATTATACCGATTCTTCTCTCCTCTTCCTATTATTTATTTAAGCCTTAAGGCCTTGATTTGTATCCATTTTCTAGGTATGAATAAACATCACCTATTTGTACTTGTAAACCTAATTTGACTGATTAGTAAACTTTTACAGTTCTTTCATGGTGGTATCTTGAGTGGTTTTACTTATTTTTATATGAAAATTTTATTGATTTCCCTCCCTTGTAGGTCATTTTTCACCTAGATGTCAAGAAGGTGTCTTACACAGGTTATGTGGAGAGTAGAAGTGTTGTTGATGGGGTTTGAAGTGTGATATGACTATTAAGAGTCTCTTAGAAGGCTTTCTTGTCATAACATTTGCATTCTAGTCACTTAGTAGAGCCCCCACATGAAACATTTTTACATAAGAACTCATGGGGATGATTGTTTAGTTTTTTTTTTAGTCTGTTAGTTTTGTTAAGAGTTTATGTTGAGGGAGTGGATGAATCATTTAGGTGAATCACCACCACCTTTAGTGTAGATTTTATTTATGTAATCTCTTTTCAATTTTCATCCCAATATAATTAGATCTTTAGAGAGAGAATTCAAGTGATAAATTAGGGGAGTTAGCCCAATAAAACTAGATGTTTATCTTAGACAATAGGTAACCCATAACCTGTAGGTCAATCCCATGTTACCCCAAGTTTGAGGATGGTTTGATTAGTCCTTTCCAAGAGGGTACAACTTGGGTAGCTAATAGAGACTACAAACAAGGGGAATGTTCAAATGTCACACCATTTAAGGAACATGACTTAGTCAAATGTGCATAAAAGTAAGGAATGGCCTACTCAAATATCAACATATGAAAAAATTACATATTCAAATGTCAAAGAGGCTAACAAAGTCACATGGGCCATAAATAATGGATCATACTCAAATACTCAAATAAGTAAAATAAGGCACTCAAGGAAGTGCATAAAGGAAAAATATAAGTAACCAATATAACATATCTTAGTAGTCCTTGGATATATGTGTTTTAAAAAAATGTTAATTACACATCATATAAATTACACTATGGAAGATATATGCATGGATAAAGGCATTTATAAGTACATAAACTCAAACATGATAATGCAAAATTACCATAAAATCATATAACCTAGATGTATCATGATTAAAAATGTAGATGTGACCAATGTCCATATGACATGAGTAAAGGCGAGGCTCAACATTCAAAATTGCATAGATCATGTACATGTGTATTCATGACACAAAATCAAATGATGTGTGAAACATGTGTATATAGAAAATATTGATATGTCATCCAATAACATTTAACCAATAATATATATGCCAAAGAACTAATATAACATGTAAATGCTAAACATATTTTTGGATTTTTTAAGTTTTTTTTCTACTCTGGTATTTTTTGGAATATTTGGAGACCTTTTATATCATCAAGTGAGAGGTATCAAGTGTAGGATCACCACTATCAAATATGTAGTGTATCCTCTTCTTTAGGGACAAACAATGGTTTGTGTGATTCCCATGCATTCTATTATATTGGAAATAATATTTTATCATATTGATATTTTGATAATATACCCCATTTATATTAGTATAAATAGTTATATATTCATTCTTGGGTTACATTGCATGATGGTTTTGATGTGAATATTTATAATTATTTTGTTTTTTTCTCTTCTCTGGCATACTTTTTATGCAATCCTAAATCTTATATTTATTAATTTGGTTTTTAAATGCCTAAAATTAATTTGTATGATAGCCAATGATCTGATGATAGTTAAAATATGGAAATGCTTTTTGGAAAAAATCCTACTACTTGATCTATACATGATAGAAGGTAAATATATCATTGCATATTAAAGTAACATGGAAAGTTTTATGTCCACAATATCTTGGTTTGTTGTGATATATATAATATGTTGTTGAATTCTTATGAGAAACCTTGACATTATTTACATGATGTATCTACATTTGACCCTTATATGGTTAACTTATTGTGTAAAGATAATAGGTGTGTATAGAATAAAAATGATTTAGATGCTCATATGCTACTTTTTCTTTGCCCTTATTTTGATATGGTGTTGTATTTTTTTAAGGTGAGTTTAACTTATATATACCAAGACTTGTAGGTGTGAATAGGTTATGTGAAATATGGTCAAGTGGATAAAAATTAAGTTTTTTCAATGTCTCATCTATCATATCATGGGTTAGATCATCATTGTTTTTATAATAATCTAAAACATAATCATTTTGATACTCATTATTTGCCAATAAAATAATCTAAATTGTTTGATTTTATTTTGGTTTTGGCATCATTGGTTCTTTTTCCAATGGTTATTTCTCTTGGTGTGTATCTACATGCATCCTAGTATATAATGTTTTATTTACATTAGTTATAATGAAACCATTATACTTGTCTCACCTATCTCAAAATTATGTATAATCTCAAGAGAGATACATTATTTAGGTGTTACCACTATATGAATACCATTTGTATCAAAATGTATCATTTTTAAAAATTTAAATGGTTCATTATCGATCAACATCTCAATAAGGTCCCATCATGTATGAATTTTACACATCAATGTAAAGTATATGGGAAAACCTCCATTGTATGTATCTAAGGTCTACTCAATAGTAAATTATAATGTAAATATTAAGATCTTACTTGAAACATGGTTGGGATTGTATTTGGTCCCAATGCCACATCTAATGTGATTTGGCCAACCAGAAGGCTATGTGATTTATCACATACCTTGATATGGAGAACTAATTTTTGAAGAAGATTGGTGCAAATAACCATGATGGTTATGAAATTTGTGATAAAAATGTTTAGGCCCAATCCATTATAAATGACCACCCCTTTTATTCCCTTATTATTCATAGTCAATTTTATTAATAAATGTAAACCTTGGTCAATGATATCCATGGATGGTAAATCTATTAGATCAAAGGCAATGTTTTTTGCATTATTTTCTAGGTCTTACATAATATCTATAAAGTAAGCTACTTAATTATCATTTGGAATTTTCATATAATTTAATCCCTCATACATGATATAATTATAGATAGTTGTATACTCTAGAAACTCTAGGATTGATATTTTTAATATGCATGTTACTTAGTTGATTGATAAAGTCATACCCATTAGATTTGATCACTATTTTTAGCTTAGGAGGTTCCTGCTAGAAATTGGATGGTGGTAGATTAGTGTGGACACCATTACCTTTTTGAGTATTAACAACATGGACCACATAATCCAATATAATATGTGGGTAAATAATACATGTGGTTTGGTGACTTTCACTTGAATAAGATCTAGGTGGAGTAAAAGACTGAGAGCATGTATTTTGACATCTAGATATTGGATCTATAATATTACAAAAGGAATTATGAATAGAGATAAAGTTTTGTTTTCATTTTAAAACACTCTAATTATATTAATATATCTAAATATTTCTTTGGATGATAAATTATATTACTTTATTACAATAGAAAACTGTCTATATAATTACAAATTGTAACATAAAATGAGCTACACATACATCCATATTAAACATATTGATAGGAAAGAAAATTGGATTCTTAAGTTGTAAAATATTTTTGAATTAAAACATGTAAATCATAAACAAAGAATCATGAAACCCAATATTAATATCTAGGGTATTTTTGATGAAAGGTTAGCTTCACCAAATTTTTTCCCCTACAATATAGATTGGGGAATCTAGGGTTAAAAGGGTACAAATAGCCTAGGACACAAGGATGGTATAATATCTCTAATCAGGCCAATTAATTACAAATCTCATATAAACTTATAGCATTTTTTTATGTTAAGATATTCTAAAAATAAAAAGTATAGTTATATTTGATATTGTAATGATAATGGAAACAAGATATTTAGCTAGTTCTAATGCTAATATAGATCTTGATCTAGAATAATAATAAACTAGATCAAATTTCAATTCTATATCACTTGATTGATTCTATAAACTATAAATTTGTATCCATAGACACTTGCATCAACTTGTAATAGTTGTATTGATGTTTATGTCTGATTTGGACATAGGTTTCTAATACAAAATATCTACTAAAACTAGATGCTTTTGGGTTTTGTGTTATCTTCACTCTAGTGTACTAAAATCTAGGTCACAAACTATCACTGCTTGTCAAATTGAAAAAACCTAGTTCTTAATATTGATATTGGTTATGGGAAAAATGGGTTAGTGGGCACATGGTGTCAACCTTCCCTAAAGACCCCTCTCTCAATGAGTTTTTCCTACATAGATAATACTTTTATGATGTCGTTAGACTTATGTATTTCTCCCTATGTGTTGGCTTGGGTGTGTATCATGTAATGTGTGATGAGTAAGTACTTAAAGTGACCTAGATTGTAACTTGTAAAATGTGGCCCATGGAATGTTCCTTCAATACTTCAAACCTACAGATATGTTGTCCCTATGACTAGTATGAAAATAGGATAAAAGAAAGAATATTTTCTCATTTGAGTGCTTGATTGAATGAATTTGGTAAGTTTCCTTATGATTTACTTGGTTTGTGCCAGGTAAAAATAAATGAGTATTTATCTTATATATATATATATATATATATATATATATATATATATATATATATACCAATCCCTTTGGAGAATATCTCACATTAAATCACTTAGGCTAACCATAAGAATCAGTCTCATTTATAAATTAGATGACTTTATAGTATTGGATACTTACATTAGATAGGGACTCTTGGATTGATGTAGGCACATAAAGTGTCTAGGTAGCAATAAAATAGGCATAAGTACATAGCTTACAAAGATATATGATATGTAGGTTTATAATAGTATGTGCACTATAGAAGGCCTAAGTCATCATAATAACATTGGTTTGACTAAGAGATAAGTAATAGTCATAGAGACATAGTGTATACAAGACTTTTGATAGTAGTAAAGGTACATAACTAAGAATAATAACCAAGGTCTATATTTTCCAAGTCTACAAGATCAAGGTGCTATATATTTTAGAAATAGTGTCCACACATTCCACTCAAATTAATCCAAGGAATTAGAACCATTCTAGATATTATGAATCAAAAACTTGTATCCATTTATTTCTCCCATTATTCTTATGCCTCTTCCAACCAAACTACCTAAAAAATGGTCATTACATATAATAATGCATCAATGGATTCATCCCTACTAGATAGGGCATTTGATACAACATTCTATTTTCCTTTATTGTATATTATTTAATAGTCACATCCCAAAATTTTAATCACCTATTGATATTTTTATTTTGATGACAATTATTATTCTAATAATTATTTTTAACTATTATGATAAATCTTTATCTTAAAGATTCTACCCATTAGATAATCTATCAATTTCTTGATTGCATGAATAATAACCAACAACTCTTTCTCAAAAATTGGATTGAGCCTATTTCTACCCTTGATTTAATGATTATTAAATGAAATGGGTCTTCCTCTCTACATGAGTAATACTCCCATGCCATAACTTGATACATCACATTCCATAATAAATGTTTTAAAAAAATTTGGGGTAACATAAATCAAAGTGGTGCACATAGACTTCTTTAGATTTTCAAAATAATTGGTAGTTGCATCATTTAGATGGAAAGAATATTTCTTTAAAAAAGCTTTGAGTGGTGCTACTATGTTGTCATAGTTTTTCATAAATTCATAATATTAACTTGTTATCCCAAAAAACCCCTCAGATTCTTGATGGCTTTTGGCACTTATGATTCCATCATATATTTGATATTATAAGGGTCAAATTTGACTCATTCATGTGAAATAATATGACCCAAGAACTCCACATTTTGGACTCCAAAATCAAATTTAGAAGGTCTTATATAGGTTTGATGTTGTTACAAAACTAACATTACCTGTTTCATTCCTAAAATTTATTATTTATTAGGATGTCATCAAAAAACCCAATAAAAATTTCCTCAAAAAAGCTTAAAAATAGGGTTCATCAAACTTTAAAATGTAGATAGAGCATTTGTGAGACCAAACAACATGAGCATAAATTCATAATAGCCTTCATGATTTCTTAAAGTTATTTTAGGGATATCCTCATCTCTTATCAAATATGATGACACCCATAACAAATATATAGTTCTATAAAATAAACAATAATATGTAATTCATCTAGTAAATCACCAAATAATGAAATAGGTAACTTATCTTTGATGGTATACTTGTTTATTTATATGTAGTTTCAGCACATAGTCCAAGTTTCATATTTATTACACTCCATGACCATGGAGAATGAATATTCAATTAAAAATCTTTTCATTAAATTTAGACATATTAAAGTGTAGATTAAAACCTAAAACTTATTTTACTAGATTTTATAGTATCAAATATCATAAATCTATATTGTTATTATTGGATTCTAATTTAGTATATTTGGCATTAGATATCATACTTTTCACATTCCAATTTAGTTTTTTTTTGGTATTAAATATCATATATTTTGGATTCCAATAAGAAGGTTATTAGAATATAGTGTTAAACTAATATATTCTAAAATTTAGTTTAAATTAGTGAATCAATTTAATGTTTTTTTTAAAAAGAATTAAAATAATTAAAATTTTAATTTGACATAATTAGTGTCAATTTTTTTAATTTTATGGATCATTCAATGTTTTTTTGTAAAACATAGGAAAAATTTATATTAAAGTTTAATTATTATTTACTTATATACTTCTAGTTACAAACATAGACTATTCTAAAATTTTATTTTCAAAATTGTAGTAGTTGTTTATTAATTTTGTCAATATCCATACTCTATTATGGGTTGTTATTTTTTCTTTGTTCTTCTTATGATTCACTATCTTATGTTATACCTCTATTGAACTAGACTTCCATACCTATAAAGATAGTTGAGGGCGTCTTCCATTAATCTTAATATTGTTAATGTGTTATATAAAATCTTTATCCACTTATGAATATAGTTTAGAGCCCCTTATGTATATATTTTGGTGTTGGATATATATAGTCTAGAACTACCTACATACAGATTTCATATCTGGCTATGTGTGATAAGATTTGCTTGTATATAATTTTTAATTGGTTTTTTTAGTCTAGATACTTGTTACTATAGGTATTAATGTTGGTATTGTTCAACATTATAAAATATATAAATTTTTATTTTCATATTACCGGGATTAGGATATAAATATATCATCATCCATCTGTTTAAGCTCAATAGTAATGAAATAATTCAAAAATCCTAAATCAATCATCTCAAAGTCTTTTTTCATTGCTCATTTTAAAAATTAACCACATATATCCATGAAACATTTAGTGTGGACAAAATAGGTAAATTACAAGTGTAAAAATATCTATGTATCAATTTAAACACCACATAGTAATAAATGAAATCTATTTACATTTCTCCTTACATCTATAATATATTTTACATGTTGTAACATTGAATATAATTCATCCATAAATTAATTATATTTATATAAATAAATATTAAATTTATTTTAAATGATATAATTACTCGTATCATTACAAATATTTTTCATGTAAGAATAATCAATTAACACTATATTACTTTATTTATTGTGTAGACCCCTATTATGTTTCATTCAAGATATTTATTTCATAAAAGGTTTAGAAAATTACAAAATTATAAATCAATAATATGCTAAATAAAAATATATTGTAAATTTTATACAAAATCACTTGTTTGTATGGATTATTATAATAAATAAGAATAGAAATCTATAATTTTATGTAGTAAGTACATTATAAAAAAATGTAGTTCCATAACTCAATTAATTTTATTTTATTTAAATTTAAAGTTTGCCTTAAAGAAAATCATATTAATAAACATCACTAATAGTATATTTGTATGTTTCAAAATATTTATGCATTATTGTGCACATGAAAACATGATCTAACAACATACACAAGTATGTGAATATTTTTCTATCAAAATGCAATATGCCATAAACAAAATGGCATCTTAAATTTTTCAATCTAAGAATTGTTTACCATCTATGAAAAATATATTTTATGTTCTATATAAATGTTTTTATTTATCCAAAACTAAGTGTATGCCTTTAATGTATACCAACACAATATTTACTTTCTTTGATATTAAAAACCACCTATACTGCAATACAATATATCCCAAGTAAAACTAAACTTCAACATTTTATAATTATTCAAATTAACAAATGAAATAATTAAGCACTCATGAGTTAAAATAAGTAGAACATAACCCAATATAAAAATGTTTTTTTTTTTTAATCCATAAATTAAGACTAAATGTGTGACATAAATAGCTATAACTTGAATGTAAAAAATCAATTTTTTAACTTGATTTAAATTTGATAATCCTTGAAACTTCAAAAAGCATCCCTTCAATTCCCAAAACCAATTATTTTATTCCAACTCAAATGAGATATAAAAATGTGAGAGAAATAATTTTTTTGAATGTTGGTGTAGGAAGCTAAAATATCTAAGGATAATTGTTTTTGCAACAATAAAACAAAACCATGATCTCAATAAATACAAACAATTATGTAAAGATAGAAAATGAATTAGGAAATACTTTACACTAAAATTATATACAAATATATAATTTTTTTTTTATAGAGTTGATAATCAAATACTCAATGTTCATATTGAAAGTATAAATTTAAATATCCAATTGGTAGTTTACATTATAGACAAAGTAGTAAAGTAATTTTAATGAATAGTATTTATCTGTCATTAATAAAAAATCATAATTAAATATTAAAAATTTAGACATCCATCATATTTCATTAAACCTTAATCATTAGTTGTATGAGTTGTATATCAATCTAAAAATAGGCTATGATACATTATAAACTTTATCGTATCCTCTTAAATCCCAATTAAGGCTAGTTGTTTAAATAATGCCATCATCAACCATTTTTTATTTTAAATTATTGACCTTGATTGACATTTGTGGATACAATTAAATTATCTTTAGGGTCATCTTTCCTCACATAATTTACTATAATTGTATTTTAAACATTATAATAAAATTAAATGTCAACCCAAATTCTATCTAAATTCTTAATATAAGTTTCATCTTTTTTTATCACAATTCTGTACTTCCCAAAAATAGAGATGACCCTCTTCTAATTTAGTTTGTTGTAATAATGTTTTTTCAAGTTTTATATATTTTTATTTGTGTTAGATGAAGTCCAAAATTCAAGTTGATATTAGAAATACACACCAAATATAAACTAGACACCATCCCTCATAGTTGAAAGTGATCATTTTGTATTTGGAAGTTTTATTTTTAATTTTTTTGAATTAAAATTTTATATTATAAACCCATCTAAATTGATACCATAATAATTTTTTGTTTCAAATTTATATCGATATATAAATGTCTTTGTTCGTGCACTTAAAAATTTATGTATCAGCTATCCATAGTACTTATCTATTCATCTTTTGTTGGCCTAATTATTTTAAATCATGAAAATATGATACTCAGTTATCTTTTTATATATTGGCCACCTTTTTCCTCATAAAAGTAAACATTTTTTAATTAAATGTTCTTTTACCAAATTCCTTATCCATAATGTTGAAAAATAAATGAATTAAATCCATATTGATTTTTTTTCAATATTATCATAATTCCATTTCAAATATTTTGTTTATTTTATACTCTACCATTATTAGAATATATATAATGTTTTATTTTCCATCCATAAGAAAATAAATAATCCTTTTTTTTTTTTTAATAATGAACCATGCGACGTTTTGTATATAATTCCACCTCTAACTCCATTTTAATGTTCAAAGTTGTTTATATATTTAACTTGAATATCAATAAGTGGTTTAGTAACATATTTCATACTTTATATAATTCAAACAACATCATGTGCCCCTAGTATTGAATGAAATAACCACAAGTAATTTGGTAGTTACTAGCCAAAAAATATCTACAAACCATTCTTCATTTCTTCTTTCACAGCCCATGGGGTCATATAAATGAGATCTCTCTATACGAGGTGTGTCCATGTAGATCTATTATTTTATATAATCGAATAAACTAATATCAACCATTGAAGTTAAGTAAAACATAATAAATAATTATGTCATAGTAAACTTATTTCAAATTATAGTGAATTTTATTTAGTAAAATAAAAACTATTTCAAACAAAGATAATAAATAAATGAAATAATAAAAAACATGTGAATGTAAAAATTATTAAAGGATGAAAATGAATGACATAATTTGACAATGATTTATATAATAAACTAAATTATGTTCCCATTGATAATTTATTTTAAGAATTGGATTAATTTTGAATATAATGCTTACTAATGGGTGTTATATATAACAAAATTGAAATTAAACAATGTATGTACAATATTCATTACATAATTCAATAAATTTAATGAAATGCAATAATTAAATTTAATTTAATTTAGCTTAAAATTATATAATTCAAGAGATAAAAAGAGCGATGACCATCATCATCTAAACATAAAATATGCCAACAAGGCAAACCATAAGACATCTAGATAAAAACTAGCTGGGAAAAAAAATGAAAATAGAAACACATATTATACCCTTTATTATCCGTAATCACCCCACCAACTTTGGCTATACCCAGTTTTCAATTACTTCTAAATGTTTTATTCCTTATCTCTTAGTTTTATTTTCCTCAAGCTTTTACAAAATCTTCACAACTCAGTTTTTAAAATATGCCAAAGTATAACACTTTCAAAATATTTTGAGTTTCAAACTATCTTACAATATTTATAATCTAGACTTCAACACTTTTATAATCAAATATTTCTTCTTGGCCAATGATTTTGTCAAAAAAAAATAAAATTATGAAAAATTCATAAGCCAACTTTAAGAATCCTTTATATTTTGATTTTGTGAGGTGTTAGCTCTTTTAAAAGTTTTAAAATATTATGTTTTCACAATGCTCACATTTTCATGGTTTCAAAACCTATCTATGCTTGTATCATTCTAACTATATAAAATAACAAGGTGAGGACGTTTAAAACCATCACACTAGACCTTACACTTTACAAAATATTTACATGATAGATACATAAGTTATATGCATAAATAGGTGAAACAACATCAAATATCCATGTTTTAAATTATAATTTGTGAAATATGATAAGTGGACCATTTTTCATCCATAAGTGAGAATATTTTCAATGTAGAGTGTTACACTATTTGTTAATTCTAAGTCTTCAAATAAGGAGAGTGGGATGGATATTGAAAATAAGTTTATTTTCACATATTAGAAATTATTATATTAATTATACCATAAAATTATTTTTTATCTATAATTTGATAGACAAAGTTATAAACTACTAAGAAATAGGTCATTCCTCTGATGATACAAAAGATAAATATACATATTAATGAAAATTTTACAAAAATGAGAAAGGATGTAGGTCATGTCAAAGTTTATTTAAAATAAAATACATAATTTTCCTAGAATTGAATATTATTACTATCAAATACATTGGTGTAGCCTAGACTAGTCGTGGTCTAGTTTAATTAGAGCTTATTTTATATAATGGTAAAATGACATGCTAATAGTTGGTATTAAAATAATTTCAACTAAGAGATAAATTATGGAACTTATCATTGAGGTCAATATTGAGACATTATTTTTGCAGGATGGTGATATTGTGTCTAAACAAGTTTTCAATGCATAACTAAGTCAATTTTATAATGCCAGATATTTAAGGTAGAAATACTTAGAATAAAATGAGAGAGGTAGTAAAAAATTAATAAAAATTATGTTGTATGTGAAGTATAAAAGGTTGAACATGTGTTTTATTTGTGATAAATCAGAAGATTCAACATAGGATATTAATAACAAAAATTTCCCACTCTAAGAAATAATTATGAAGAATCATCAACATGACATGTTACTCACTTACTTTTAGTCTATGTTCATAAATGTTTCAACACATAATTAAATTATAAATATTTTCAAATAATAAGAGTGAAAATATGATTGGTATTTTCTCATTTATAGTGGGTTGCCACCCACTCTTAGAGTTAATTCTTAGGATGGACTGGAGAAAAAAGGACAAGTTACCTATTCATTGTTACTCCATGTTAAATGGTTTAACATAAATATTAACATATAAATATTTTAAAATAGTAATAGTGAGAATAAGATTACTAGTTTCTCATTTAGAGTGGGCATCCATCCACTATCGGAGTTAATTCTCAAGATGGATGTGATAAAAAAGTGACAATTAACCTACTTATTGTTACTCTGTGTTAAATGGTTCCACATATTATTAATATGTAAAGAATTTCAAATAGTAATAGTGAAAATAGGATTAATAGTTTCTTATTTAAAGTAGATAGTTGACCACTCGAAGATCTAGTTCTCAGGATGGATCTCTCAAAAAGTGATGAGTTTTTTGATTATTTTTACTTTATCTTAAATGGTTCAACATATTATTAACATGTAAATATTTTCAAAAAGTAATAGTGAAAATAGGATAACTATTTTATCATTTAGATTGGGTGGCCACCCACTCTTAGAGTTAATTCTCATGATGGACTTGAAAAAACATGATGATTTACCAACTTGTTATTACTCTATGTTAAATGTTTCAACATATTATTAGCATGTAAAGATTTTAAAAATTAATAATAGTGAAAATAAGATTGGTAGTTTCTCATTTAGAGTGGGTGACCACCCACTCATAGAGATAATTACTAAGATGGACCTAGAGAAAAAAAAATATGAGTTAGATGTTTGTTGTCACTCTTTATTAAATGGTTAAATGACTATTTTATTATAGTGATGAGAATAAACAATGTGAGGAGGTGTGATTACTTGAGATCATCATAAGAGTTTGAAATTATCCTAGTTTTTAGAGTATTGTTATACCATGAAATCATGACACATGGAGAGATATGATTAGATAAAATCATCAAAGAGACTCCATATAAATATTTATAACAATTACGAAGCAAGAAAATGATGCACAACATGTCAAGATAACTTCTCATGCATGTGGTAGATGCAACTAGGTATGTAATTTTTAGTGGTTAATAGTTCATGTAATAAATCATGACATATGCCCAATGAAATTGGTTATGTAATTTTTATTGGTTAATAATTTAAATACTACTATAAATGTAATTAATACAATCAACATTCAGGAGTTAATTTTTATAACATATTATAGTTAATAGTTTACATAGTCTTCTACTCTAAAATTACAATGAATTTTAATTATTCAAAATAATTTTATATTTTATAATATTGTAAGCTTGCAATGTTAAATTATATATATATATATATATATATGGACTGGATTTTAAGTATATCAATACTTATAAGATATTTTATGTTTTCAAGCTTAAAAAATGTTTGAAACTATAAAATAAAGTTGACTATTATAATTATATAAACGTTATTTTAAATATATATTATTAGATTTTAAATTAGATGTTATTAAATTATACATATATAATTTAATAACATCTAATTTAAAATCTAATAATATATATTGAAAATAACATTTATATAATTATAATAGTCAACTTTATTTTATAGTTTCAAACATTTTTTAAGCTTGAAAACATAAAATATCTTATAAGTACTGATATACTTAAAATCTAGTCCATATTATGTGTAAGCTTGAATAATGGTAAGCTCATTGTAAGGAAAGTATATAATAAATTTAAATTTACATAGAATAATTTTAATTATAGAATGTTTAATCTTATAATATTCATACACAAGTGCTATAACATTTTATTTATATTAAAATTTATTTTTAAAAATATTTATTAACTATTCAGACATATTTAGATATAGAAAATTATGTAAGCAAACAATACTATTTAAAATTATGTACTTGTAGCCTATTTCAAATTTGAATATATGACCTTAATATTTTCTACCCACATATTTCAATGGACCCATACATCTTATTTCCCACTACTTGAAATTTGAAAATATCACATTTTAATTTAATCAACAATAAAAATTTATGAAGACATTCAAAATTTGAAAATCCCACCTCTTGAATTGAGTCTTATTTCTTTATGGGACACTAAAATGTAAAAAGTTTAGAAGATAATATTGGGGGTTTAGTTTTCATTTTTTACAATGGAAGATTGAGGAGAAGAATATAAGAAGGAAGTAGCTAGGTAATGCATAAGAGTAAACCCATAAATTTAATATACAAGTATGGGTATAAAAACGAGATGGATAAAAATATAATATAAGAGTAGGGTAATGAATAGGAATAGGATGATAAATTTAAGATACGATCAAGAACATAAGTAGTATCAAGGCATTGAATTACCATGATTTTATAAAATGCAACAAATAGGAGGAACAAGGGCATGCAATTCTAATAAGATTAACCAAAAGTAAAATAATTATACTAATACATGTTTAACATATAATTTATTCAGTGTCTGCATCTGTTTCCATAATTGGTATTTCATTCAAGAAAATATTTTAAATATTTATACGATTCATACAAAATTTAAATAATTAGGGTAGTACATTCTATTCTTTTCCATGTTTCATCTCCAATATGTTTGCATTATTTATATTTATTTTTTTCACAAATGAAACTCAAATTTAGTATTAAATAAATTATTAATTAATATATAAATCTTATTTCTTGTGGGTTTTTCACTATTATAGCTATTTTTGTACAAATTTATGCAAGCATTTTATTTTATACATATATATGAATAACAAATTCATAGGATTTAAAGTTTTTAACTTATTTATAGTTGTATTTATTTCTAATATTTCAAGATTTAAATTTATACATTAGTAACTTTAATATTATATAGAATGATAATTAGTTGAATTTTTGCTTGTTTTATTGATTATATGTTATTGAAAGCTAACTTCCTTGTTTTATTCCTTATTTGAAAGTCATTATTTTTAATTGTAAAAGAGGATATACAACATAGAGTGGTCAATATCTATTTTTTTGTTATGTTCATGTTGTTTTTATCTTAATTAACCTAATATACAAAAATCATTTTTTTTTTAAATGATGGGTAAATTGGAGTGTTTCTGAAAGAGATGTACCCATTTACAAAAGAGACATAAACAAGGTTTCAAAAACCAAAAAAATAAAAAAGACTACAAACAAGCATAAAAAACAAAAAAAAAATTAAATCATTACATCATCACAATAAGGTCAATGGCACACAAATATATAAATACAACTCAAGATAACATAGAACTAAAAAAAATTATTTCAAATTTCATTGAAAACATTTTTTACCTTAGAATGTTTAATTCATTTATTAGTTGTTAGGAAACTCAAATATAATTATTGATAAGATTGGGTACCCAAGTGGTATTATATTCAAAATGATTTCATTATTATAAAATATATTTAGATTGTGCCTTATATTCTAAATTTATCTAATGACATATAAAATATATCAATAGGAAGAAACCCACTCTAAAAGGTTTCTTAAATTACTTTGTTAGTCTATCAGACTAAAATTTCAAATAAAAATGAATCCAAGTGAAAATAATTTGTCATTGACATTTTTAAAAACAAATGAGAACTATTTATTATAGTAACACCATGATTAGTACTAGTGCATGCCACCTATTCTATATTATAACCACGGTAGGGATATTAGTAAAAATAATGATACGCATCCTACTTGCACTATACCTAAAAATATTTCCCTAGAATAAGAATATGATTAGTTCTATTCCTATATTCACTAAGTAAATCTCAATCATTATGTGAATCTTAGAGTGGGAGGTCACCCACTCTAAATGAAAAACTTGGTAGGGATACTAGTAAAAACAATGTTACTCATCCCATTTTCACTATAATTAAAAATATTTTCTTAAAGTAAGAACATGGCTAGTACTCATATATGCTCCAAGTAAATCACAAGGTTCATGTGAATATTAGAGTTGGAAGTTGACCACTATAAATTCAAACAATGGAATGGCTATGAGTTTTAATATAGTTAATGATACTCATCATATTTTCATAGTTAAACTAAAAATATCTACATGTTATGTTGAATTACTTTGTTTTTCTATCTGATTAGGTTTTCTATTTGAAAAAAAATGAATCCAACTATGTGCAAATAGTGTGTCAGTAACATGTTAAAAAACAAATTAGAGTCATTTCTTAGGGTAATAACATGGATATTACCCATACTAAATGAACTAATTAAATCCATATATTCTTGTTGATATTACATTGGGTGGTTTCCCACTCTAAATAAGAACTATGGCATGGATACTAGAATTATAAAAAAATATACTCATCCTAATATTTTCAATCAATCAATTAATCTATATATTTATATGTATATAGATAGATAGATAGATAGATAGATAGATAGATAGATAGATAGATAGATAGATAGATAGATAGATAGATAGATAGATAGATAGAGAGACAGATAGACAGACAAACAGATACACACACACACACACACACACACACACAAACACACACACACACACACACACACATATATAGATAGATAGAAAGATAGATAGATAGATAGATAGATAGATAGATAGATAGATAGATAGATAGATAGATAGATAGATAGATAGATAGGTAGACAGACAGACAGACAGACAGATAGATAGATAGATAGATAGATAGATAGATAGATAGAAGTTTTGAAAATATCTTAAACTCAATGTTGATTTTCTCAATTGAATTAGGGCCTTAAGAATAAAAAGGGTAGAAAACATAAAAAGGATAAAATGGTAGGAGAAATTTTGCGAGGTAAACAAGGAACTTTTGATTCAATTATTGATGCTACAAGGAAGGGGGTGAAATTCCCCTATCTAGGCTTATGAAGGTGATCTATTCGAATGTTAGGGGTTTGAATGCACCTAACAAGAGATGTTTGGTTAAGTATATCCTTTTTATGTAAAAATTAAATTTTATGCTACTCTAATAATCTAAGTTGAGTTTAGAAGAAGGGTCAATCTTGATGAATTATAGTTGGCATCATTGGCAAGGTTCATTTTTGGAAGCAGTAGGGGCTTCAAGGGCTTGGAATTTTTGTGGTCTCCTTTCTCAACTTGGGTAGAAGTTGTGGAGGTTGGGAGTAATTGGAATTTGTGTATAACATCAAGTTCTAGTTTATATATTCTTTTTTTTCTTTTAAATCTCTACGTCCCTCAAATAATGGCTTTGAAGCCTCAATTTTGGATAGATTTGTTTGATTTTTTGAGTAGATTTTCAGTGAAAAAGTTGTTTTGGGGGGTGTTTTTAATGTAGTGTTGAATGCCAAAGAAAAAGTGGTAGAGCTTAGTTTAGCCAACAAAAAATTCTATGTTTAATTGGTTTGTTTTTAATAATGACCTTGAGGATCTGGAACCAAAATTGGGTTGGGTTACTTGGAATAATAGGATATTAGATTGTGAAAATATTTTTAAGTGACTTGATATATTTTTGGTCTCCTCTAACTAGTTTTAAATCAAATTCAAGGTGGATAGCTAGGTGTTATCTCATTTTGGTTTGGATCATCTACCAATAACATTAAAGATAGAATATGATAAACCTCCCAAGAGGTGTCCCTTTAATTTGGAATTAATGTGTCTTATAGATTCATCCCTCTTACCACTAATTAAACAATGGTGAAAAATATTTGCTTTGTCAACTAGATCCTTGATGTATCAAATGAGTAAGAGGATTTAATTCATTAAGGGTAGGGAAGTGGAATGAAAAAAGTTTCAGGAATATTTTTTAGGAGAAATTAAGGGTTGAATCAAAGTTGCACATTCTCAATGAGTAGGTTTTTCTATTTGGAATGGATACTTAGGCTTATGCTAAGGAAAAGTTGTTGTTGAGGGATTATGAAGAGTTACTCCAACAAGATGAAGTTTTCTATAAATAAGAATCTAGAGATAATTGTTTTAAATATGGTGATAGGATTTCAAATTTTTTTCATCTCTTAGTTTGATCCATAATGAAGGTGATGTAGATAATTTGTGTGAGGTTAGAGATGGGAGACTGGCTAAATTCCTTAGAAGAGAAAAGGATAAATTTCTTATTTTCTTTCAACATCTTCTAAATGGAGAGTATAAGTCTAATTTGGAAGCTTGAAGATCCCTTTTGTATTTGGTGCCTTCTCTGATAATAGATGTAATGGATGATTATATTTTGGATCCTTTCTCTTTAGAAGAAATTAGAATGGAAGTTTTGATGGTAAAGGATAAGGTTCCTATTTTGAATGGTTTCCAAATGACATTCTTTCAATTTTTTTGGGAGGTGGTGGGTGAGGATGTGTGGATAATAGTGGAAGAATCCAAAAAGAGAAGGAAGGTAGCCAAGGATTTAAATATTACTTTATTTTCTCTATTCTAAAAGGGGATGCTTAGGTCTCATTTAGTGATTATAGATAGGTTACATTGTTTAATACAGTATATAAAATTATCTCTAAAGCAATGGCTAGTAGGCTCAAACCTCTTCTTCATATTTTGATTTTGAAGAATAAGCAAGTTTTGATCCTAGTAATAATATTAAATAAGGTATTATAGTGGATCATGAGATTATTCATTCTCTATATGATAATAACCAGAAAGGATGTTGGTTAAGTTAGATATTAGTAAATCCTATGATCAGGTGAATTAGTATTTTTTATTTAATATTGTTAGTAAATTTGGTTTTAGGATAGATTGGTGTGATTAGGTTTTTAGTTATATTGCTAGGCCTAAATTCTTAGTTTTGGCTAATGGTAAATCGATGGGTTTTTTCTAATCTTCATGGAGCTTCAAGCAAGGAGACCCCCTTTCGTCTTTTCTTTTCATTTTGATGGCAGAGTGATGGGCATAGTAGTTGGTCAGGATAAATGGATTGGGATAATAAAGGGTTTCAAAGTGGTGGATAATATGGAAAGTCTCTCTTATCAATAATTTGCAAATGATACTTTCCTCGTAGGTTAGGATTTGGATGAAAAATCTAAATAATTAAAATATATCCTTAAGTAATATTATGAGGCTTATGGGAAGCTAGTCAATGAAGGTAAATCAGAAATTTTCTTGGTTAATATTGATCAGTTGGTTCAAAAAACTCTTTTTAGTATTTTGGGTTTCAAAATAGGGAAGCTTCCTTATAAATATTTAGGGGTTCCTATCTTTGTTGGTGTAGGAAAAGTAGGTTTGTGGAATGAGTTGATTCATAAATTCAATGTGTAGTTATCCCTTTGGAAATGTAAATGGATTTCCTTAGAAGGACATATAATTTTAATTAAAGTGGTCTTAAGTACTCTTCCAACTTATTATTTTTATACCTTTCACACTCTTGAACAAGTTATCAAGTCCCTAAATAAGATAGTGAAGGAATTTTCATGGAAACAGTTAGGATAAGATAAAAATATTCCTCTAATGAAATGGGAGAATGTCTGAAAAAGAAAATAAAAGGGTGGAGTAGGTATTAAGGAACTTTAGCTCCCTAATTTAGCTTTAGGATATAAGGTTATATAGATGATGTTTTCCAATTATTTAAGTCTTTGGTGTAAACTACTTTGGGAATATTATCTAGGATCAAAATATTGAGGGAGTGGTTTTAGTGGATAATCCACCTAGAATCTCTCATGTGCCAAATTTTCTACTAAAATGTAGGATGGTTATTTCCCAACATGTATCTTAGATGATTAACAATTGTTTGAAAGTATATTTTTTGAAAGATTCTTGAAATGGGAATAGACCCTTAGCAAAAATATTTGAAGGAAAATATATGATAAATATTTTGAAAGGTCTTTGGGATTATAAAGTGGCAAATTATTTATATTTTCATTTATTTTTGGTTAGGCTAGTCAATAACTAGAAACTTTTAGTCATTATTTCAATCTGTTAGGATCAAATAAGCATTTTTAGGCTTGCCTTTCAAAGAGGAAATTTTTTATTAGTAATAAAGAAAATCAACTTCATTATATTGGAGATAAATCATGCATCTATCTAGTTAAACTTGGTTATCATATGGTGGAGGTGGATGATGAGTCCCTTACTTAGGCATGCTTTTTTATGTTGAGGCAATGAAGGTATATAAAAAGTTGGGGCTTTTGGATGGCTAGTTATTCAAAGTTGCATTCTGATGCAAGATAGAATGAAGAAAATGGGATTTATAGGTATTTCAAGTTTTCATATGTGTATATTGAAACAGGATTCAATGAATCATATTTTATTTGATTTCCCCTTTACAATTTGATGTTGAATTTGGCTATGCAAT
Source organism: Torreya grandis (assembly GCA_037957365.1). NCBI lineage: Eukaryota > Viridiplantae > Streptophyta > Pinopsida > Cupressales > Taxaceae > Torreya > Torreya grandis. Next base: position 3,722,000 of record JARHVA010001126.1, read on the forward strand.
AAGTTTAGTTGGTCTTGAAATTGGCCTTCATCATTAAGGATGGCTTTCTCTTTTTAACCAACATGCAATGTGAATCACTTCCTATATAGTTTGTGGAGGTGTAGTCCAACAATATTAATCTGGACTATCTAGAAAGAGTGTAATTCCCATATTTTAAGGATAAAGAGAGACAATTGCATGTGGTGTTATGTGATATTAAAATTTCTATTTAAAAAGTAGTTTCTTCTTCATTGAATAGGAAATAAGGATTTATATCCCATGGGATATGAAATTGTGTGATAAATGGAAAAATATATCTCCCCCTCCTATTAAAGGGTCAATAGTAGATAGGTTTAAAAAGAATGATAGAGTTGTTAATCAAGAGTGTTGACCTTGTGAGATGTGTGCCACTTCCCACTCTTACTAAAACAATGGAAACTCTCTTATGTGTGGGTGAATTTGAGATGGAGATAATCTCTAGATAGAGGGTTAATTACCTTGATGCACTCACTATTTTTTTTTCTAATCCTACTTATTATTGACATTTGACTAAGGGAAAGGGTGAAGGGATAATGCTTGCACTAAAAATGACATGAAAAACTTGAAAGAAAGATGATGCACCAATGTTTATGACCAATTTTTCTTGTAATTGACAATATTAGCAAGAAAAGGATACCACGCACATTCTCTTAACTTCAAGTAGATGGATTATACATCAGTGTTTCATACAAAGGACTTAATAACACTCACTCCTTGCATGGAGGGAATGAATAATTATTGAATTCACTTCCAATTTTGGACTAAGGTTGAACCTAGACACTTAATGTGACCTATAAAACTCAAATATTCTATAATAACGTAAAAAAATAGAAACTAAAATAGGAAAGATATCAATTCAAAATGTTATATCAATGGAAATCACACATGCACTTCATATAATAACCTAAAAATGGAGGAAACCAACTTATTAATACTTAAAAAGGTGTAGTAAAAAAATTTTATAGCATTTAAACTTATACAAAGAAAAAAAGTGATGGTAATTATAGAAAATAAGATACAATAGAAAAGAGTAGGAGAGGGGAGACAAAGCAGGCCCAAAATAGGTGTGACTCAATTTGTCCTCACACCTTTCAAACCCTGCATAGTATTTCCTAGATTATCTCTTCTAATTCCTTCTGAGAATGGCATAGAAGGTAGAGTTGGACTTTCTTGGTAAACTTTAATAAGTCTTGAGCATTTATTGGTGACCTTTGAGCCTTTAAAATTCTTAAATATTTTCTCACATTTCTCATATCATTGTTTGCATGTCCTTCTTGATGAATAAGTCTTATTTCATGAAAATAGGTCTTCAAGTATACATCAATTACTCAATTGAATTATTTTCCTCAATAATTATGAGGTCTCTCCACCTTAATTGGTTTATTATAGGTCTTTTTGAAGATACTTTGAGTTTGTCTCCTTGAATTGGTGTAGGAGAGGAAAAGGTCTCTTCAAAGTTGTTGAGACTCTTTCAATCATTTGAATATTTCTTGTAGTTGGATCTTGACCCTTTATTTTACTGTAAGTGGTGTAGAAGGCAAGATGGAACCTTAAAAATATTGATGAACAGATTCTATGCATTGACTTGGTGGTTTGACAACTTGAACTCCTCCTTTTGCAACATAAAGTAGAAAGGAGAAATTTTTATTTTGCCTTGAATAAAGAAATTTCCCTTCATTAATGGCATCTAAAAATTAGAAAATACCTACAAAATGATAACTAGAGCCACCAAACATTTCAAAAGTTGTGATTTTGCTCCAAAAGGTCTCATTTAGCCTCATTCCTTATAATCCTCAAAATAAGTAAACTTCCTTGTGCAAAAGAAAGTATGGAGGATCTTAGAGAACTAAATACATATTTAAGTACCTAGTATCCCCATATAGATGAATTCCATGTTTTAACACCTAAATTTGACTGAAAGTTTCCTCTTTATCTCATTTTTTGTCTTAAATTTGGTCTAATTAGGCCTCCTTAAAAATTGAGATTTTGCTCCATAATCCTCCCACACATGTGAAACACCCTAGAAGTTTTTAATTCACTTTCCCCATTCCAAGACCATGATCCATGTAAAATTTTAATTTTTGAGAACTTGTATGGATGGGTGAACCATGAAATGGCCAAAAACCCTTCTAGGTACATGTGCTTTCTTGAGAGACATCTGAAGTGTTTTTCATGAAATTTTTAGGTTTTTATCCTTGTAATAGGTATTTTGATGTTTGAAACACCCTTTCACTATACAATCTCATGAGGATAGGCCTTTAGAGGAACTTTATAGGCCTAAAACCTCTTTTTTTAACTTGTATAACTGGCATAACTCATTATGAGGATTTAAGATGTATTTTTAAGGTTTATTAAGATTTATTTAGTCTTAAAATACCTATACTCATGGTTTTTAATCCATTTCATACTTCCTCCTTCAAAAAATTACCTATAACCATGATTTTTATCCTTTTACATACACTTTTACCTATGAATGTACTATCAAGTACCATATTTGGATTCTCATGGGACCTATATAGGTGATCAAAGTCATTTTTAGGTTAAAGGATTCCATTTGGGGCACTTAAACCATCAATTTCCTCAATTAGGTCCTTTAGAAGGGTTTAAGCAATTTACCATCTTAACAATGGTTCATAAAGCATAGGGAGTTAAATCAAAAACTAATGTAATTAATTATGAGTAGGGTGACCCCTCTAACACCCCCTATGGACCTGAGTTCCCATTCAAAATGTCTTGAAATATTAAACATTAGAACCTAACTTTTGACTGGCAAAGTATACATTCTATGAGGTTGAGGAAGAAACATGCCTGGAAGTGAAATTTTTTGAGGTTGACTATGAGTGATACTAATTTAAGAAGGTCTTATATATCCTTCATGACCATATATAATAATAATTTTCATCATCTCACCAATTTATTCTTGTTATAGAATTCATGACTCAAGTTAGGGTTCTTGAAAAAATCATTCTTAGTGATCCTAGATGTCTAAGTTTGAGATATTCTCTTTTTTGGAGTAGTTATAAACTTCACAAAAAGTTATATTAAAGTTTTAAACACCTTATTATGTCCTTTCATGATCCATTTTTCTTTCTTAAAACATAATTTCATCACCTCCATCGGGAGGCCTATGTGTGCAAACTATACCTATTTGGTATAATTAGACCTTTTGAGCCACTAATGACATGTTATTTTAGTCTATTAAACCTCTATTATTCTCTATATTAACCTTTATATTCATTTATAATCTCAATACCTATTGGAATATCTCAAACTCTTTCAATATCAAAATCTACCTTTCAAGTTCTATGCCATTAGCCATTAGCTTTATGATCAGTTTGTAATCCTCAAGGTGGTCTTGAGAAACATTCCACTAATAAATGTATTTGTATATTTAATATACTTATTTTAAATTAATATAGTAATTTTACACATAATCTACCCTTTAAGACACATTCCATTATTCATGGGATTATCTTCTTAGCTTGAATGAAAATAAATATTCACTAGCTATCAAGAATGCATTTTGGGATTTAAGAACCCTTCAAAAAGTCATTGGACATTTAAAAGGTATTTTACATATATTTAAGGACCTATTTACTTCTTTCATAACTCTCAATATCTCTAAGATCTCATCCTTCAAACCAAATGAACAGTTTTCCTATTACGACCATTCAGGCCTATAGATAGTTATATGGTATCATGCCTGCAATTTTGATATTAAACCTCTTCAATACACTTTACCAATCTTGAAATTATATTTGAGGAATGTTGGAGATCTCCTTCATTTCCTCCTTAGTCCTATAACTACTAATTAATTTTGATCTCCTCTTGACCACTAATTCCTTGCCATGGTTATTCACAATATTCCTCCTCTTCATAAGATTATTTACTTCAATATCAATACATAAAACACATACTATCCTCAAGCTCTTGAAAGTACATCTAGATTATTCCTTTAAGCATTCCTATTAGGTTTCTTCAAGATGATGAATTAGGTTATCTTCATACTTTGATCTCTACATGTGACATCATTTTTAAATATAGTCCCATCTCTAACTCTCCTGAAGGTTTCCATACCCTTATAGTTCCTTTATTTCCTATATTACTCTAAAAAATAAGGAAGATTCTTGTACAAGACTAGGTAGACGTATGAATGTCAATTTAGTTATGTAACTGTAGGGTTCCAATGGATTGTTTGACCATACTTTATGTATTTCATCTTTAGGTTCATTTTCTTCAAAAAAATTATTTTACTCTATCCATCTAACATATAATTTCAAACTCTGACATCTAGGATCCTATACAAATTCCAAATATGAAAACCTCTTATGTTCATACAAGGGCATATATATACCTATTTCAGATTTATGAACCTAATTAGATTCTTATTATTTCTTTGATATAAACATTACAAAATATTCAAACCTCAATAATATATAATGGAAGTCTTCATCACATTCATGGGTCATAACATATGCTTATGAAACTATGCTCTCTCACAAGCCTAATTTTATAGGTGTTTAAGCTTTATGATTATGAGGTTAAGAATTGTATCATGTATGAATTAGGATGAACCTAAACTGATTTCTTAAATATCCTTTGATTATTTTATGGATTTATACATCTTATTAACTCACTCAATCTCACCCCCTAATGGACCTATTTAACCTCATGATTTTAATAGGCCTGACTATATTGTAATAGTTCATAGTACTATTGTAAATATTCATTTGGTGTTTTTGGCCTCTGTATGGATAGAGGAAAGTATGATAAGGTTGATCAAATGACAAATTTGGTGATAATAATCTCATTCACTCTCACTCACCTTGTATTTACTTTGAATAAGTATGAAAATGATATGAATAATCTTGATGTTTATTGAACTAGAGATTGTTCTTTACCATAAATACTACTAAACAAAATTAAACAATGTTAAATGTATATTAAACTCTCTTTTATTCTTCTACTTTATACATTAGTGGTATTTTAAATCATGAGTTCAAGTGTATTGAAACATTATCATATTATCATCTCTCTAAAGCTTATATCACGTTGGACATCCATTTGACACCTTCATGGTTCATCTTAGGTACACATAGTCCATTTGAAGCCTCTTCTAATCATGATACACATGCCTCAATGTATCATTAAATTTAATAAGTTATAATTTAAACTTTTCTCTCTAAAATGTCGCTAGCCACCTTGAAGAACTTTAAATAGTGATTTATAGCTACCCCGTGATATATCACCAACCTCTTTACCTTAATTTCTCATCTCTATGATCTTTTGACAATAAGAAATCATGACTTTATGACTGCACCTTACTAAAAATTCATCTCACTACCATTATTAAAGGTAATAGGTTTGAAATGAATGAAATATAAACTTTAGAATCTTTTAAAGATGAAAACACTCAATTACCAAATCAAAACATGATTCTTAGCTACTAGATTTAACAAATAACATAATTAACTAGTTTTATGCCATAATACTATTATAAGAACAAGGTACGTAATGAATACAACATGGAAGAGGTTTTATCTTAAAATAATCCAATCATAACCATTATACTCCATAAATTTATTAAGTGAATAAATAGAGGAAAACTTGGACCTTATATGGATGACTAGGACATAGTTGTATACATAATATTTTCACACTTTTATCAAATAGTAACACTTTATATCTTTTAAGAACCTATCAAGACTCACTCTCCCTAAGTGCATGCCTTAAGGGGTGCATTGAGAAAGGGGTGGTAGACCTTTGGTGCTTTATAGGATTGTTGTCCCTTATTACCATATTATTGCCTAACCATTCAGCTCCTAAAACCTTACCCTAATCTATATCTCCTCCCTTACACATTCATATAGTATTGTAATATTTTTATCCTTATTTACCTTAATTATTACCCTTTTTACCTATTTAGTAAGTTAGGTTGACATGTTCAACCTAGCACAATCCATGATCACTTTATCTCTTTAGGCCTAGTTTCTATTTAAATGACCTTGCACAAACTTTAGACATTAGATCAATATTGTGCTAGGTTGACCTAGTTAACCTATCATATAAAACATGTTAAAATGATTTTTTGGTCAAATAATCCTATATATAAAAGGTCATTTTATCTATTTTCATATGAAGCCAATCAAGAGTTATTATTCACTCACACTTTTTCACAATCTACTTTTCCACCATTCTACTTAAGGAGTCTTACCTTAGGTTTGTTATTTAGAGAATATTAGTACTTTGGATATCTATCAGATGATTTTTCCTAATAAATTGATCCTTATAAGCCATAATAACCTCTTGTGAATCCCCATTGGCTAAGGGATAGATTGAGTTATGGTAGGTTCACATTCAGGTAAGTATATTCTAACATTGTTCTCCTCTCTTTTAGTAGATAGAAGTAGCATAAGTGTTGGCTCAAATAATATTACTCCTCATATTCCATATATTATGGTGTTACTCATATTTAATTTATTTTAAATTCCCTATACATGTATTTTATTGCTTTACATCTAACCCTTATTTTATGCCACAAGCTTTGGTGAGCACTAGATTAGTTTGCTTTTCTTGTTATTATATTATTTTAATTTATTATTTATTATCATAAGTAAATATATAAATCATATGATTAATTTAAGGTTATTGTAAAATTGTGTTAGACTTTAGGCTTTAGAACCCTACCTAGTATGATGTGTTGTGACAGATGATACAAGTGATCCCCTAATCGGGTCTAGTGGATCCTCATATTGGTCATGCTCCCACTTAACAAGTGTGTGCCCTAATAAGAAGTAAAGGTATGATCTATCTTATCTGATTCATATACATGATGTAATTCCACTCACATAAATTCTAGTGAACCCAACATGGGTTAAACCCCTATAGGGTTTCTTTCACTTATTTTTACTCATTTTGTCATATTTTCTATCATATGTTTTGAATTGTTGGCTTGATTTTGTCAACCCAACTATTTTTATCTATGTGTACGAATAGGAAACTAGATTGACTAGCTTGACCTTGCATAATTTTCAATCACTTTTCATAATTTTTATCTAGCCTACTAGGTTGATCAAGTTGACCTAGCATAGTTTGAATCAGTTTGTAGTAGGTTCCTCTTCATGATTCATAGTATAGGTTCCATATTATAGATTTATAGATTTACAATTCCGTCAACTAGCTTAACCAACTTGACTTAGCACATTTCTAGCATTTAGTTTAGTATAATAGGTCAACTAAGTTGACTTAGCACACTTTTTAAGTGTTTGCAATAAGTTCTTATCTCACTTGGTTGACTAGCTTGACCTAACTCTACAGATTGGACCAATTCTCTCTAAGGTTACAAGTTAGTTATCTATTATGCTTTCATCTCTAAAACACCAACTTCAATTATTATTTTTTTCTATTTCACTCTGATTTATACTTTATTTTAAAATTTCAATCTATTTATATGAACCAATTAAATTGGACAACATTAATTCAATTGATTGTGTATTTCATTTTAGTATCTACTTTCCTAGAATAGCTACATGCATGCCTTATTTCATTTCTCATCTTATTATCAATCCTTTCCCTTTCCCTATCTTCTATGCTACATCAACTAGCTTAATTATACACTATCCTAGACTATTTCTACCACTTTTATTCACTACACTACGTTGAACTGGCTGACCTAACACAATCTATAGGTCTAATTTCTCCACTAGGTTGACCTGGTTGACCTAGCTTTATTTTTTAGTTCCCTTGATTTTTAGCTTGGTTTTTCATCCTTTTTTATCTGCATCCTATTCATTTCTCTTTGATCAAAATGAGATCCCCTATCATAATCTTTTTGGATATCCTTAATCCATTTGTATCCTATATGGGGTGCTCTTTCCTTCCTTTCTTTACCTCTCAAGAGCATCATCACTCTTGGAGCACCTCTTCTCATCCATCTAAAAATTTCAACATTTTTCAAATAACACCTCAGGATGAGGTTGATGGATCCAATCCTTTTTTTATCTACCAAAAACCTTCTCAAAATCTTCAAACTAATATGGGAGTGATTAACTCAAATTTATTAAATAATATCACTAATAACTCTTCTCTTAATATTCCCTCCAACACCAATGTGGGAAATGTTCCTTTCAACACCAACCCACCACCTGATATAACTCAATTATTAGACAAAGTTATTCAAAAAATGAACATTATGCAAAACTCTAATACCAATAAAATGATGCAACTTCAACAACATTTGATAAATGTGGATAATCAACCTCTAACCCTAAATCCTCAAGTCAATACTAATTACATTCCTCCACCTCTTAGAGATGCATTAGGTAAAATTATTCCTCAACCAATAATGAATAAAAAATGCTTCAAAATATGAAAAATAATCCTTTAGCTCCCTTCATTGTATCTATTAGCATTGGTAACATATCACCAACTATTAAATATGATGGGACTAAAGACCCTGCCTCATTTCTTAAAGCCTTCGATAATCTCTACAAAGAGTGGATCCAAACTAATAAATTTTCCAAAACTAAATTATTATTAAAAACCATCATTAGTGATTTATTATAATGTTATAATAAATTACCTCAACATTCTATTTGAAAACTTGAAGATTTGGTCAATACTTTAGTTAAAGATTTTTGACATAATGATCTTCCTGAAAAACTATCTTAGTTATTTCATAAATGCTAACCAATATCCTAATGAATCAGTTCATGAATTTATTAGAATATGGATACCATTAATTCATAAATCCAATCATAATATGTCTTATAACCTATTCAAACTATTTATCATAGCTTTAACCATTATTCTTCAATACAAGTTTGAACCTTTGCTCCTCAAACTCTTAATGAAGATTTTGACCAAGATAAATAAACAAGATTTTCTTATGCAGCAATTTGAACTTAATTCTAAAATATTTAAAGGATGTTTTCAAATATCCAATGCTATCACTAGTAACACTTCTAAAACCAAACCTAGTGTTACCAAAAATGATGTTCCTTCATTGTCTCACATGCCTCTTTTAGTTCATCAAATGAGACAATTTGAACCTCTTTCTAAACCTTTCATATATCATAATGCTCCACCTAAATGGTATGATCCCAATCTATTTTTTTTTCGATGACGATATTGGAAATTATCATGAGTCTTATAGAGGTCTTATTAAATGTGCTATTTCATACATTATTGGTGATTCATTCTACTATGAAACCATGATTAAGTACCATCATCAAGAATAAACTAATGATTTTCAAAATGATAACCATCTAAATCCTATAAATTTAATGATAATAAAAAATTTCCTCTTATAATCAATCAACTTCTAAGGATGTTTGTGTAATTGATGTTGACTATGATCAATACCTTAACAACTCTTAATATGTCAATACAACTAAGGTTAATTATCGTAGGAAGCTAACACATAAAGATCCTATGACCAATCCTAATAAACCTTCTCTGAAAGAATAATTGATTAAAGATACTACCAATATCAATATTCATTCAAAATCACCTGAGGAATAACTTCCTCCTTTTGATCTTCCAACCACATCTATTCCTCTAAAATCTAATTTGCCTTCTTCTAAACCTCATGGTTCCTCTTCTAAATTTCATTAGAATTTCCTATAAGAACTTAAATCTATGCCATGTAAAATTCCTCTAATGTATTTGGTTATCACTTCACCTTATCATCATTAATTCCTTATGAAACAACTCCAAGAGATTGAAGAACCATCTTCTTTACATGAAGAACCACCTTCTATTGATTCTCAACCAACAAACATTAATACCATTGAATCTATGTGTCCTTCTAAAACTTCCATTGAATTCCTTGAATAGGATATGATTAATGATGAAATAATCTTTCACACTGATGATCCACCTCTTTTAATGAAGATAGCCATTAATACCACCCTTATTCAATAATTTCTAGTTGATGAAGGTTATGGTATTAGTGTGACTTCTTTATAGCTTTTATAAAAACTTGGTAATAACAAAAGTCATCTTAAATAAACACATCTTACTTTCCATGGTTTATATAAGACTAATAAAAATCCACTTGGTTGTATATGGTTTCCCTTAACCATTGGTCCTAATACTATGCAAACAAAACTCATGGTTCATTATCTTACTTTATCTTATAACATACTCCTTGGTCTTCCATGGACTCATCGAATGAGGGCCATTACTTCCTCTAGTAGTCAATGCATTATATTTATAGACAATGGAAAAAATTATAAGCATGAAGTTGATCCCAACCCATGGAGTATCCAATTGCCTAATCCTAAATCACAATATCATGTTTCCATGATTCCTAAAATCAATATCACTCCTCTACTTGAGTTCATCAATATGAATCCTGATTTACAAGTTACTTTTATGGATTTTGATGATGATGAGCCCAATGAATTAAAACACACTTATAATACTAATAAATTTCATCCATATATTTTAGAATGGATTCCTCTTTCCCTCTTACCCATAAATCATACCATTTCTCTCATGGATTAGATTACTAATCTTCCCCCTCCATATAATGATCTATACCCATCTTTAAAATAATTTGGAATGGCTAGGCTATTTCAAGACTCTCTCATCATGATGCCTCAAACATTCAATAATATTAGGGTTTCATAGTGTAAGGATGCTCCTGAATCCCAAGCATGCAAACTTTCTCCCATATATGATGACAACTATATCATGGTCCAAGCTTAATCTAGAGACATGGATGTCTTACATTATCAAAATAACTCATCTCAAATTCATGATTTAAATTGAGATGTACATACTATTTCTATAGGTCATAACATAGAACCTAAGGGTTATGTGCTTCCTATCAATCCTCTTTTTATTGATTCTCCTTGGGTGGTAGATTAAATCATCCCTTCTAAACCTCATGATGTGTTTTCATCTTCTTTACCTACATTGTATTCTCCAACTTAATCTAATTCATATCCCATCATCTCTCCATCTATTTATTCTATTCCCAAAATCACACTTGATGCCATGATAACCAATGCCCATAGAATATATTCTGAATATGATCGACATGGAAATCAAATTTTAGATCCATAAGTAGATTTGGAATATTTTTGTCCTCTTCCTACCTCACCTAGTGATGAAGCTATTTTGGGGTTGTTTTATGCTCAGGAAACACAAATCCCATGCTAACATCATAAAATTGAAATTTTTAGAAATAAAAATCCTTGTTTCAATGACTTTGTCACTAGAACTGATCCTAATTATAATCCAATTGCATATTTACCCACCACACCATACCACTTTCAAGATTTTAATGCCATGCTTATTGAAGAAATAACTCATATCAACTATGGTACTCCCTCTTGTCCTCAATCAATCTTAGTCTCAAAAGAACTTTCACCTTTTGAACATGATAATTTCAGCCTATTTTTTGATAAGTATTAAGAAGTATTTGCATGGTTATACCAAGATATGCCTAGAATTAACCCTAGAATAGTTGTCTATAACATCATTACCTATCTTGATGCCAATTTTGTGCATCAGAAGCAATGCAATTTTCCTCCTGAGGTCACCAACTTATGCCATAAATAAATCATCAAAATTCTTGACGATAAATTCATTAAACCTATGGATTAATTTTAATGGGTTTCCAATATTATTTCTATTGAAAATAAGGTCACCATTATCATTCATATTTAAATTGATTTCCAGAATCTTAATATTTTTTATCCTAAAGATAACTTTCCTTTACCTATAATAGATGCCATTATTGATTCCATAGTTTGATATAAAATGTTATCTCTTATGGATGGCTCTTAAGGATACAATAAAATTTATATCACTCCTGAAGACCAACACAAGACTATTTTTACCATAGAATGGGGCACCTATTGTTATGTTAAAATGCCCTTCAGTCTCAAAAAAGCTAGAGCTACTTACTAGCATGCTATGACTCATATATTTCATGATATCATTCATAAAATTATTGAAACATATGTTGATGATCTTATCACTAAATCCAAGCATTACACAAATCATCTTTATGATCTTGCCATCATCTTTGATCATCTCATCAAATATAAAGTTAGACTTAATCCTTTCAAATGTGTCTTTAGAGTTACATCTATAAAATTGTGAGTATTCTTAGTCTCTCTTCATGGCATTGATGTTGATCTAACAAAGATTAATGACATTATCAACATGCATATCCATCATTCTATTCCTAACATTTGTACCTATTTAAAAAATCTTGTGGAAATTTGATGATTAGTTCCTAAGATGGCTTATCAATTTCACTCTATTAATTCCCTTCTCAAGAAAGGTAAAGCTTTGGAATGGATGGATCCATGTAAAAAATAATTTAACAACATGAAAGAGTCATTGTTTCATCCACCTATACTCCATCCTCCTAATGATTGACCCTTCATTCTTTATACTTCTTCCACACCTATTTTAGTTGGAATAATTCTTGATCAACAAGTTGATATAAGTAAGGAGTATTCCATCTATTACATTGGTTGAGGCCTCATCTATTATGAAACATGTTATACCAAACTTGAGCATGATTGCCTCACTATATATTTTGTAGTTGAAAATATTTATCACTAAATACTTCACCAAACCACCTATGTCATTGTTCATTCTGACCCCCTTTGTCACCTCTTCTCCAAAGCATTTATTTCAAGAAATGGAATTGGAAAGTGGATGGTTTTACTTATAGAATTTTATCTTTTCATCATCACACAAAAAGGTATCAAAGGGATAGTCATAGTTGACCAAATTGCCATAGCTCCTATTCCAACCACTTTTTTACTTCAAGATGACCTTCTCGATGACAATAATGTTTATAATGAGGGTCTTAATCACTAAATTTCTCTTAAATATTATTTTCATAGATTTAGTACCAATCTTGAATCCAATCAATCTAATGAACCTTACACTCCCTCTACTACTACCAAACCAAAAGTAGTTATTGAGAAGCTCCATAAAATCAACATTGACTTGCATGAGGATACTTGGACCCTTCACTTTGATGGTGATAATGCCTTGAATGAGCCAAGGTAGGTTTCATTCTCTCTAGTCCTTTTGGTAAAATAATTCCTTTAGCTTTTCATTTAGATTTGATGTCACCATAATACGGTTGAGTACATAGTTTTTATCTTAGGCGTGAGAGCTGATTTTGATATAGACATATAATATCTTCATGATTTGGGTGATTCTCCACTCATTTTTCATCATGTTAGTGGTTACTATCAATGTAAAAGTGAAAATATTATTACCTATCATCAAATTTCAACCACTCTTGCCAAGGATTTTGTCTCTTTTACAATTGAACCTATTCCTAGAGTCCGAAATTCCATTATTGATTTTCTTACCTCTTCAACTTCTCTCTTTCATCCACATCAAGTTATTTCATATACTTATTTTATCATAAAAATAATAAAATCACCATCATATACTCACCCTCCGAATTCCCTTATCTACCACATTGAGGCTATCACCATCTAATAATGCTCATAGTATCAAGACACCATCTATTCTTAGAACATCAATATTATCCTCCTAACTTGGATTCACATGAAAAAAATGTGTTTTCACAAATAAGATTTCAAGTAGGTATTTAGACATAACATCCTTTATTATCATAATGTCAAAGTTACTTTTATCCATTGTGTCATATCATATGAGGTTCTTCCTCTACTTGAGCAAACACATGGGGGTATTTGTAGTGGTCACTATAGCAAACATGCTACATCCTATAAATAACTACATATGGGTTACTATTATCCTACTCTAAAAAAGAATGCTATTAGATATGCTAAAAAGTGTAACCTTGTTAGATTCATAATGACCTAATTCATTCATTTCCAGTTGAACTTCAAGTTATCAAATCTCTTTGGTCATTTTCTACATGGGGATTCAATCTCATTGGTAAGTTTCCTCATTCCCATGATGGGCATGTCTTCATCATCACTGCCACTGAGTACTTTACCAATTGGGTTGAAGCCATGCCCCTTATTAACATTATTGGTCCTAATATATCTAAATTCATTCTCAATTAAATTATTTACCACTTTGGTTTTCCTCACACCATTATTTTTTATAATGCTAGTAATTTCAAAAATAAACATGTTAAATAACTTTATACCAAATTCAAAATCAATCACAAGTTTTCCACTCCTTATCATCCATAATGTAATGATCAAGTTGAGGCCACCAACAAAATTATCAATAAAATTCTTCAAAAGATAATTTTTGAAACATGCATATATTGGCATCTTCATCTTTATCCTACACTTTATGCCTATCAAAATAGTATTCATACTACCATTGGGGTAACTCCATTCTCTCTAGTCTATGGTTCTGAGTCGATTCTTCCTCTTGAAGTTGAGATTCCTTCTCTTTGCATATCTCTTCATTGTATCATTTGCAATTAATAATTATGTGAGGCTCACCTTCATGCCCTTTATCTACTTGATGAACATCATCTTTTTTCCTTGCATCATAAACACCAATACAAGGCTTGCATCACCAAACAACATAACAAACATATTAAAAACCATACATTTTATGTTGGTTATCTTTTCCTTAAATTATATTACACCTATGACAAAGAAGGCAAGTACACCCAACAATGATGGGGACCTTACTTAGATAAATATGTTCTTGGTATAAGTACTTATCACCTTTAAGCCAATGAAGACCATGTTTTCAAAGATCCCACTAATGCTCAATTTCTTAGGAGATACTTTTCTTAATCATTACCCTTCTTTTCTTGCTTTCTCTATATATCTAACATGTTTTTTTAGGTTACTTTAGCATGGCTCTCTCTCTATGCAGTATTTTCCATCCTTTTTAAACCTTTAGACATCCATTTTGGTCTTTTGGTTTCTTGATGTACCATAGTCTTCATTTTATTTCTTTTCAAACCTTTAGTCCTCCCTTTTGGTATTTTGGTTTCTTAATGTACCATAGTCTTCATTAACTTATTTTTTGTTTTCCCTCTATTTACCAATTTTGATTTGGTGCTCCTTAGGATTTTATTTTGTGATTTACATTATAAGATTGTGGATAGGACTCAAAATCCCTCATAGAACCACCATATTTTTGTCTTCTTTCTCTTTTATTGCTTGCCAATTCTATTTTGGCATCCTTTGGGTTTTTCTTTTTGAGGTGATTTATACAATGGTTCCCTCACTTTTTGCTTATTATCACCCTCATGGGTCTCTCTTTTATGAGTTGCTTGGTAAGAACATGGATAAAAATTGGCCCTCATAAAATTACATTTCTTTTCATGCTCTTTGTGATCCTTATTATTTAGACATTAGCTTTCACTTCTTTTACTAGATGGAATCTATAAACAATCTATGTTATCATGTTTTCCTTCACTTCCCATAGTCTTATGATAGGGAATCACACCTTTGCTATCATTATATTCCTTTTTAATATTTTTGATATTTTTTTTAATTTGAATAAATTCAAATTTTTTACATGTGTCATTTTCCTCTTTATTTCCCCCTTTTATTCATATCCACATTTAGATAAAACAAGGTTGAAGTCAAGATATCACTTTTATTTCACCTAGATTTATGACTCTTAGACCCCATGCTATTTGATTTTCTCTCTCTCTTAACAACCTTATCTAATTTTTTTCAAATGAAAGTCATCTTTAGCACCCATGTTTGGTCTTCCAAATCTGTATGGATGAGGAATTTTTAAAAAAAAAGTTAAAAGCCAATCATTTGAAAATAAAAGGTGATGATATATAAAAGGAAACATACACATCTTAAAAGTCTAATCACACAAAAAGACATGATTAAAAGAACATATCCTATCTCTAATCAAAGATCTAACTCCACAATTATCTTCATTTAGAGCTAAAGTCTTATGGGGTGTGGTAGGCCAATAGATTAGAATAGAGGATTTCAAAAAAAATCTGTAGTGCTACCTACTTTCTGACATAAGTAAATAATCTTTGAAGTGGATTAAAAACTCTATAAGGGGTCCTCAGGAGTGGGGAACATATCACGGGGAGGTAGGTCCATTTTAATTTTCATTCATATAGCCTTTGTGGGATGACATATATACTCCATCTGCTGACCTAAGACTTGTGTATCAAAGGGAAGTTCTTCATAGTCCTTAAGGTCGATAGTCCTCTTTTTTTGACAAACCAAATTTGAGTGTCTTGAAATTGATAAAGAGTTTTTCTACCTTGGTTTTTAATTCATTCTCCCCTCTACCCCATTTAATTTCCCCCCTTGATAGACAAATTATGATTCCAAATCTATTTTCCCTCTTCTTTAAATTCCTTTTTACCAATTTCTTAAAAGCATGCTAACACTATTTTGTTTCATTTTTATCTATCTTTATACATAAAACAACATGTTTGAGAAACTATGGATAATTTTCATCATGTTCTATATATTTATTAAAACTACTTTTCTTTCCTTTTCCTATTTATCATGATTTTTCTATTCTACTATTGTGGACACTTGAGTTCACACCCTTTTTCCATTATTGCATGAGATGTGGATTGTTACTACTCACCCAACCATATTTTTTTCCCTTTTATGCATCCCCTTTTTTAATTAATGATTGAGATGTGGGTTTTTGCTTCTCACTCATCAATGTTCATTACCATTTTTTTAATCCTCTTTTTACCATCTTTTTTGACATGTATCCTTGATTTGATTTGGTGAGTTTGTCTTTTCTTACTTAAGGTTTACTTGTTTGAGTTTTTTGGTCTTTAGTATCCTTGGATTTTTTGTTACTTGATTTAATATTATTTGACTTGGTCATTTTGTCTAACATAGCACTTATGACCCAGCTTGCCAAATTCCTATGTATGCCCTATCCACATAACACCAGTTATCTTGGTTTTTCTTGCATTTTTTTTGTTTTTTCTACTTAGTTTTATTTTTTTGGGTTTATTCAAAGTAGTCTCTACACCCTCCACAATCAAAAATAAAACATATTTGACAAACATCCTTTGATAAAGGTAAGCCAAGGTATGCATCATTTAATTTCTAGTTATTTACTTTTTAGTTAGTTTCTTTTTCTATCATTTACTTTCAGTTATTTTATGATTTTTAAAATACTATAAATTTTTTAGCATCAACTTTGTGTGTGTCTTTATTTTCTTTCTCAATGCACTATCCCTTTTTACAACTTAGTGACACATAATGAGCTTCAAGGGGGTCATATGTATATGCATAATATTTTCACACTTTTATTGATTACTGATTATTTACATCTTATAAGAACCCATATTAACTTAATATCTCTAACTACATGCCTTAAGGGGTGCACCAAGAAAGGTGTGGGCAGACCTTTGTGCTTCATAGGACTGTTTTACCTTATTTCCATATTATTTCCTATCCATTTATCTCCTAAAATGTTTCCCTAAGCTATCTCTCCTCCCTTGCACATTTCTCTAGTATTTCCCTCTTTCTAGACTTTTTTCCCTTGCTTGGTAAACGTTTTACTTGTTTATTAAGCTAGGTTTACCTACCACAATGTGGGGTCAATTTAGCTCTTTAGTCTTAGTTTCCATCTGGGTGACCTAGCACAAACTTTAGGCATTATCCTGATAATGTGCTAGGTTGACCCTATCGATCTAGCACAATCAAAATATTTGAGTAATTTTCAAGTCAAATAATCTTATATATACAAATTCATTTCTATCATTTCCATAACAAGGAAATAATGAGTTATTATTCACTTTCACTTCTTCACAATCTGATCTTCCACCATTCTACTTGAAGAGTCTTAGCTTAGGTTTCTTATTTGGATAATCTTAGTCTTGTGGATAGATCTTGGATGCTTTGGCCTAACAATGTGATCCTTACAAACCATAATACCTCTTGTGAAGCCCCATTAGCTAAGGTAGATATTGAGTCATGACACATTCACATTCAGGTATGTATATTCTAACCTTTTTCTCCTTTTTTAATTAGATAGAAGTAGCATAAGTGTTGGATTTAATATTATTACTCCTCATATTCCATGTATTAGGGTATTACTAATACTTACTTTATTTGAATATCCCTATACATGTATTTGATTACTTTGTATCTAAACCCTCAATTTGTGTCACAAAACTTGTTGATCATTAGATTATTTACTTTCTTGCTTATTATCATAAATGAAAATAGAAACCATATGACTCATTTAGGGTTGTTGTGTGATTATGTTAGCCTATAAGATTTAGAAAACTACCTAGCATGATGTGTTGTGATAGATGCTACAAGTGATCCCCTAATAAGATATAAAATATCCTCATATTGGTCATGCTCCCACTTAAAAAGTGTGTGCCCCAATCAGAAGTGTAGGTATGATCTATCTTATATGTTCCATGATTGATTCATGTGTGCCATGTAATTATGATTACATACAATAATGACCCCTTTACATTATTAATAATTGTTCATAAATATAGAGACATGAATATTAAAACCAATGCCATAAAATTTAATGTCATTAGGGTCCCTATCATTTCCCAATATATTTTGACCTAGCCTTCTCTCTCTTGGCTATATTGTGCAAAAAACATTGACCTTCCTTGAGTTTCCAAAGAATTTGATAGGAGAGATGAATATTTTTTAATAAAATTTAGGATTTAAAAATATTTATAAACCATCTATCTAAACTTTAATGGAATAAAATAGGTCCTAAAGATGCCTAAATGTGAATTTTACCTTGAAAACTTGTACATACAACCTCAAAACAACCATTTTTACCACTAAAAATGCCATGGTAACATAAGGAACCTAATGGAAATGATAAAAAATATGTTCATAAGATATTTGCATGTTTAATAACATGTATCATAACCTTATTCTAGTACTGGACTACCATTACCATGCAAAAATCTTTTCTAGAAGCCATAAAATGATCCAAAATACCACCAGATGGGCTATGATGTTAACCAAGAATATCATCAACCTATTTGATAACTTTTATAACATGATATGACCTTGAAACCTTATGTTATACCTATAAAGACACCATATAATCATTTAATCACTATAAGCTCATTAGAATAGGTCACGAAGTGATAAGACATACACATAGCTATGACGCATAAAATCTTAAACTTATCAAATTTACCTTAAAATCTGATAAAAAAGGTTTCAAATGACCATTCCAATGACAGAAAATAACCAAAACAATGATCCATAGGTTAAAAAATCATGATGAGCCAAGTTTTAAATTGTAAGGGTGATAGTTTGATCTGTGAGGTCAAACTTGTCAACATTTTGGTGATTCAACTGGGAAGCATGCCTGCTATGCTTATGAACCTATAAATTTATATATCCTTTTGAATAATAAAATATCTCTCATAATCTGAAATTAATATAAATTAAGTTTTAATAATGACTAAAAATCTTGATTAAATATAAGATAACTATTTATGATCTAAAACAAGGAAAATGATACACACAAAATAAGGGAAACCAAATAGCAAGACACATGTGCTAGCTAAGCACTTTTTTGAAAACCAAAACATAAACAAACTAATGTTATAACAAAAAAAATTAGAGGAAAACAAAATAAATTTACTATGTATAAAATAACTTATCTATTTTGTTGTAATGTTTCAGATGTATCTCATTTACTAGGATTGGGAGATCTTCACCATCCATCTTGGAAAGTTGGAAGGAATTATGGGATTTGTAGCTAGAGATTGTGTAATGGAAACTCCAAAGCAAGTCAAAAATTGTGTGCATTCATATTTTAGCTTTATCCTCATCCTACTTGATAATAAAGTCTCCTTTTAAACTCCTTGAAGATGCTCCTCCATCAAAGGTTATCTTAACTTGTGCTCGATGTATTTCCATGGCTAACATGGACTGATTTATGATTTATTCTAGCTCCATAATCTCAACATACCTCACCTCCATAGGCTCATTCTCTATAAACTCTAGTTGATGCATTAGTTTGAAATAAGGGAGCTCAAGTGAAATTGGTATCCTTATTTCTCTTACATAGACCGTCTTGTATGGTGAATTGGATACAAAACGTCTATAAGTGATTCTATCAGCCCATAGAGTTGACTTAGGATTCAAATTCCATATCCTCTTATTATCCTTACTAGTTCTCCTTATAATATTCAAGAGGTTCTTATTGGTGGACTTAGTTAGGCCATCACCTTATGGATAATAATATAATAAGTGTTGTGATATACACCATGTTGAATAGCCCATTGACTTATCCTAGCTCCATAAATGCCATGGCATTGTCTAAAATTATGGTGAATGGACTGCCAAACCTTGTAATCAATCCTTCATAGAAATATAACATAGCATATTCATTTGCCTCCTTTAATGCCATTGTTTACGTCCATCTTATGAATTAATTCATGAAAATAAGGATAAAATGATGACCCAATATTTATGGTATATTTATAGGTATAATGAAGTACAAACTCCATTGGACACAAGGATGATCCACTAAATGTTTTTGAAGAGGTAAGGCAATAAGTCTTTCTTTTCCTATAAACTTTCATATTTCTTGCACTTCCTTACCCAAGTATGGAAATGTCTAAAAATGTTTGGCCAATAATACTAACCATTCATGATCCTAAGTGTTATTGTCCTTGATGATAAGTAACCTCCACCTTTTCCATCATGGAATTCCTCAAGTAGTCTTTCAACCTAGCTTGGCTCAATGCATCTCAATAACATACTATTGATGTCCTTCTTGAAAAACACTCCATCAACAAGGAGAAAAGGAATGGAATAAAATCTAAAATAACTTATCCTTGATGAGATTGAGTTGTGAGGATAAAATCCATCTTGGATTTACCTCACCATTTATTGTAACTAGCTTGAACATGATGTATGACCAGTTGTAATGTTTTCATAATTTAATACTAGGATTATATCATTGTTCTCTTGTATGTCTTGGGCTAGGTGTTTACACAATCCTTTTCCTCTAATAATATTAGTCACTTTTATCTCAACATCATACTCCATCAATCTTGTTATCCAACCTAACCTCTTCTCACTTATGTCCTTGTTCAACAAGAACTCCTTGATATTAGGATGAAAAACCATTAGATAGATCATGTTCTCACATAACAAGTGTATAAACTTATTAAGAAATTTGATTATTTAAAATACATGTTTCTCTACATAGTTTTAACTTATCTCATATTCCTCCAAACCTTTACTGAAGAATGTTATGGGATGCTCCAAGGCTTGTAGATTTTGTTGCATGAGTATACATTAAATTGTGTCCATAATATCATATGAATACAAGATAAAATCCATTGAAAATTCAAGATTAATGAGGGTAGAAGAACTAGATATTTATTAATTTATCTCTTTAAAACTCTTCACACCCTCATTTGTCTAACTAAAGTTATGATTTTTCTTAAGCATGGTTTTAAGTGGCTTTGCCAAATTTTAAAATTTAGATATTTATCTTCTTATAAAAAAAATTTTGCCAAGAAATTTTTTTAATGCCTTATTATGCTTATAAAAAGATAATACAAGAGTGGATTCAATCCTCTCAAGATGAATTCTCAAACCATGTTTGGATAACACATGTCTAAGAAGATTCCATTCATGTATTGAAAAGACACATTTCTTGTGGTTAAGTGACACCCCATATTGTCTACATGTCTTGAACACTTCCTTGAGATGAAGAATGTGTTCACCTTCACTCTTTAAAAATATAGTTATATCATCCAAGTATACAAGAACAAACCTATTTATTAAGCCTTGAAATTCCATATGCATGCCTCCTTAGAACATTTATCAAGAATTAGACAATAGAAATGGAATTTTACTATAAGAAAAAGTGCCCCACTTGGTAGTGAAGGTTGTCTTAAAATGTTCTTCCTCAACAAGCATATGTTTGTATCCATTGTAACCATCCAATAGTGAGAACCTTTATGAACCATCTACTAGTTGAAATATTTGTTTCATTGATGGAAATGGATAATGATATTTTAGAGAGGCCTTGTCCAAATCATGAAAATCCACACAAAGTATGATTTATCCATTTTTATTCCTCATGGAAATAAGGTTTACCACCCAAGTAGAATTCTTGATGGGTAAAATGATATCTGATTCAATTATCTTATGAATTTCAATTCTCATCAAAGGCTCATATTTAAGATTGATTGGTTTTTTACTTTGTCTTACTAGTTTTTTATTAGCCTTTAACTTAGTAGTGTGTTGAGCTAAATTTGGATCAAATCCCTTCAAATAATTATAATTCCATGCAAATACATCAAAAAATTCTCTACGTAAATTAAAAAATGACTCCTTTTGAGATGGAGAACATACTTTACCCAGTTTGAGAGTCTTTCTAGCTGATATCTCAATGTTAGCATAGTGTTCCTCTTTCATAGATAATGAAGACTTTCCCTTCTCACCTCATCATCTCTACTAAATATGTTTTCAAGAGTCACTAGATCTTTGGGTAGCTTGTTGGACTTGATTTGGAAAATCTTATCTCCATATTATTACAAGAGATTTGACTAATTTCTATAAGAGAATTAAACCTCCTCTTGAAAGAACAAAACAATCTAATTATCATGTTAAAAAAATAACTAGTTATCATGAATCTCAGGAATAGAAGGCCTCACCATAATCTTGATATGTGATTTATTTTTCTCATTCCTTACATAATCTATAATTTTTAATTAAGCTCTTATGGAAGCTAATCTATTTGCATGTTTATTTCTTTCTCTTTACATTGCTTAGATATCAAAATCATTAAAGTAATCAATGATATCCCAAATTATCTATATATAATACCTTAGAAAATAAATATTCCATACATTCAAACCTCTTACTTGGTGAACCACAAGTTCACTACCACCAACAACTTATAAGATACTGATTCCCATCTTCTTAGCCCATTGAAAACCATGGACTAGGGATTCATAGTCTACTAAACTATTAGAAAAATCAAACTAAAACCTAATAGTAGAATAATACCTTTGTTTTTTGGGTGATATGAGCATCATTACATCCCTAGTAACATGCTTGTTCCTTGAACAATCAAAGTAGAGCTGCAAAAGACCATCCTTTCATTCAAATTACTTGACTATAGATATAATTTATACATAATTTTCATGAAGAAAATAATGAATAAGTCCCTCATACTTTATAATTTTCTAAGTATCATGTTCATGAAAGTTAAAATCTCATTCATCATGAAATATATTATGAACTCCTTCAAGAGGTGTGTTGGCTTCTACTTCACTAGATTATTCCACCTCATTCGAGATGACAAAGTTTGTATTCATAATACTTAGAATGTAAGGATAAAAATTAAAACATGTAATAGGTTCAGAGTAAATATTGACCTTAATTCCATAACATTTTTTTAATATTATATAAGTGTAATTAACTCATTGGGAACTACCAATATTTGATGAGAAATATGATGTCAAACACATGGAAAAATATGGAGGCAAGTCCACCACCTCTACATACTGCTAAATGGTTGCATTTGGGAAATCATGTAAATTTAATTTCAAGTTATTGATCATGCCTATAATATTTTATTGGGATCCTTACATATTAAAAACACCTTTATTTTTTGGTTCATACACCAAACCCAGCTTGTCTGTAATCTACTTAGGCATAATCATACTACTAGCTCCACTGTTAACCATATAATTATGTACTAAGGTGTTTTAAAAACTTATAGAGAGATAAAAAGGAGGTTTTTTAAATTAATTTTTACCTAATATTTGTTCACTTTTACATCATTATATACCTTTTATACTTGTTTTTTCATTAGCTGGTCTGAGTTGGCCAAAACTACATGTTCTTTCTGAGATGGTTTTAAAGATAAATTGGCCACTAAAAGCTCCTAGATAAGTAGGTCTTTTGTCCTATGATTGGTAAGGAATCCCAAATGATCATGATAATATTATAATTATTAATATTGTCAATAATATTGAAAGGAGTTCTACTCATATTTTGTTTCACCCTTGGATAAACTAGATGATCATTTTCTTGAGATACTTGGTGAGTTTTACCAACTTTAATGTTATAATTTTTCTAACATGATGGGATAGTAAATTTATTTTTATCACCTTTAGGAATAATAGGAGGAATTATTGTAACATGTCCCACCTCTTTAATCTCATCAATGTCCCTTTTACTGACTCTAGTGATGGTTGTAACTACATTATTTGATGTACTAGAGTCACCAACCTGATTTAAAGCCACATGATCATCATTTTAGAATTTTAAAAAGTTTGAATTAGGTTAACCTTATCCATGATGAAATTTTTCTTGTGTCATATCCTCACTATGTTTAAATTATTGAATAAAAACATCTTCTTGGGTCATTTAAGAGATAACCATAGATTGAGTTACCAAAGTTTGATTATGCATATCATTTGGATTAGATGGCTACCAACCTAAATCTAACATCATGTTATTTTGAGTTGGTAAATGTAAAATATATTTATATGAATAAGGATCATTTAAATCAACTCAAACATAAGGATTGGATTGCGAGATATATCCTTGATCTTGATATGAAGGCCTTTACTCTCTAAAGCCTTGATAAGGATGTCTATTGTCCCTGAAAGGCTGACATGTAGGCTGATTAGGTGATTGGTAAGTTCTATTAAATTGATATTAGACACTAAGGGGGATGAATAAGTATACAAAAATCTACATTAAATTCCAAAACCAATTCATCATTCATCAATCTGATCTAGCAACATGAATATGAAAGTTTAAACATTCAAAACTTGAATATGAGCATACAACATGTGAACACACCATTTCTATGGGAAAAACTATATGGGGATAAAACAAAATAGAAACCCTATAAACCAACATACTATACTCCTATAAGGATAATACAAACAAGAGACTTTAGACCAACACCAACTGATCAAAGAGAATCCATCCCTGAATTTAGTCTAGGTCTAACTAGATCTTTAGCTATCTCTAACTAATAAGGAAGCTACAACCCCCTAGGTGATTAATTACCCACTAAAAAACCCTATGATTTTATAAAATAATATGAGGTCTTATAAACCTGATGATGACCTTCTCTTGCTCTAACACTTGCAAACCCCTTCATAAGCCATTCACTCAACCAAGTCATACTTTAGACTATTAGGTCTAATGAATTGTTAGATCATGAACAGAATTAGTCAAACATGATTGATTATATTCAAACTATAAATTTCCTTAATTACTGACCTCTCTCCTTGAATGATCACTTCCCTTTGCTTGAATCCACACACTCTCACATACACAAAAATAGGCTAATTTGACCTTTTATATATATATATATATATATATATATATATATATATATATATATATATATATATCACTCTTCCATCTAACCCATCTTGGTCAGACAAAATGCGTACCATAACTTAAATTACCTTAAATTTAATATTATCACAAGTTTAATTAATTTTACAATCTCTCCATAGATCTTATATTTCCTAAAGTAAGCTTAATCCTTCTTTAAAACATAATTAGGCCTAATGTATTAGCCCTTCATTAGTCATTCACCACATATGACAAAATCCATGAGTAATAGCCCTAAAAAATTCTTAAATAACATAAAAAATACCTAAAATATATTATTTATTACTCCTCCATGGGTCTATAATATCTATAACTTTAAATCACATATTGAACTAGGCCATTCTCTCTATCATTCAGAGTCCTACTAACACTAAAAAAATACTACCAAGAAGAATTGAGGCATACTCTTGATTTAATTAAAGAAACACCTAAAAAAATGGATAGGTCATACATGAAACTATAAAAACATCAAAATCCATTATTCACCATCACATAGCTCAGAACCATGCAAACTAACTCACTCCAGATGACCTGCTCCAATTAGTCATGAATACCAAAAACTCAGTCAACAAACTTTGACTACTCCAACCAAAATAGAGGGAAAATATGAATAAAAAATACATTAAATGAATATATGATACTCATATAATACCAAAAAACTATTACTCACCTCAAAATCTATTCATAATAGCTCAAACTAACCTCTCCAAATAAGCCAATTTATATTGCCTACAAGCTCTAAAACCCAATCATGGAAACATGAATTCTTCTCACCCAAAATGGATTTATTATGATATTTAAAGGAATTAATAATATTATATAAATAAATTATATCACTATCTTAAAATTAAATCACAGGTTTCAATATCAAAAACTTTTTTACAAGTTATTTTCACCTCACTAGCTCAAACAAACTCAAAAGGACCAAGAAGGTCAACTTTGAGTCAATTATATGATCATGCCTTAACAATAGAAATAACTTAAAATTCATGTATATAGTTAAAAAAATCACCAAATCACCATAAATATCTCAAAGTCATCCTTAAACACCTAATCACCTTCTTAATTCATCTTCTCACTCTGACTGGGTTTTGTTCACTATTTGCTCTATTTCCACTCTAGTGACTAGTCAACTTAGTTGAATTAGATAATTAACATAGTGAATATTTATTACCAAAAAAACTATATGGTATTTAATAAAAAATATTGGCCTTCAATCTACAACAACTCTTATGCTTTGACTCAGTTAATCCCGCCTGTAACACTAAAATATTCAAAAATAAGCATATTTATGTACCTTCTACTGACTATCCTAACACACCACTACCACCTAATATATTCTTATAGGAGTCCTCTAATCCTTCCAATCATCACATTTTATCACCAAATCTATTCTAATCCTAAACCATAAAGATATCTCCAATCACTCCATTAAGAAGGGTTATAAAGGGTTTTGACTATTTTATATTATTAACGAATGTTCATAAATATTTTTCCCTCAATACACTAAAAAATACATGAAAAGGATTCTTAGGTCTATGTTCCACCTCTCCCAAGAGGCTAAGGTTCCCATGCAAAGTCTACACATGCCAATGAGCATCACAAAATTCTTATTAGGTTAGGAAACCACTATTTTGCATGCACATAATACTCCCCAATGTACTAAATTGCTTTCTCTTCCTCCTTAAGGCCTAAAACTTGGTAAAATCCTATGAAAAACCATTTCATACCATAATATATGTTTACATGAGCTTTACCATCTAGAATATCATCATGACTACTCAAAAGGACCTCATTATCCCACCTAGGCTAATGATAAAATTGTCTTGTAGACCACAAGCCACCTTTTTCAAACCGTCTCTCTAACCTCTAAACATCCTATACATGTCCAAAACTCATATGTTAAGAATACTAATCTCTACCAAGCTATATCTTCTTCATGATTTCTCATAATGGCTTACCAAGCCTACTAGTCCTAAAGCCAATAGACCTACTAATCACTTGAAGACACTTGGAAGGACTCTAAATGCTCCCAAAACCACATGAACATATAATATACTATCTTTCCAAGCTTCATTTAATCCACTCATGCCTCCATAGAACCAACTGCTCCCATAAGCTCTCACTAGCAACCAAGATTGAACTAAGCACTAGGATCAAGCATATAAGACCAAGATCACTCTCATGCCACTTTTTCATCACCAATTCCAGTTAACATCAATGACAACACATCACTACCACCAATATCCCAATAATATACCCCTTTGTCATTGATGGAAACACTTCTTTTTCTCTCCCCCCCTTTGCCAAAATGATAAAGTTAACTCATCTTTAAACAATAATATCTTCTCCTCTTTAATAAAGAAATATTTAAGAACTAAACCAAAAGTACATACCTTCATTTATTATCCTTTTAAACTTAGATCACACCAATTGTTATCATCAGATTACAAATTAAACATAGTGTTCCCCCTTAGACCAAGCTTGCTTCAAGAATTAACTCAGGTCATAGCTTCAATAGGCCTATAAGATACTTAGACCTAACCACTAGGTCCCCCTCAGACCACTACCACTTCATAAATAAATAACTCAACTCCCTTTTTTCTAAACACTATACTCAAATCTTTAAGGACTCATCTCTCCCTTTGCACACTCCCAACCTACATAAATCCTTGGACTTGTCACCAATTTCTTAGTAACATAGCTCCCCCTAGGACCCTACTCTATTCTTAAGGATCCCCCTTAGACTATATAACCCATGCATACCTAAATAACCTCCAAGAATATCTATCATCACTACAAATAGAAACAAGAGCACCAAAGCACCATGCAAGCTCACATACCTTTGCACTTAAGTCACCTTGTATAACACCAAAGGAACTCCAAGAAAATAAACACACTTTAATCATGCTTATAATATACCAAAATGATCAAATATAACCAATAAATCCATCCTTATTTAGAAAGATATCAAAAGAATTCTCAATTTCTCCATTAGGCCTACTTACACCCCTTATAGCCCTATTTGACCACTATAGACCTCATAATTATCTATGTATACACTTTCAAATCATGAAATTTCATATATATATATATATATATATATATATATATATCTTTATCATTCCCCCATATACATGACAATAATTATCCTTCAACTCATCCTCCTCAGCATACTTCCTTCTTTATCTAATAAGCTAATTAGGCTTCCTAAAAGACCAAACCTTGAATAACTTGAAATATAGTTACCTCCATATTACAATCAGACTTATTTTAGCTACCCATTTTTCCTATTCAAATTATTTTAATCTTCCAACCTCCAACTCCAAATGTAGACCACTTTTTTAATCATGCCTTAAATGACTAGGCCTTCAAAGTAAACCTTAATAAAAGAACAAATTATGATAAACACAAACACTTGAGCTAGATACCACACCTAGATACAATAAAAACACACTAACATGAAAAATTTAAATCCTACATACCTTTTTTAACCATGACATCCTTCATGCCACCAAATGCATGCTCTTGGGAAAAAGAGATTGAAACCACTCAGAATACTCTACCTGACACAAATAGATTGAAAAACCTATGAAATGAATTAAAGAATGTCTCAATTACATTTTCATACCTTTTTGAGCATATATAACTTTATTATATATCTTAAATATTCAATTTACCCTTATAATCAAGTAATCTATGCATATAGGTCACAATGTACAAGTCACCTTGACCAAATGGTCAAACACATACCTAAGCATCTCATGGGAAACATAAAACCACCTATTATGATTTGACATGTCAAATATAAATTAAATAATCTATTTTAAATATTATAAGAATCATAAAACACCAAAATAGTACCTTGGGCACACTTTAGGTAGTCATCACTATCAAGATAGGTCAACTCTAACTTTTGACCATATAACACATATCTGAGCTCATCAAGGACTCATATCACTTAGGAATGATTCATGTAAAAATTATACATGATACCATAAAATCTCTTCCACATTTATCATTAAAATCACTACCCATATCAACCATCCAAAAATGATTAAAAATGCACTTGAGGACCAAAGGACCTAAACATAGCTCTTGAATAATAATCTTTGCTTCTTTCTCTTCACTGATTTGTAGGATCGATTAGACCTCATCAAGTAGGATTAAACATCTTCATAACATGGAAATAATATTTTTAGTAACTTATTATGGATCAAATCAGCCTCATGATTAAGGAAAACAAGACAACTCTGTATGTTACAGTATTCAACCTCTGTCTTCATATAAATAAGGCCTAGCATGATAGCTCAAAATTATAAGCATAGTTGAATCATACATAAAATAGATGTATTTTTAAATACCTTGTTAAATAATAAAAATATCAAGAGACTACTTCAAACCACATTCTTTAGGAATACATCTATATACTACTTTTCAAGAATATAAGAACCTTGTGATGATACAAGACATACTCAACTTTAGTTTACTGTAAACTCCTTCATAATTCTTCAAAAATGGAAATAGTACATATTAGACCATATAAATCTTCTTGAAGAAACTTAAAAAATAAACTTTAGTAATCATTAGCTATATTTTAAAATAAACTTAGAACTTATCATGTACAAAACACATTTAGCTCAGTAAGTCACGCAGACTGTCAAATTTGAAACATAGTCAACTTCCATAGAGCTCTCTTACAAAGAACACCCTTTCAAATCTATCTTAATGAAATATTCATTGTAATATAATTTTTTTCCATTTAATATTAGTCTTATCCATGCATAGGTATCCATAAACCACTCACTCATACTAAGAAATCTTAATTACCTCTCATACCTTCAAGATCACAAGCAATCTCCTTCAAGCTTATAAACAATCTTGTGAAGCTTATAGCAACAAGAATCATCTTTAGAACTTCTATGAACCTATTATGATATAGGATTATTTGAGCCTCATGAGGCATCATACATGCTTTCCATTCACTCTTGTAAACTTGTAGATCTCAAACATGCTCAGGATTCTTCAACTTGATGATCAACTCATCTTTCACTTATATACCTCTGCCTACTTACTTCATCAAGATGCCTTTACATATATTGATTATAACACCTTCAATAATTTATATCATTTAGCTCAGGTTTTATCTTTTATTTATATTCATAATGTCTTTTTAATTTTTCATATTCCTTCTTTGAAAAACTTTCATGTTTGAAGAACCATCTATAATAGCAAACAACTCACCTTGGCTTGAAGAAAGAACTATCCCTACCTTGACATCCTTATCCATATAGGATAAATATTGAAAATTGATCATTCATTGAATTAATAACTATAAGAAAATGAAAAAATAGGCATCATCCACACCTATCATAAATAACTCCAATAACTCTACCAACAAGCTAACTAAGCAGACACCAACAATGAAGCTACTCACAAGATCACCTTCCAAATTGATTAAGCCTCAAGAAGTACCTTATATAGTAAAAATTATTGAGAGTAGATAATGAGAGGGTGGAATTTAATTATTAGATAACAATGTAAATTCAATTTCAAAACCCATTCATCATTCATCAATTTGATCTAGCAACATGAACATGATATCTTAAACATTCAAAACATGAACAAGAGCATACAACATGTGAACACACCATCTATATGGGAAACCATATATAGGAAGAAAAGAAACTTTAAATTATAAAAATCAATGGACTACAATTATATAAGGATAATACAAATAAGAGACTTTAAACTATCACTAACTAATCAAGAAGCATCCACCCTTCAATTGAGTCTAGCTCCAACTAGACCTTAGCTAACTCCAACTAGTAAGGAGGATAAAACCCCTAGGTGATTAATAAACAAAATATATTATTATTTACACCAATTATTTTATGTCTTATACACTTGAGTATGACCTTCTCTTGATCTAAAACTTGTAAACCCCTTCATAAGCCATTCACGCAACCAAGTCACACTTTAGACTATTAGGTCTAATGAATTGTTAGATCATGAACATGATAAATAAAACATGTATAATTATCTTAACCATATAAATTTAATTAATTAAATACCTATACTATTTTAATGAACACTTCCCTTTTCTTGAATCCATACTCTCTCACATAGACATAAATATGCCAATTTGACCTTGTATATATATCACTCTTCCATCTAACCCATCTTGGTCAGCCAATATGTATACAATACCTTGAATTACCTTAAATTTACTATTATCCCAAATTAAATGAAATGTATAATATATCCATATGTCATCCCTTTCCCAAAGTAAGCTTAATCCTTCTTTAGAACACAATTAGGCCTAATGTATTAGCCCTTAATTAGTCATTCACCACATATGACCAACTCCATGAATAATAGCCATAAAAAATGCTTAAAAAACATAAAAAATGCCTCGAATATATTATTTATCACTCATCCATTGGTATAAAATATCTATAACTCCAAATCACATATTGAACCAGGCCATTCTCTCTCTCACTTCAAGTCTTGATAACACTCATAAAACACTACCAATAAGAACTAAGGCATACTCTTGATTTATTCAAACAAAAACTTGAAAAAAAATATGTATAGGTCATCCATGAACCTATAAACACCTAAAAATACATTATTTACCATCACATATCTTATAACCATCCAAAGTAGCTCACTCTAGATTACAACCTCAAACTGGTCATGCACACCAAAAACTCAGTCAACAAACATTGACTTCTCCAACCAAAATAGAGGAAAGATATGAAGAAAAAAAAAATTTATTGAAGATATGAGACTCATATAATACCAAAAATATATTAATAACCTTAAAATATTCTCATAATATATCAAACTAACCTCTCTAAGTAGGCTAATCCAGACTGTCTACAAGCTCCAAAAATGAGTCATGGAAACATGACTTTTTATCACCCTAAATAGATTCATTGAGATATTTCAAGCCATGCATAATATCATAAAATGACATTATATCACTATCCTAAAATTAAATCATAGGATTCAATAGTAAAAACTCATCTAGAAACTATTTTCACTTCACTAACTCACACAGACTCAAACAAACCAAGAAGCTCAAATTTGAGTCAATTCCTTGATCATAAATCAAGAATAGGAATCACTTAAAATAAAAGGATAGATTGAATAAAATCCTTAATCACAATTAATCTCTAAAACTAGTCCTTAAAAACTTATCACATTATCAATTCATCTTCTCACTCTAATTGGGTTCTGTTCACTATTTGCTCCATTTCCACTCTAGTGATTAGTCAAATTAATTGACTTAGATAATTTACATAGTAACTATTTATTTCCAAAGAAACTATATGGGATTCAATAACAAGTCTTATAATTAAATATACAATAAATATCAAGTGTTGACTCAGTAAATCCTACATGTTCTACTCACTACCCTGACACACCACTACCACCTGGAGATGCTTATAGGAGTCCTCTATACTTACAATCATCACATTTGATCACCCAATCCATTCCGAGCCTAAACCATCAAGATCTATGAAATCACTCCATTAAGATTGTTTATAAATAGTTTAGACCATTTTACATTCTTAATAAATGTTCATAAAGCTCTATCCCTTAATGTATTAGAAAATACATGGAAAGGATTCTTAGGTCCATGTTCCACCTCTCCCAAAAGGTTTAGGTTCCCATTCAAAGTATGCACCTACCAATGAGCATAAAAAACTTCTTATTGAGCTAGGAAACCACTATTTTGCATGCACATAATACTCCCTAATGTACTAACTTACTTTCTCTTCCTGCTCAATACCTACAACTTGGTCAAAAACTTTAACCAATCATGTCATACCACAATCCATGCTTATATGAGCTCTACCAGCTGGAATCTCATCATGAATACTCAAAAGGAACTCATTATCCCACCTAGGCCAACTATACCAATGACCAAACTATATTGAAAATCACTAGCCATATTTTTAAAACCATCTCTCTAACCTCACAACATCCTATACATGTCTAACATGCATATGCCAAACATACTAAGCTCTACCAAGCTGGATCTTCTTCATGATTGATCATACTAGCTTAATAAGCCTACTAGGCATAAAGATAATAGACCTAATAGCCACTTGAAGACACTTGGAAGGACTTTGAATGCTATCTCAAATACATGAACATATAATGTACTCTTTTTCCATGCTTCATGCTATCTACTTATGCCTCCATAGAAATAATTGTTCCCACAAGCTCTCACTAGAAACAAGGATTTAAATAAGCACTAAGATCATGCATATTAGACAAAGATAAATCTCATTCCACTTTTTCATCACCAATTTCCTTGACATCAATGACAACATATCAATGCCACTAATATCCCAACATATTAGCTTAGTATTGTTACCTTTTTACCATGACTATTTCAATCCCAAAGGATTGAAACATTCCCTTCAATTCTTAAATATCACTTAATTGACTAGGAGGGGATATAATTATAGCCATTTAAGGAGCTTTAGGGGCTATAATTAGTTTTTTTTTGTAATATCCCTTCAGATACCAAATCAAAAGATCTGAATTGCTTATCTGTATTTCTACAAAATATCATCAAATTGATGAATAAATCATAGTATAATCTCTTATTTATTTGCTCATATACTTACAATAGAGGACCTCTGTCAGGTATATAATGAATATTGAAAGTACGGCCTTAATATCCTGAGCATTTCACAAATTGGGAAATAAATCTAGATCTTGTATGTTTTAGCCTGCTATGTAAAAAACATAGTCGCTATCATCAGTCGATATATTGCTGATGTCGGTCACTGTGGGTCCTTCTCTATCAACATCGGTCTTCAGTCAGCTGATGTCAGTCACTAGAGATCTCTGCCTGCCGATGTCGGTGTCTGAGTGAACCTGCTGATGCTTACGGATTTTTTTCACAAATTTGTATGAACTTTGTACGGCCGCCAATATAGCACAATTTGTATGCTCGATCCTGATCTAAAAATTATGGGCTAATATAAAGATCTATATCTAGATAATAATTGAATCAAACCCAAAATAAAGAAATGCCTATGAACCCTTGTGATAGCTTCTATATGAAGTTATCTCTCAAACTTGTAAACCCCTGTGATAACTTTTATATGAAGTTATCTCTCAATTTGGGAATAGATCGACTGATCTCTCATAACCTCTGAATCACACACAATGAAGAGTTGACGTTCTTCAATGCAAATGGAATCCTGGAACTGTTGGCTCAGTCTTCACAGAAGAATTCTTAACAAGAATCAATATCAATAATCAATCATGAATACAAACTCTCTCCCATGAGAAACCCTTATACCCTCCAAAGGTGAGCTTGCTAAAATTAGATTTCCTTAAATTAGACTAAGGTTTCTTAAATTAGACCAAAATATTAATATTTAATTAATATTTAATTTAAAATTAGAAAAAATAATTAATATTTGATTAAATCAATCAAATATTAATATCTCCCTTAATTCATGTCTGAAAGAGCCCGAACGAAAGCCGAGCCCAGCTCCATCAAGACCCTCTATCCATCCCATTAGCCTATGAGGGTCGCATAATAGGCTAATCATCCACTCGGAAAGATGTCAACTAGAAGGGGACATGACAGTTTTTCTAGAAATATGGGCTTAAAATGTCTAGGTGACAACTTTTTATTCTAAATCAAATTGTTTTGTACTCTAATATCCACTTCATATGCATATGGAAGTGTAGTATCACCCATAGACTAAATAATGACATAGATATATAAATTTGAATATCTAAGGAAATAAAAATTTACATACTATGGGGATGACCTAATCATAAGATTTATCCTAGTCCATGTCTTTTGAAACCTGAGGTTAAAATCAATCATGAACTCATGAGGAGCCCTATTAATGGTTGGAAGTTGTTATACTAGGGATAAGTGATCAGATTTATCCTCAAAACATATAATAAAGGTTTTAGATAAGTCATCCCACAAATAAATAGAGTTCAAAGGAAGGTTTATATACCACTATAATGATTTACCTTTAAAGATATTACTAACAGATAGATATAAATATTATCTTAGAAAACTTTATGGATAGAACAAAGGATGGATACATCCTTAATATGATCAATAGGTGTGGTTTGGTCTTATTATAATAAATAAGGTATGATATTAAGATATAAATCTAGTATATCATCATAGTGGGCAATATTCAATGAGATTTATCTATTGAATGAGATAAACACCTGGTTCCTAAGCATAACCATTTAACTAGTGGGGATTGAATTATCTTGCACAATTGGTTGATTAGGATATTTAAAAAACATCCAAAGATAAAGGTTTTTTATTATTAATATTTTTATTTTACAATAAATAGAAGGCAACTAAAAAAATTCAAAATGAATACCTTCTCTTAAAGACCTTGTGGTAACCTTTAGCATGAAATTTATGATGGTCAGCTACTAAGAATCCTAAAACTACAAAGAATCCTCTAGTTCAATATTGAAGGTGTCCTATGTTTTTTCAAATATCTTACACCAGCACAAAAATTCATATATTATACAAAATATTTGTCCCATGAGGCATGCCAAAAGCTATTATCAAATAAGAGTGTTACCCTTGTGAGAATGTGTGCCACTTCCCACTCATATTGAAAAAATGGAGTCTCTCCTAAGTGTGTGTGACTTTTATGTGGAGAGAATATCATAATATATGTAAATTTTACTTTATTTACTCACTAAATTTATGTCTAATCCTACTTAATATTAATTTTTTACAAAGGGAAAGGGTGTAGAGATAATGCTTGCACTATAATTGACACGAAGAACATGAAATATAGGTGATGCACCAATGTTTATGACCAATTTTTATTTAAATTGACAATATTAGGAATAAATGGAACCTATACACATTCTCTTCACTTTAATTATATGGATTATATAATAGTGTTTCATACAAAGGACTTAACAACACTCACTCCTTGCATGGAAGGAATGAAAAATTATTGAATTAACTTCCAGGTTTGAACTAAGGTTGAACATAAACACTTGATATGACCTATATAAAATAAAATATGTTGTAATAAGGTAAAAAAAACTAGACATTAAAATAGGAAATATATTAATTCATAATGTTACATCGATGGAAATCACACATATACTTCACATAACAACCTAAAAATGGAGGAAACCAACTTATTATTTCTTCAAAAGGTGTAGTACAAAATTTTGACAACATTATATCATAACAAAAGAGAAAAAATTATATGATAATTTTGTAAAATAAGATACAAATATAAAAGAGTAGGAGATGGGAGACAAAGTAGCCCAAAAATAAGGGTGACTCACTTTATCCTCACACCTTTAAAACCTTACATAATGTTTCCTAGATTATCTCTCATCATTCATTACAAGAATGGAATATAAGGTACAATTTAACTTTCTTGTGAAACTTAAAATAGTCTTGAGCATCAATTGGTTCATTTTGACCCTTTGGAATGCCTAAATATTTGTTCATATTCCCTATATCCTTTCTTGCATGTCCTTCTTGATGAATAAGTATTCTTCCATGAAAATATATCTTAATGTATTATTCAATTACTAAATTTAATTATTCTCCTCATCCATTTATGAGGTATCTCCACTTTACTTTGGATATTATAAGTCTTTTTGAAGCTCCTTTAACTTTGTCTCCTTGACTTCGTATAAGAGAGTAAAAGGTCTCTTTAAAGTTTTTGAGACTCTATTTATCATTTGAATGTTTCATGAAACTATATATTGACCATATCTTGTCCTATAAGTAATATATAATGTGATAAATAACCTTAAAAACTTTATTGAACAACTTTTATGTATTGACTTGGTGGTTTGACAACTTGTACTCCTCCTTTTGTATCATGGTGTAGAAAGGAGAAAATTTGGATTTACCTTAAATAAAGAAATTAACTCTATGGATTTACTCTAAAAATAATAACATAACTTAAATAATACAATTATATCCATCAAATAGTTCAAAATATGTGATTTTTCTCCAAAAGGTCTCATTTATCCTCATTCCTTGTAGCCCTCAAAATAGGTAAACATCATTATGAAAAATAAATTACGGAGGATATTAGAGAAATAAAGACATATTTTAGGTCCTATTATCCACATACAAATCCATTCCAATATTTAGGACCTAAATCTAAGTGGATGTATCCTTTGTAGCTCATTTTCTCTCTCCAAATAAGCCTATGTAGGCTTCCTTTCCTAGAAACTAAGACTTTCCTCCATGTGACTCCCAAACATTTGAAACTCCAAGTAAGTGTTTTATTAAATTTCCTAATTTTAATATCATGCTCCATATAAAATTTCATATTTTGATACCTTATACATATGGGTCAAGAATGAAATGATCAAAACCCCTAGTTTAGGACTTGTGCATGCTTGAGAGACATCTAAAGTGTTTTTCATGAAATTTTCATGTTTAAATGATTTAAATAGGTATTTTTAGGTCTAAAAAATCTTTTCACAATTAAATATCATGAGGATAGGCCTTTATAAGATCGTTATAGGACTGTAACATCTCCTTTTAGCTTGTAAAATTAATCTTTCTTAACATTTTATACAAGTTTCCAACTTGCATAGTTGGTATAAATCCTTATGATACTTTAATATGTCGTTTTAAGGTTATTATCCTTTAATAATTCTCAAAATACCCTTTATAATTTTTTTAAATCCATTTCATACCTTCTTCCTTCAAGAAAACACCTACAACCATGTCTTTTAGCCTATTTCATACATGTATACCTATAACTATAGTATTAATTACCATATCTATATTATCATGGGAAATTTAGACTTAATAAAATTAATTTTGAGTTTAAATTATTACATTTTTGGCACTTAAACTATCAATTTCCTCAATTAAGTCCTGTAGAAGGCTTTAGGAGGGGTTTAAACTATTTATCATCTTAAAAATGGTTTTATAAAGCATAGGGTGTAAAATAAAAAACTAATGTGAGGAATTATGAGAAATGGGAACCATAAAACATACCCTATGGGCTTGAGTTACCACTAAAAATTTATTAAATTATCTAAGCATTAAAACCTAACCTTCGAGTGGCAAAGTATGTATTATATAAGGCTGAGGAAGAAACATGCCTGAAAGTCTAACTTTTTAAGGTTCACTACGACTGATAATACTTTAGGATGGTATAAAATATCCTTTATGACCATCTCCAATAATTATTTTCATCATATCATCCCTTTAATCTTTCTATATCTTTCATGACACATGTTAGGGTTATTAAATAAATCACTTCTAATGACCCTAGATGTTTAAGTTCTGGATATTATTATTCTAAGAGGAGTTATAAACTTCATATAAAATTATATTGAAGTTTTAAACACCTTATTATATCCCTATATGGCCCATATAACTTGCCACAAATATAATTTCATCACCCCCAAAGGCAAGCCTGTGTGTGAAAACTAGACGTATTTAGTATAATTAGACCTTTTGAGCCACTAATAACATGCTCTCTTAGTCTATCAAACCTATCTTATACTTTGTATAAGCCTTAAAATTAAATTATAATTTTAATACCTCTTGGAATATCTCAATCTATCTTTGAGTATCAAAGTATACCTTTAAAGTGCTATGCCAATGTCCATTAGCTTTATGATCAATTAGTACATCCTCAATGTTTTTTTAAGAAACATGCCACTGATAAATGTCTTTGTAGATGTAATACAATTATTTTAAATGAATATAGGATTTTTCCACCTGATCTACACTTTAGGACACATGTCACTATTCATAGAATTGCCCTCTTAGATTGAATGAAAATAGATGTTTAGTAGCTATCAAGAATGCATTTTGGTATTTAAGGACACTTCAACTAGTTATTGACCATTTTAAAGGTCTTTAACATAGAATTAATGACCTAGTTTCTTAATTTTATAACTATTAATCTCTCTAAGACCTCATCCTTAAAAGTAAACAAAAACTTTCCCTGTTAAGACCATTCAGGCTTGTATGTAATTATATGGTATTATGCCTACAATTTTGATATTAAACTTCTTCAATACAGTTTATAAACATTTAAATGATATTAAAGTAATTTTTTTGAGATATTTCATTTCCTCCTTTGTCCTATAACCTCTGAATCTAATGTCAAGATTTTAACCATCAATACCAACTTACATATACCTTAAGATAATTATGAGTGTTGCCTTATACCTCATCAGTTAGTATGAAGATAAATACTTGAATTAAGTTTAAAATCAATTATAAGACTTCAAAAGGTCCTTAATCATAAATAATAAACCCTTTGATAAAGTCCTCATATGTTAAACCAATTTAGAGAGACTCAAGAACTATTTTACCATGTAATGTTCTTTACTTTTACCCATAGGCATGTTAATGGAAATCATGTTCAAATTGACTTATTCAAGCTTCATTGATCCTCATTAGGTCTCAATAACCTTTAATTAATGAATTAACATAGTCACTTACACACTAAATCTCTCACTTGATGCACATTGTATTCAACTTCATCAAATCCTCATATGCTCACATTGGCCTATAGGCTTCTTATTTGATGACTAAGATGGCATGATATTTATGTTTTAATCTCCTCCTCACCATTCATCCCTCACCATGGTTCTTAAAAATAATCTTCCTCTTCATAATAATCCTAAATTCAATCTTAAAACATATAATGCATCGTATCCTTAGGCTCTTTAAAGTAGATTTGGAATCTTCCATTAGGCCTATCCATTAGGTATGTGAAAACTAATGAATTATCTTATCTTCATACTTTCTTGTCTATGAATGAAATAATTTTTAAATAGAGGCTTATATATAACCCTTTTGAAGGTTTCTATATCCTTATATCTACTTCATTTCCTATCTTACTCTAAAAAATAAGAGTCTTGTAGAAGACTAGGGAGACCTATGAATTCCAATTTTGTTATGTAACTATATGGTTACATTGGAATGTTTGACCATAATTTATCACCTTCTTATTTAGGTTCATTATCCTTACACAAATTTATTTTACTTTTTCCATATAAATATTTTCACTTAGATTTTCACCCTTTGAGGAGATGAAAATCTCTCCTCATTGAAGTGGCACAATAGAATCACCTCTAGGCTTTTGGGTAGCCTAAGGAATGATGTGTCTCTAGATATGGATACTTCCCTTGATGTACCACTTAGGATTGCAACTAATACTAACTCTTGGGGATTCAAATGGAGAGAGCTAATTGAAATACAACTAACCTAAGGGATGTGATACACCAAATCTATTGATGACATCTAACCATATGCATATTTCACTTGAAATTAAAGGACAACTAAACATATATTATGTAATCTATGTCTTCTTACATCAATATTACTTTGTGAGGTTATGGATGAAAGTAAATAGATTTTAGGACTAGACAAGAGGCATTTAATGGTTATAATGAATAGAATAACTCACTTAAACTTTGAAATTTCCTAAAAACACATCACATGCCCTACAAGAAGAAGTTACAAATAGGTGAGAGAATGAGACAAAATGCTAAGGAATCCATAGTCTTCAATAAGAAATTTCAATAGTCAAGTATAGAAAAATATTAAAATTCATGTAATATATAAAACTCAGTCATTTTATTTATCAAAAGGTATAAAAATGAGTAGGGCTTCACCATACTCATGTGAAGCATAGAATATAATGGACAAAATGGCTAGCCCTTATAGAGCTTGAGAGAGAGAGAGAGAGAGAGAGAGAGAGAGAGAGAGAGAGAGAGAGAGAGAGAGAGAGAGAGAGAGAGAGAGAGAGAGAGAGAGAGAGAGAGAGAGAGAGAGAGAAGTCTAAGAGAGAGAAGGCCACTTTTAAAGCTGATAAAAGGAGTTAATTTTTTATTTTTAGAGGTTATGGGATGAAACATGAAATTTTTAGAGCTACAAGTGTCAATCCAAGTCACAAACTTCATGAAAAGTGGTATAAAACTCTCCATTTTGCACAAAAATATTGTCATCATGATTGTCTCTATTTGAACATCCCATAACTGATCAATAAGAATTATGATGAATAAAATTAATGATAATTAAATAATACATTCCTCTACATTTATTGGTTTCATTCTTGGTCTTCTAAAATCAATTGGAAAGGAACCATCATCATCTGTAGTCCTAAAAGAACTCCTTTTATGCACCCTAAACAATTGGCTTATAAAATGGAATAATATATTCATGAAAATATATAAGAGGGAGTGAGTTACATGTTTTAGTACCCTCTATTTCCTTGGAAGCATTATGGGTACCATTATTTTAACTCACTTGAAGTTTTCCATCTTCTTCACTAGCTTGTCCAATAAGCCAAATCTGACTAGCTAAAGTGAAACACGTATATGGGTCATTTAGAATTTATTTCAAGACCTGAAATAAATATTATGTGTTACTAAAAGTCTCAATATTCCCTCCAAACTTTTTTTCATCTCTTAACTCCTTCTAGAACCTAAAAATCACAAAAAATGGTCAAAAAGAACCTATTTTTCACCATGTCAGTATAATTTCATACAACTAATTGTTATGTGAAATATATTTAGGGAGTCCTTTACAATTTAAAATAGGTATTCTGGTCCAATTAGTTCATTTAATTTTATCTCCAGCTCTATTTTCACAAATTGATCTTTCTTGAGGGTTTAGTAGGGTTTTAGGATATCTTTGAGTCTTAAGCTTGGTTCATAAAACCCTGATATCCAAACTGATAAAAAAATCACACAAATTAGTTTATAGGGACCTATTATAACTTCTATGAAATTATATGGTCTCCATACAAATCATCATGCAAGATATGACCATTGTAAATCCTCCTATCAAGCTTATTTTTATCGTTTCAGAATGTTTGAAAGAGTTTTTGGCTCAAGAATGGATCTATATGACTTCCCTTGAAATTTAAAGGCTTTTATCATACCTGTATTAAAATTTTTAACATGTTACAATATCTTTTAATTCTCACTTCATGAAAAAAGTATGATGGACTCCCCACTTGGGCATTAGGCTTTACCATGCCTAATATGCCTATTTTGATTTTAAAGCTGAATGTGAGTTTTTATAGGTTCCCTTACATATAAATAGTTAAGAAAAAATATATTAGGATACCTAAAACATGTTCTAATCCACTATAAATATTGATTCATGTGAGAAGTGATAGTGACTATCAATTTATCTTCTAGGTCTATAAATGCCCATCATGCATGACTGTAACCTTAGGAGTGTAGGCTTCCTTATTTTTTTCCATCCTTATTAATTTTTTATATATGTTTTTATTCATTTAATAAAAATTATCCAACCTTCATATGAGGGCCTCTAAGCTTTTTATCACCACTTCTCACTTATTTCCCCAAGATTGCAAGGGTTTGTGCATCGAAAAGTGCCCCCTATCTGAGGAAAAACAAGGGGAAATTACCCTATTTTATCATCAAACCTATAAATTGGAGAGGGTTATAAAATTTTCAAGGATTATTTTTACAAAAATTTATCACTTTACTCCAATTATATACCTTCAAATTCTCCTCATCTCCAAGACAACCGCTTAATAATGTATATTGTGTAGGATTCCCTCAAGATGACTGTGTTTTCTATGTTTGGGACCCTATAATTCAATTATTTATTCATTATTAGATTTCTTAAAGGTTTATATTACCATGATTAAATTTTTATTATCTTTCCAACCCTTTACACACCTCTCCACATTGACTCAATCAAGACTGTGTTCTAGCATAGGCTATGTTTCTCATTTTAGGAGGTCCTATACATTACCTTACCTCATCTAAGGTTTATCATGGATTGATTAGACCTATAATTTATCCCCTTAGGTAAAAATTTAGGTTTTTTAAAATAATTTCCTCCTTTTTAAATCCCAGGACACTACTTTAGTCACCAAATATAGTCACTATCCTTCATGAGATACAATGCTTGACTGTGACACCTCTATCTCTTAACTATTATAGATGTTTATGAGATGTATTTGAGATTATCATGATGTTTAAATATAAATATTT
This sequence comes from Torreya grandis, assembly GCA_037957365.1. Classification (NCBI taxonomy): domain Eukaryota; kingdom Viridiplantae; phylum Streptophyta; class Pinopsida; order Cupressales; family Taxaceae; genus Torreya; species Torreya grandis. The sequence goes on from JARHVA010001126.1 coordinate 3,765,334, forward strand.
AATATTTTTAGTCTATTTAACTTGTTAATATATTAGTTAACCATTGAGTGGGATAAAACACTACTAATGCACTAGGTTTACTTCACATTTGCCTTGTTGACTGAGACAATCTACCTACCACTGATTTCACGTATATTTTATCTTGAATAGGGTTTGATACTAATATTTGGATACTCTCTTTGAAAATTTAAGTTAAAAAAATTATTTCACCTTTAATTACCTTAGATGCCTCAAAACATATTCAAATGCATACCCAGGTCACTGTCTGCCTATAGGTGAGCCTTTTGGGTAACCTATACAGATTAAGAATGTTTTGGGAAGTAAAAAATAATGTATAAACCCATTTTTATAGTTATTGAATCCATGAATACATATTTAACCCATTTTAACATTACAAACATGGTACATAGGCCATTATTTACACTATGGATGAAAATCTCATTCTAAAGTCAGACCTGTAAACACTATTATAGGGTTTCAATGTGTTTATATGCATATATATACCTGTAAATGACCATCAAAAACTCATTATTTTCCCATAAATTTTTAAAAAATCCATATTATTTATATGTAATACAAGGATAATTCACTATAAATCCTAAAAGGTGTTTTTAGTGTTGTCATATGCTATTCTCAAAATCCTCATGGACCTTTGTTTCCCTATTTTAGGGACAAGGGGCTCAAAACTTAGTTATCAATTGAAGATGACCTTCAACCTTAATTATCCATATTATCACTTCAAAATTTTAATAATTATGTTTTATTCCTATAATGATCTTAATAAGGGTTCATATACTTATTTTATCACTTCAAAATGACCTTTCAATTTTCTATCAAGACCACTTATAACTAGACATGATCAAGTACAGGTAGTCATTATGAACATCTTCAAACAACATATGATTTATGTAACTTTTATCATTCCCACTCATATTATTTTTAAAATCATATTAAACACTATGGGACTCTTGAAACATGCTTCAACACCTTTACTTCACCATGTTAAATCTCCATGAAAGCACCTAAAGGTGTTCATTAATGGTAGAACTGTGTGCAAGTATGGCATATGATTCTAATCTCATGAAAATTATTTTAAGGATGAATTTTAAAATAAATCAACCAAAAAAAACATTTAAAATGATTTCATAACCCCTTAAAACTATAGACAAAGCATGAGAATCAAGAAATGGTAGAAAATTGGTTATTACACTCGGAAGAGACTAGTCTACCAATTTGAGTTTATTTTTCCATAACCACACCTTATAAAAATAAAATAGGAATGAAAATTTTTATATTTGAGATTAAAAATCCTTTATAACCAATATAATTATCCAAATAATATGGACTTCTCTAAACTAAGCCAAAACCTCAAGGGTGCACAGATTGATAGGCAGATTTGCATAGTCAACTTCAAACTGATGATTCATAAAGAACAATTGATAATTATTTGAATTATTTTTATGTAAATTAATGTATATAAGTTTATAATACACCCCAAGAGTGTTTCTTTAAACTCCTTGTGCTGATTGTATCAAGCAAAAACTTGTAAGTCACTTTAGTTTGTCTAGAAAGCCAAGAAAATAGTAGAATGGTTTTGGCTTATAAATGGAAATTTAAGATAATTATAAATGTGTAAACAATCATGGGGAAGCTTAAGAGTCATATTTCAAAAAATTTAAAGTGGCACACTTCCCAAAAATGTTGTACAAGTGTCAATCTCTCCTTTTTCCTTAAGAAAACTAACTTTTCTCTAAACAACCTACCAAAATTTTAGTAGTGTTATTTATCTAAGAATTATAATTACACATGGGGCATGAAATAAAATTTTTACACTTGAAAATTTCCCAAAAATATATACAAATCATTAAATTCATGATTTTGACCTTTAAAATGACCTAAAATGACATGACAGATTAATGAAATAAGTGACCAAGGCTAATATAACATTTAATGGCCTCAAATGAACTATGAAAACACATCATGAGAATATATTAGACCTATTATAGACCTATAAATTCAATTATTTACCTATATATTCCACAATTTGACTAACAATTCAAATTTGGTCAACAAATTGGTGACTCATAAGGGTAGTATGCCTAATATAATAAATATACCAATAGCCTTATTAATCCATTGGGCTTATGGAGTCATCTAGGGACTGAGACAAAAAATAAAAAATTTTGACCATTGATCACAAACCTTTTATCAAGACAAGACACATAATTCCTACCTCAACCACACAAAGCAAAAGACACACACAACAAAGAAAATAGACACATATATGTGCTCCAAAAACTTATGGTAATTAGGAAACAACCTATTATGCAAAACTAGAAAATAAACATACCTCATTTCTTAGATTAAAAGAAAAGCTTATTGAATCATCCTCATGGTGAGATGAGATATAGTGATAAGCATGATTTTCTTTGGATTGAATGATGTGTGGATCAAACCTTTTCCTTGGCACTTCACTTGGTCTAATCTCAAGTAAATAATCCTTAAATAAGTCTCCAATGAGTAAATATTCCTATTTAACATATTCACATACTTCATATTTCTTCCCACTCTTCATCTCATGATTAATTTATATATCCTTAGTAGTCATGAATTCCAGAGGAGTAGTTTCATGTTTCTTAGAAGATTTAGGCCAATAGGAGCTTATTCCATCCTTAAAGAGCTGATGTGTTTCTCCAAAATGGTTGAGAGGGTGATATCCCATCTTTATTAATTCAAACATGTTATGATGAAATGTGTATGCTTCTTGAAGTGATAGATTTGAAAGATTGCTTTCCCTTTGTATATGTACTTGAGTACCAATGCTACATTTTCCATCTTTGACTAGATCATAACCTCCTTTGAAGAATATTATAGCTTGCTTCAATGATTTCAAAAAAATCATCTAAAAACTTATTACGAACTTGTCCTTGCCTATCCATGCTATTTTGGAAAGTGAAAAAAATGTTAATGATCATTTCTTCCTCTTTGGAAAAAGGAAGGCATCCTTCCTCATCAGCCTAATCTGAAATCTCCACATAATAAATCACCTTTTATTTATCTTTTATTATATAATCTTCAAGTTATAATTCCTCTATCTTGATCTCATGATACTTCGTCAAGACTACCACTTCTTAAGGGATGGCTTGAAAGTGTTCTCCCTTCTTGATAACACATAATTTACCTTTTGTTAACCAAAGGGAGACCCTATGGTGATTTATTCCCCATAAACACTCATTAAGTCTTCTTTATTAGCCACTAATTTATCATGTTCCTCTTTATTTGCTTCTCTCATGATAGGTTCTTCAATGCAAAGAAAAAATTCTTCATCATCAATGAAGAAAATATATTCAACACAAGAGCCTACCTTTTATTCATCACTTAAAACCTATTGAGGGATTTTAAATTGAACTTAAGATGTCATAATTTGATCTATTTTTTCAAGGTATAAAATATCTTTAACCTCCTTCATGGTGATGACAAGACTAGGCATATTGAAATCATGTGACTTAGCCCAATGAGATGACCAAGGAGATATATTTTATTAAAGCAAGAGTTCTCTTTCCTTCTCAAATATTTTCTCCTCCTTTGGTTCTCATATCATAGGTCCATCAAAGAAAATGGTGATGGGGTAAGGAAAATATGAACTAATTTGTGGAGGTGGCACATAGAACTCTAAATCAAATTGAGAATACAAGGTAGGAAGCTCTTGAGGTAGGGTAGATGGGATGTGTTTATGAATAAGATATTCTATTTGGTCTAAACCTTCCATCACACCTTGACTTAGTAGCTTAATCCTTGACTCTAATTCCTCTATTTTCATGGTTAAATTCTGTTGAAATAGTTTCTTGTGAAGCTCATAGGAATCATCATGATTATAAGGAGTGCATGATGTCTATCTATGAAAACAAGAAGCTTATTAAATGGGGAAATTCAATCTATGAAGTAGCTAATTTTGATCAAATCATTCTGAGCCAAAATGCTAATTTTGCACCTAGGTGCTCTAGATTGCTCTTTTCTATCAAATTTATTGTATAAAACACAAGCCTTTATTATTTTACATTGAAAATATCCTAAATGAGATAAAAGTTACAATGCATCTAGCATATATTTCCAATTCTAATTTGGTTAAATTTTGAGCTAGTAATATGACATTTTGACCAATTTGATTAATTTGTGCACAAATTACCAAGGTTTTGCATCAAAGTTGACTAATCATGTTTAAGGCTAATTAAACCAAATAAAGAGATTAAGTTAATTTTCCATGGAAATTTTTGAATATTTATTTTTAGAAATTTATTGTCATTAATTTTATCATCAAATGACATCATCTTATGGGGTGGCATCCACAAGCCATAAATGCCACAAATATCTGAATTAATGCCTCCCATGCCTCATTAAGACCCTACATGCCTAATTAATGCCCCTCTATCCCAAATATTGATGAACCTATTTATGAATTTTAATTACATAATTGAATTAATCCTTATATGGACATCTTCATCTTGATATGGATGGTTTAGGTTGATTCTAAACCATTCCAAAAATATATAAATAGGAGGCCTTCCATATTGAATTTTAAGCTCTTTTATGCCAAACATATAATGCCCAAATGCATTCAAAATCATTTCATCTTAGTATTATAATTCCCAAATGTTGAGATAAGCCAAGCCAAGTCAAATCCAAATAAGGTTCCATAGAGAGATGGAGGTAGTCACACTTCATTGATGTAGACTTCATGATCAAAAACCAAGTAAGCCACTACAACAAGCATTTTGGAAAATACAAGAAAGGTGAAGGAATGTCTTTCTTTCATGTCTTAGTTGTGTTTTCCATTTTTATCTTGTTAACTAATCTCCCCCATTGAGATATAGTTAAGGTGTTATCTATTAGTGTGTTATTTTGATTTTGATTTCATATACTAACATAATATTATTATCCCTTTATTGTAATCATATGTGCATAAAATGAAGGGTATTAGGATAAATGTAGTTGTACTCTAATAGATCAACGATTATTACTTTTCTCTTATCCTTCTTGGCCACTGAATTCATTCCAAATTAATAGTTATAAAACTTGAACTAGGCCTTTAGGTGCTTTCAGTGCTCATATGGATGCAAATCTTCTAGTATACAAACTTCCATTCCTAAATGGGAGAACTTGATACATTGGTGAAATGTTTATGGGACTACAAGAATTTCATGTATCCAAGGTCTTCCCAAAAGCATATTGTATGACAAATCAAGATTGATCATATGAAAAAGTGTATCATAGGTTAAGGGGCCAAGAATAACTGACAAATATATGGTGCCCTGTGATTCTTGTTCCTCATTATAATATGCTTTGATGGTTATTGTCTTTGATTGAAGATCTACCATAGTGTACCTGAGAAGCTTTATCAGCTTAATAGACACTATGTTTAGACCTAATACATTATATATAAAGACACATTTCACTTTATGCAACTTTATTAAAACTTCAATATATAATGTGCTATTATGAAGTGGGCCAAGGGATGACATATCAATTTGGTTGAAAGTGACTTGCTAGGATAGATCTAGGTGTCCAACCAAATCTTGGAATTTATTAGGGGATACGTCACTTGAAATAGTGGATTGGCTCAGGAAATAATTCAAAATGTTTTTGTGGATCATTCACATATGAAAAAAATATAAAATGGAGATTTGTTTGAGTGTATTTTATAATTATTCTATAATATCAAATTTATTATATTGGTCAGTCAAAAATGGCTTATTCTAAGGTTGAACAACTAGTTAGATAATGGCTAAAGTGGTAGATAGATGTGGGCTTGGGATGGTAATATTTGACCTTTGAGTTGTGATTTCATAATTAGGATTAAATATAAGACCATGATTGGTAAGAAATGATGGTGATGGTGTGGGATCAGATAGGACAAGTCTCGATTGTTGATGCACTTGTGCATGGTCATGAGACAATGATAATTTATCAGTGTAAGGTCTAGAAATGGGAATCCTTATTTGTTGGTTCACTTATGTGTGGTCCCAGGTTAAGGAAGGACTGCTAAAGTGATTGGATTGGTTTGGTATGAATAGAAATGGTCTCATATAATTAAAATTTGGTCTAAGATTAATGGAGATGGTATTAATGCTACCTCTTGCAATATGGCCTACAAATCTATTGTAGTTATGTGAAACTACATGGTAGGTTTTTTTTGTTATTATCATTTTAACCTTGGTTTTTCCCATTATTATGGCACTATTGGTTTTATTGTTGGTTCTATTGATTTAGCCTTTGATTTTGATATTGTTAATTTTTTTATTACACTGGTCAGTGTTGTTATTACTAGTGTTGTTGTTGTTATTGGTTATTATGTTGGGGAAAGGGATTTTGATAGATTGTAAGTGTTTGATTGGAAGTGGAAGCACCATTATCCAATTTTATCTCCTCATTATCTAACATATTTTGAATCATATGTTTAATTTTGACACATCTTTACAAATGATGCCCATTAACCTAGTGATATTCACTTAATTCATTTTCATGGTGCCAATCAGTATAAGGAATGCCCTAAGGATAATGTTTTGGTATAAACTAACTAATCATATTAGCAGTGGTGAGTTTTTGAAACATAGATTCAACAAGATCTTCAAGGTCACTAAAAACATGATGATTAGGTATTATTCTCCTTAGAGGAGGGATTTGCAATGGTAGATGTGGTTGTGTCTATTGCATGAGCCTAAGTTGTTGTGTTTATCACATTGGCTAAAATAGTTGTGGGTTATGATTAGTTTTCATAGATAATGTGGGTTGAGAAAATAATGTTTGTACCATTTAGACATGATGTGACTTAGTTACTCTATTTCTAATAGCATTTTTATTATGGTTTAATTGCATTAGTTTATCATTATTATGGGCCAATGCCAATTATGAACTTGCTCTTAGATTAGATGTTGGTTTTGGCCATTTCCTATATTGATACCTTGATTCTAATTAGATGAGGTAATATTGATGATCCATTTTTTAATAAGGGCTGACTCTATCAATAAATATTTGTTAATGATCTCCTTAAAGGTATGTGCACACTGTAGTTCTAGATGATTGGATATCTCATCATGTAAATTTTTGGTAAACACATCAACTAATTGTTTATCTAGTAAACTATGGGTGAATTGACTTGTAATGGCTCTCCATCACTCTAGATATCTTAAAAATCTCTCATCATCCTTATTCTTGGCTTGCATTAAGTCAACCAAAGAAATCTCATGTTCAAGATTCTATGAAAACTGTTTCACAAACTTTTCTAAAAGATCATCAAAATTGGATATTAAATTCTTGGGTAACTTTAAAAACCACTCCAATGCTTGTCCTACTAGACTTCTTTGGAACAACCATAATAGGTATATGTCACTATATGTCATTAGATAACATACAATAAAGAACTCAGTCAAATGAGCTTTGGGGTCACCTTTCCCCTTATATTTATTGAATTTTGGTGGTTCATATTGTAGATAAAATGGTATCTACAAGTACTCCATGTTGAATAGATAATAACACACATCATCCAACTTAAATTTTTTAATTTTTTTCATAGTTTGGATGGTAGTAATCAGATCCTTCATCTGTTATAATTCTTTGTATATGAAACTAGATGGAATATTGGTTAGAGGGGGCACGTCGGCCTAGGTAGATGGTTGAGTAATCACCAATGGAACACTTTGACTAGGGTATGATGAAGGTATTTATTGGGGTATGTTGGTTTGGTTGGGAAATGAACCAGGAATATACATACGTGGATTAAAATGCAATTATTGAAATTTCATTTGTGGTTGTTTAATATTCTAGTTAGGATTAGATATGTAGGCTTGGTTTTATAGATTTTGAAGTTAGAATGGAGGGATGTAACTATACTACACCTATTGAGGTTGAAAAGTGACATGTTTTTGACTAATCAAACAATAATATTGATGGGGTATTTGTAAACTAAGACCCTATCTTTGAACTAATGGCATGTTTTACATAAAAAGCAAAGGTTGCCTAATTGGTAATTGAGGAATATTAGAAATTATTTATTTCATGAATCCTAGTTGGGAAGTGGATTCATGTTGGAGATGAAATTTTTTTCACCAATATTCATATGTTGTTGATTAGACATCATTTAGATTTAAAGTGGCACATTAGTCTGTGAGGAAAGAGGTATGTTCACTGCTACTTAGCGAGGTAGAACATTAGTTGCCCCCTATTGAGGTGGTAATATATTAAACCTTTACTACATTGGTATTCTAGATTGTGTCTACTATTATGTAGTACTACTCATCACCTATTGGGAAGGAGTAGGATTCATCACATTTTATTGTTGAGGCATGGCATTGGTTATTGGTTGGCTACATAATCTTGTTGGTTAAGTACTTGAAGAAGTAGTTGGTTGAGGATTAACAATATTAGTTGGTTAAAGTTGGGACATAGAAACTCTTCCTCCCTAATTTTGAGAACCACTCATGGTGTTAAATAATGGTACACTTTCTTGTGTACTATTTTAATGTGTACTTACACCACCTTGGCTTGGATTGCACATTGCTTGTATATTATCCATTACATTTTGGCCACTATTATACATAGAAGTATAAGACACGGGGTATTAAATAAGTTTTCAACTAATTTTTTTTGCATAAATGGGTTTATTCCTTGAATTTATTGATTAGTTAACTCTAATAACATCTAGTTGAGGGAACTAAATTTATGAGAGGCCTATTTGACATGGAAATTTAGTTAAAATTGCATGTTAGGTTTAAGTAGGTTTGGTATACTATCTACATCTATTAAAAGTGATCCTCCATTAGGTCCTTGACTTTGAAAATAATACTTGGGTTTTGATACATTATTTGGACTAGAGTTAAAGGATTTATAGAATAATCTAATTTATTAGACATTATATTATGAGGCATTCTTACTAGACCTAGTAAATTCTCATGGGGGAAGTCCTTTATAAACTTGGACCCTACTTTTATGGCCCTAACCAAAATCCCATCTTTGTTTTCTAATAAATGATGCTAAAATAGATAAGGATCATACATGGATGGTATAGTAACATAGTATGATTGTTGAGGGAAAGGTTCTTCAACATTAGGTACCTAAGCTAAGTATTGATGTATTTGTGCTTTATCTTGATCCAAGTAAGGAGGTGTGTTTACCAAGTAATGGGCCAATGGGTCTTGGTTTTGTTCCCCTATTTGAGTTTTATAAGATGTATAGGCATCTATCTCATAAGCAACATTATCCACATAAAGGTCTTGAACTATTTCTTCTTATACAACCACATTAATAAATTATATATTATACATGAGGCCACTAAAAGTGTAGGAAGACATGTTGGGATCCGTAGTGAATGTTTTATGACAAATGAAAATAGAGTTCTACAAACTCTAAAAATGAGATGTCTAAAAAGATGTTTAAACTAGGTCTAACTTGGTCAAAATGATGGATAGGTATATCCAAAAAGGTTTATGAAATAACTTGTGACAAAACAAGATAATGTAAAGTGTCAAATTATACATGTCTTATATAGGAAGGTCATGTAAAAGGGCCATAAATTGAAATGCCAAATTCTAGGTTAAAATGTTTCAAATTAGTCTAATATAATAAAATAAAAGTTGTTAGGTCTTTTGGCCAAACATGACATCAGAATCTAGGCTCAAGTAAAGTACATGTGCTAATAATTTAGGCCAAATTGCATCAAAACATAGACTTTAAAAGATGAGATATTTAATCTAACATATTTGAAACACTTTTAACAAAAACTAGGCATTTGCCTCTTGGTCATAAAAAATTGATCGATAAGTATAAGGTATGAAACAAAAGGAACTTGGAGATAGTTTATTTTCTCCCAAATAATGGAATAAAGATAGGTTTTTTGATGAATAAGGTAATTAAAAGTGAATAGCATAACTGTGCTAGACAAATACTTTCAAAGGAAACTCAAAATGGTTGAATCTTAGATAGACTAGGAGTCTATACAAAAAGGTCTATGAAACAAGTCTCAAAATAATTTGAGTAGTGTAACAATGCTAAACTACTCAAAAGATGTGGAAAATTCTTGTTTCAAAAATTATAAGGAAAAATTGTTCCAACACAATTTTGGTAGTGTAACACTACTCTCCTCAACTCAAATGATACCCACACACAAAGTTGGACAAATTTCTCTAAGGCATGAGTGTGTTATCAAATGGACAAAAGTAAAAATAGGATGGGTAGTTAAAGTATAGGACTCAAAGCATTAGTAAACATGTGAGATGACTTGAGTGTAAGAAAATTATGATAACTATTTTGAGTCTAAAAATGGCCCTTAATTCAAATTGGAAATTGAACTTAAGTTAAAACAAGTCAATTTCCAAGTGGTGGACCCAATTTAACACATCAACCTTTAAAACTTGGAAGAGTCCAATTTTGAATTCAAACTATCAATGAAGGACTTAAAAAAAGTGTATAAAAAGGTATAGACTCAAGTGGGCAACATAACTACACCAAATTGGAAGATATGACATAAAGTATATGATGATGAATTTGAGCAAGGAAAAATATGTTTTTACTTGGGTAGCATAATGCCTCCTTATTTAAATAAATTTGGGGATCATGTGTTTGGTTAAATCATTTTTGTTAACACCAAGTTTTTAATCTCAAACAAGACTAAATAATCTAAGACAAAGACAAACCAACTAACTAATCATATTAAATCCTAAACTAACAAGGTATGGTAAAGTGGGGTTAACTAAACTAATTATTTTGTGAATGTCCTATATTGATCAATTAAACAATGAATTTTATGGGAAATGATGCAAAAGAAACACACTTTAGTTGGGTGTCCACATCACTTGGATTGTTTAAAAAGGCTCTTGCCCTTTTTTCAACCACTACATCTATTGTTTGCTTAGTGTAGTGTGATGTATAATGTGAAGATATGTCCCGATGCTTAACCCTAATAATAAAAGGTGGTTTAACCACTCAAACATTTGATCTTAGTGGGTGTGATGAAGTTGATGTTGAGAGATGAAAGCATAATTCAAAGCTTCCCTATATAACTTGTTGGAGGTAATGAAGTCCCCCTCATAAGATAAGTTTAAATAAAATAAATGACTTAAAATAGAAAGACTTTATGGTCACCTCAAGACCACCCAATACTATTGTGAGTTTTTAGGGAGTGATTTAAACAAAATTATTTATATGCCTTGGAATAGGAATGTTTTAAATAAAGATGATGTTTTTTATTCCAAAATTTTCCTAAAAGGGATAGATGGAAGAGCATACACACACGAACCTTATTTTTTCCAATCAATTATTTAATCATCTATTGAATACAAAATTGACAAATGAATCCAATTTTAAGAAATAAAATAAAAGTTTTGTGTTTTTATTTTGACCCCTTGGTCTTAAATTGTCAAAACATGCAAAGATTACTAAAAAAAACTAAATGAAACAATAAATACCTACATTTGTTTTAAACCCAAAGTTTCATGTGTTCAAGACTTAGCATGCTAAAGATATATTTTAGGCACGAAATTTGAAGTGTGCATGATTTATACCAAGTTATTTTTAAAAATCCAAATCAAAGTGTATGATTAGTTAAAACACCCAAATTAACTTCCAACACATTATTTCAATCTAAGAGAACAAGATTAGGACTACCTACTTTGAAGCACTTTAGAGGATGAGACAAGGACTTTTGAAAAGTGAGCTCTCGAGTTGACAGTCAAGTTCAGTTGATAGGTGAGTTGGTTTGAAAATTAAGTTGGGTTAATAGGTGAGTTGGGCTGATAGGTGAGCTATGTTTTAAGGTGAGTTGGGTTGATATTTGATTTGGATTGCATAGGCAAGTTGGGTTACATAGTCCTAATAAAAAAATTGTGGCTTAGAAGAAATGGATTTTTGATCAAATTTTTATCTTGTTTTCCTCCACACTCTAACATCTTTCATGAAAATGGTTAGTATGTTAGTTGTAGGTGCAATTTGACCAAATTTGTGAGGCTAGGTCCCACTGGTCATGCCATTTAAGAACATAGGATTGTAATAGGGGGAGATTAGTATGGTGTTAGTGAATGAAATCAAATCTAAGTAAAGAACAAACTAAGCTACACCCTAAGCCTATCTCAAGGGGGGAACATATTAACAAAACCAAATGAGAAACAAAACTAGAATGTAAAGATAAACAAATCCTTCACCTTTCTAATATGCTCTAAATAGCTTTTTAAAGTGGGTTTCTCAACTTGTGATCAATGAGTCTTCATCAAAGGAGGCTTGGTTATCTCCTCTTCTCCTTAGAACCTTTGTGATGTCTTTGGATTTGGATTGGATCAATAATCTAAAATTATAATAGTAATTGTAATGGCTTTTATAATTATTTGTGCATTATAACTTTTCATTATCCGAGCTTAAAATTAATTTTCATGGTTATTCTATTTATAGATTTTTGAAATGGTTTAGGATCAACCATGACAATCCATCTCAAGATTGAGATGTGTGGTCATGAATTAATCCAAATTATATAATTAAATTCATAAATATACCCCATAAATAATTGGGAAGAAGAGGAATTTAAGAGGCATGTGAGGCATTGATGAGGCATGGGAGGGTTTTAATGAGGCATGGGGTGGCCTGATCAGATATTTTATACATTTATGGCCTAAGGATGACTTTATTAGAAATGATGTCATTTGATGATGCATATATTCATTATAAATTTATGAAAAGAAATATTCAACAAGTTCCATGGAATATTTAATTAGACTCATGGTTTGAATTAATTCACTTTTAAACATGAGTAATTACTTTGGTGAAACCTTGGCTATTTATGCATAAATTAATCAAATTGGTCAAAATTTCATATTATTAGCTTAAAATTTGACTGTATTGGAATTGGAAGTTGATGTTATAAGAGTTGGAACCTTATTCCCATTTAGGATGTTTCCAATTCAAAATAACAAAGGGACATGTCTCATACAAGAAATTTGATAGAAAAGAGAAATCCAAATCACCTAGGCATGAAAATGTCATTTTAACTCAAAATGATGTTATAAAAGTTAGCTAATTCATAAATTGCATTACCCCATTAATGATACCCTAGTAAAAATTGGCACTTGAATATAAAATTTTCAACTCTTTTAATGAATCTTAGTGTTTTTAAGCCAAATTTTGCACTTTGGTAGAAATTAGTCAAAATATTGGTTGAAGGTTATCAATGGATAGTTTTAGGTGTCTACAAACTCCAAGTATAGACCTTAAAACTCTCTTCATCTCCAAGACAACCCCTCAACAATGTATATTGTGTAAGATTCCCTGAAGATGACTATGTTGTTTATGTTTGGGACCCTATCCTTTCTTGATTTATTCATTATGAGAGTGTTGTAAGGTTGATATTACTATGATAAAAGTGTTATTATATATCCTTATCTCTCCAACCCATCACACACTCCTCCACTTTAACTCAATCAAGACTGTGTTCTAATATAAGTTAAGTTTCTCATTTTAAGAAGTCCTATAGGTTAACCTACTTTAGTTAAGGTTGATCATGGATCGATTAGACATCTAATGGATCCCTTGAGGTCATAATTTATGTCTTTGAAACTAGTGTCTTCCTTTGGAAATTCTTGGACACTACTTTAGTCACCAAATCTAGTCAGTATCCTTCATGAGATACGCTGCCTGACTGTGACACCTCTATTTCTTGACTATTGTAGTTGGTTATGAGATGTATTTAAGATTATAATGATGTTTTAAGATAAATATTTAATCTTGATAGTCTATTTCACTTGTTCATTTATGCATTCAATATTGAGTGGGCTAAAACACTATTAATGCACCAAGTTTACTTCACTATTTGCCTTGTTGACTGAGACAATCTATTTACCCCTATCTATAGGTATATTTTTATTGACTAGGGTTTGATCATAATTCTTAGAGACTCTCTTGTAACCTTAAAGTCACAAAAACATATGATATCACCTTTACTTACCTTGGATGCCTCAAAACATATTCAAATACATACCCTGGTCATTGTCTTCCTATAGGTGAGGATTTTGGGTAACTTATACAAACTGAGAATGTTTTGGGAAGTAAAACAAAATGTACATCCCCCTTTGTATGGTTATTTAAATCATGAATACATATTTAAAACATTTGAATAATCCAAGCATGGTACATAGGTAATTTTTTACACTATGGATGAAAATCTCCTTCTAAATTTAGACTTGTAGACACTATTGCAGGGTTTTAGTGTGTTTATGTTCATATCTATACCTCAAAATGACCATCTAGCACTCATTATTTACCCTTAAAATTTTGAATAGTCCATATTATTGATATGAAATACAAGGATAAGTGACTATAAAGCCTCAAAGGTAATTTTATCCTTGTCATATGCTATTCTAAAAATCCTCATGGACCTCTATTTCCTTGTTTTAGGGACAAGGGGCTCAAAACTTAGTTATCAGTTGAAGATGGCCTTTAACCTTGATTAGCCATGTTATCCCTTTAAAAGGGGAATCATGATATTTGATTAATATTATGATATTAATAAGGGTTCATATAATTATTTTAGCACTTCAAAATTGCCTTTTGATTTTCCATCAAGACCACCTATAGGTAGATATGATCAAGTACAAGCAGTCAATATGAGCATCTTTAAACAAAATATGATTTATGAACATTTGGTCCATCCCAATCCTTATATTATTTTTAAAATAATATTAAATACTATGGGATTCTTGAAACAGTATTCAGCACCTTTACTTCATCATGTTAAATCTCCATGAAATCACCTAAAGGTGTCCATTAATGGCAAAATTATGTGCAAGTATGGCATATGATTGGGAGATCATGAAAATGCTTTGAAGGATGAAATTAAAATATAGGGAAAAATAAAACATGAAAAACATGGAAACAAAATTTCATAACCCTTTATAAGTACTAACAAAGAATGAGAATTAGGAAATGGTGGAAAACTAGTTATTACACTTAGAAGAGACTAGTCTATCAATTTGAGGTTATTTATCCATCACCACACCTTGGAACACTAAAATAGGAAAGGAAAAAATTATATGGGATATTGAACATAATTTTTAACCAATATTATAAGATAAATTTTATTAAATTCTCCAAACTAAGGAAAAACCTAAAGGGTGCACAAATTGATAGGTAGATTTACACAGACAACTTCAAACTTATGATTTATAAAGAAAATTTGATAATTATTTTCATTAATATAATATAAATAAATGTATATTAGTTTATATTACATCCGTAATTTTTTTTTTTTGAAACTCCCTGTGTTGATCATACCAAGCAAAAACCTACAAGTCACTTTAGTGTGTCTAAAAAGCCAAGAAAAGAGAAGAATGGTTTTGGCTTAGAAATGAAACTTTAATATCATTATAAATGTGTAAATAAGCATGATGAAGTTAAAGAGTCATATTTAAACATTTTACAAGTGCCGCACATCCCAAGGAGGCTATACAAGTGCCAATCTCTCTTTTTTCCTTAAGCAAACTAACTTTTATCTAAACAAGATACCAGATTTTGACTAGTATCAATTATATAAGACTTATAATAACACATGTGACATGAAATAATGTTTTGAAACTTGAATATTTCCCAAATTGTTTTTAAAAATCATCAAATGTAGTATTTTGACCCTTAAAATGACCCAAAATTACATGAAAGATTAATGAATAAGTGACCAAGTCTAATATAACATTGATTGGCATCAAATGACCTATTAAAACACCTAATGAAAATATATTAGACCTCTTATAGACCTATAAATTCAATTTTTTACCTATAGGTGCCCCAATATGACTAAAAAGTTAAATTTGGTCAACACTAACATAGAATGTTAAACTATGACATGTAGGATCCTATGCAACTTCCAAACTTAAAAACCTCATAAGTTCATAGATGGGCCTTTATATACATTTTTAGTCTTTATTATCCTAATTATATTCTTAATCTTTATTAAATATCAAAACTATAAAATCTTCAAATCTAAATAATATATAATGTATGTAATCATCAACTTTATAGGGCCTATCATATTCTTATGAACCTATGCTCTCTCATAGCCCTAACTATATACTTTTTTAGGCTTTATGACCATGAGGTTGATCAATTTATCTTGGATAAATTAAAGATGAAACTCTAAATATGTATTGAATATCCTTTTAGTTTTTTTTGATTCATATATCTTATTTTCTCACTCAATCTCACACCCTAATGCACCCATTCAACCTCATGCTCTTAATAGGCCTAACTATATTATCATAGTTCATAGTAATATTATAGATGTTTATTTGGTCTTTTTGGCATATATGTGGACAAAATAAAGTATGATAAGGTTGATAAAATGACAAATGTGGTGCTAAGACTCTCATTAACTCTCCATCACCTTGTGTTTACTTGGATAAGTATCAAATTGATATGAAAAATCTTGATTAGTATGGAAACAAAGAATGCCCTTTACCTTAAATGATGATAAAAATCCTTAAACAATGTTAAATTGTATCGTAAACTCTCTTTTATGATTTTTATTTGTACATTGGTGGTATATTGAACCATGAGTTCAAGTGTCTGCAAACATTATCATATTATGATCTCTCTAAGGCTTATATCACCTTGGACATCCATTTGACACCTTCATGGTTCATCTCAGGTGCACACAGTCCACTTGAAGTCTCTTTTGATCATGATACATAAGCCTTAATGTATCATTAAATTTCATAAGGTCTAATTCAAAATTTTATCTCTAAAATGTCACTAGTTACCTTGACTAACTTTAGAGAGTGCTCTACATCAACCCCATTCTCTTACACAACCTTATTTACCATCATGACTCTTCTCTATGATCTTATTTGAACAAGAACTCATGAATTTCTGATTGCAACTTGCTAAAAGATAATATCACTACCATTGTCCAAGGAATACATTATTCATAGAATTCATACATGAATTGAATTAAGGTAATAGGTGTGACATGATTGAAATATAAAATTGATAAACATTTAAAGATGAAAACACTTAGTTACAAAATCAAAACTTGATTCCTAATTGTTGGATTTTACAAACAACATAGGCAAATAGCTTTTTTACATAAAACCATTATAAAAAAATGTACTTGATGAATCAAACATGGAAGAGGTATTATTTTAATCTAAAATCATCCCATGATATCCATTTTTATCCATTGAGTTTTGAAGTGAAGAAATAGAGGCAAACATGGACCCTATCATGATGACTAGAACATAGTGACCCCCTTACATTCTTAATTATTTTTCATAAATATGGGGAGATAAATATGAAAAAAAATTAAAAAAACTTGAAGGACAGTAGGGTCCCTATCATTTCCTAAAATATTTTTACCAGACCTTATCTCTCTTGGCCATACTAAGCAAAAATCATTGACCTTCCTTGACTACCAAAGAAGTCGATATGAGAGATGAATAGGTTATCTACATTTTACCATTTAAAAATCCTTAAAAAATATGTATTTTACCTTGAGGGGAATAAATTAAGTCCTTAAAACTATTGACATTTAATTTCACCTTGAACACTTATATGAACAGCCTCAAAAGAGCCCTTTTTTCACTAAAAAGTACCATTATTACTTAAATAACCTAATAAAAATGTTTAAAACTTATTCATAAGACATTTTCATGTCTAAAAATATGAAGCATAACCTTTTTATGGTACTATACTTACATTACCTTGAAAAACCTTCTCTAAAAGCCATTAAAGGATCTAAAATACAACTAGATGGGATATGATGTTAGCTTAGAATATCACCAACCTATTATATCACTTTTATAGCATGAAATGACATTCACATATTATATGAGACCTATAAAGACATCCTAGACTCCTTTAATCACTTTAAATTCACTGGAATAGGTTAAGATGTGACTAGACATGCACCTAATTATGATGACAAAACCTTAAACTTATAAAAATTAGATTAAAATATACTAACCAAGTTTTCAAATGATAATTCTAAAGACATAACAAGACCAACACAATGATCAGTAAGGTAAATAAGTACTATTTGAAAAGTTTCAAACTTTAAAGGTGATAGTTTGACTTGTGAGGTCAAACTTGTCAACAAGAGCTTCATCAATTTGGAAACCCCCAAAGCTAGGTCAGTTCAAGTTAACTTTTAAAGGAGATTTCCATAGAAGTCCTAGATAATAAAGATTAGGATTCATGATAAAATATTGTATTGGTTATTTAATATCAGTAACCTTTTTTTAAGCTCCTTGATGGGACTGATAATGAAATAGAAGCACAAGCAATGGTGACATGGATTGAGTTATCTCTTAAGTGCAAATTACATTGTTTAGAAGTATAGGGTGAATTTTAGATTGTAATTAAGGCTCTCTCTCTTCAAAAGTCCAAATCCTATCACTTGGAAAATATTTTATCATAGGCCTAGGAAAAGTGGTGGCTCTTTTGAAGATGGTCTTGTGTCCATTGCTTTCGTGAAATCAATGAGCTGGTAGATTATCTAGAGAATGTTACTATTGATTAATGGGAGAATGAAACGATTGATAACCAAAAAGAGTGTTGGTTAGATTTAAATGGGGTTAAAATTGTGGACTTTTTATTGTTATCCATTTTAAGGCTTGTGATAAAAGATGATGGATCTTATAATGATTATGGTTTTATTTTTATGATGCAAATTTGATGGGTAATCTAGATAGTTCATGTGAGATCCTTAGAATTCCAATTATATCTGTTGTGATTCCATCTATAAAATTAATTTTGATTTTATATAGCAAATATTCTAAGTTGATAATAATGGAGATGAAAGTATTGGAAACCCTAGTGTGATCAATATGTTTTAACAGTGCTAAATTTAGGGAGATGGGATTTGTAGGTGGTGTGTCAAGTACACATCTACTGAATGTGTTTTGCTCTTTATTTTTGGATGTTGTAGAGTCAATTGATAAGATTTTTTAGGAAGATTTATTGGAATAAATTATGTGAGTAAATTTGAAATCTAACTTAGCTACCTTATTCACTAGTAATATGGTTATGGTTATTGTGGATAAAGACCAAAAAAAAGATTTTGTGGATTTTTTTATTTGGCCAAAGTGTAGGGTTAATTTATTATATATAATAGATAAAATGTAAGAGGACCCATTTTCTAAGCTCCTCTTATCAAGGATGGATGATTTGGTCTTTATTCCACTATATAATTTTAGGGCTCTAGAGGATATATTTGTAACCTTTTTAAATTTTGTTAAAGAAGTGGATTTTTTATGTTATGGGGAAGATAGGGAAGGAGAAGAAAAGGAAGTGTTTCTACCAAATTAAAAATAAATGCTAACCCCTCTCCATCTATTGGCTAAATGGATATTCATGCACAAGACACCATCGAGGTTGTAGGTAATCAAATGGTTGATTCATGGTTTTGCTCATAGAATTTTTCAAGTACCTCCATGGTGGGAGGAGAAAAAGGGTAAGGAAAACATACTAGGGGAATGTAGGAAGGGATAGAAAATAATTAATTCTTATATATTTGTGTTTTTGAATGGACTTTTTATATAGGTTGGTTCCTTTATGAAGGCACATTCCTATTTGTAGCTATTTAAAAGCCAAGGCCTTGAGATGTTGGCAAAAAATTAGGCCCAGTGCATAGTTCAAGTTCATCACCTAGAGGTGACCAGGTCATTATGATAGGTTATATGGTATTCTATTTACAAAGTTTTGTTGTATGGTATAATATGGAAAATAATTTTTGATAGTATCAATGTTTGTATAGTCTATCCTTTATTATTAAGTTGAAATATTTTAGTAGACTTATTGGTAGTATGTTTTGTTAAGATAGTGGTGATTAATGCCTTAGAAATTAGTCTATTAATCTAGAACAAATAGTTTTTTTGAGATCATATGTTAATGGGAAGAGTACACATAAACCCTAATATCTATCTCAAAAAAATAATATTAAGGTTATGTAAGGAAAATAAACTTTCCCTACATTTTCAATAAACTGTCACTCAAAATTAAAAAAAACTTATATGTATCAACTTCAAGCTTTAAAAAGTCTCTAAAATGAAAAACTTGAAGGTACAAGATAAATATTAATTTTTTTATTCCAAGAAAGGAAAATTCAATAATAACCTCTGATTATTTACTATTTATTTTAGTAATATTAACAACATTTTCAATTTAAAAATTTAAAAACAATTCTCTCAAAATACAAAATATACATTTAACAATGATTTGAGATCCTTCAAGAATGTTAAAAAAACAAAACCTCCAAAGCATATGCCAACTATTCATGTTTTGGTTCAAATAAAAATAAAACACAATAATAACATCTTATTATTGTATTATTTCTTTGAGTAAAATTAATAGCATTTTCAATTTTTAAAAAAAAAAGTTTTTCTCTCAAAATACAAAACATACAATTAAAAATGATTTAGGGGCCTTCAATAAATATAAAAAAACAAAAACATCCAAAGCATTATCCAATCATTCATGTTTTGATTCAAATAATATTAAAAAAACTCAAGAATAACCTTTGCTTATTGTATTATTTCTTTGAACAATACTAACAACATTTTTAATTTGAAAATAAAACATACCATCACTCAAAATATATAACATACATGTAACAATGATTCAAGATCCTTCAATAAATATCCAAAAACCCAAACTTATAAAGCACTATCCAATTATTCACATTTCTATACAATAAAATTAAAAGAAATCAATAATTTCATATCTTTGCTTCCACAAATAGTGTATGAATGTCATATGCCAAATGTGAACTTTGGTAACTATTTTGATTTCTTTGTATAATGAAGACTTTAATAGCTATCGATATTTTATCCGATGTCTATTGTATATTCAAAGTGACATAATTGTTTTTCATGTACCATGGGCCATATATAATTTTTTTTCATGTACCGTGGGTCATATTTAATTTGAGAAATAATTATGATTGGATTGAAGGCATTTGTGAAAATTATTCAAATCAAATCTCTCAATAATTATGGTACCATGTAGGTGACATAAATTCTACCACTTATTTCATGATCAAGGATATGATTTATTAAATGTGAAATGATTGATTATCTATAAGTATTAGAACTGACATATACTATAAAAAGTAGACCTTAGACCATAGCTTGAGTAAGGATAAAGTTTACTAGATACAATATGATTGAATGTCTGTTAATACTATAATGTATATCTACCATAACATAGAAATTTTTTACAACTATAACCCAAAGATTATAAACTTATAAATGAATTTATATTTTGGTAAGTATCTCCTTAACCACGTGTAGTGTATCATATATGCACATATTATTGGTCTATAAAAAATATATAAAAATTGAAATTTGATTTAAACTCTATATTAATTTGTATAATTGATTTGATAATATGTCAGTTGTCAGGAATTGAACTAGTTCTTAGAAAACTCCCATTAGTTGATTTAGTGAAATGGTTCTGGTCAGACACTAGCTTAGTTATTTTAAATACTTAAAATATCTTATTAGTTAATTGCATATTATTGGGAATGGATGAGTTCATATAATCAATCATTTTTATGGTCAATGAATTAATGGTTATTGAGAACTAATGAGTTCCAACCATAATTAGTTTATAAAATCATCATCTCCTTAACTTAAGAATTTATAGAACTTGGAATTGCACATAGTTCTGGAGAAAATATTAAGATCAAGGTTCAAATATGAACATATATTTCTCATTAAGTTATTTTTATGACTTTACTTATATTATTTAGTGAAACTTAGTCTATTAATAACCATTTTCTTATCATTGTCTTTTCATTAATATAAAAATATATTAGAGTATTATTTCTAAGTAATATTAAATGGATAAAACATATATTGAACATTTTATTGTAAGATAGATATTATAATAGTTATTTTCATGTGGATTAGACCCACCCAATAAAATTGATGGGTTTGTACCCTATACAAAAGAGTAGAACTAGATTACAAAGTGGCCAAATCCATGCCAATAGGAACTCATTCAAAATTTTCATACAAAATACTTCATAGTTGATTTCAATAAACTTATCTTAAACAAGTGTTCAAATACATATAACTAATAGTCCTCAACTATTCTCAATTTTAATAGCCACTTCACATGGAACTCCAATAATAGGTAGTTTAGGTTACATTTAAGAACTAGGGGATGCATGTTGAGTATAAGTAGTTACGGGATCAAAATTTTCCAATCAAGGTTGAGGATAAGGTATTTGAAATCTCATTTTTAATGCAAAAACATCATTATCTATATTATATAGTGACATGATGGGAACTCTAAGTGATGTCCTTGTACACCTTATCAATATTACATAAATTTGAAAAAAATATTGTAATATTTAATTCAATTCATATACCCTTTCAATATTATCCCTAGAATTATATACTATCTAAACTACCTTGTGATTTTCATCATCCTTAGATTCCATAACTCTATCACTAAAATACCCCATTAAACTATAAAATTGAGTATCAAATATCTCATGAATAATAATGTTATGTCTATCTTATGAAAACAAGTTTTTAATTTTATCCTAATGGAATAATTATAATATATTTTCTTATGCCACTATCCTAAGAGATCCTATAATATCCATGTCTCAATCCTAGTATAGTAGAGAAACACTTATCATGATAAAAAAAATCAACCAGTCCTACATCCTCAATGGTCATAATATTCAAATCTAGACAAGAATATTCCTCAATTACCTTTCTCAAATCCATCAACCTACATCATATTTGAATTATTTTTATAGAATATTCTCTGATATTTTAAAACAATGGTTCAACTTGTCTTATTCATTCAAATATTTGTATGAATAAAGCATAGGATGATCTAACCACTTCTTATACCTAATGAGAAAGTTCATGTGGTAGTAATGAATTGGTTTGTGTTCTAAGTATTATAATTTCATGATCTACCCCTTTGAACATGGTCAATACTACTTCACTAGAGGATAAGCTAAATGAAAAATGTTACTCTATGTATTTATGGAGTTGTTCATCTTTATCCTTTCTCTTCTTAGTCAAATAAAATAATTTGTCATGATATTTTGGCCAAATGAGAGTTTGATTCAATAGGGCTACCTTTATTATAGTTATCCTCTTCATGGTGGTGGTGGCCTATTATAGTTCAATCCTCATCTAGGGTTCATAAAAAATCACCCAATAATGTCTCTCTTCTCAAGAAACTTGTAGTTTTCCAATCCAATATTATCCTTTTGAATTTATTAAAATTACAAATAAAGTGGATGAGAGCACAATGGATTTTTGAGTGGTGGAGATGGTGAAGGGAAGGGAAATGGTATAACTATGTTACATTAAATCAAAGGATGGAAGGGGTGGTGATGGAGTGACATAATTGGGTGAAAGGGTAGAAGAGTCAAAATGAACCTAATTTCCTTTATAATTTTCATCTTAGGAAACAAGCTTCTCTTTTCCTTTTGAAGAGGTTAGATAACATTCATTTCATTAGTAGAAAATAGATATGAGATAGATACTATTGGTAAAGATCCTAGTGATAAATAAGACATGGTTGATGATGAACCAATTGGTGAAATGACCACACCCATATTAGGAATGAAAGCCATTAAAATAAATGAATATTTTTTTGGCACATTAAGAGATGAATCAAGCTCAATTAAACCTATACCATGTATTAAAATAGTAGTTTTAGAGGTATTAAACCTTTTATAATCATTGATAATTTTATGTATATTATAAATAGGAATACCAAAAGTTCTAAAATAAATAGTCATTATATAATTAGGTATAATAGAGACAAAGGAAGAAATAGGAAAATTAATCAACATTATTTCCATTATAAAGGTGATAGGGTAAATTAGAATGGCTAATTCAAATTCAAATCCATCACTAGTAGTCCAAACATGAATCAACTCAATTTTTTCCATGGGATTATCAATAGTGTCAAAATAAACTATGGGAACAATAATGTTAATTTGAAAAACACTAAATACACTAGTTTTTATGTCAATGTAATCATGGGAATAGATCTATGACTAATCTCAATAATAGGAAAAGATTCTACTTTGAGAGGAAGAGGTGATTGTTATTTTTATCAATCTATATTTCAATCTTGAGGTAGTGGTGTTTTAGACATGCCTCATCCAACTGATACAATAAGATTACCTCTAGGTGTGGCTATCCTAATAAGTTAGGTGAATCTATAGTTTTAGGGATAGCTCCCTTTATGCATCATATATTGGCTCATTCCCTAAATATACTCAATTTTTTATGAAAATGGATAGAAATTTGATACGATAAATGTAATAAATGAGAGGTGATGCACAACAATATTTTGTCCACTCTAACTAACCCTTCAGTAACACTTGTGAATTAGATAGGGACTAGTGAGTAAAACACTCTCTCCAAGAGAATAAAAGGCATCATTACTTCACATGAAGGTTATGGTAGATGGATATAACTTGAAGGTGATAAATGAGAGTTTTGACTCAAGATACTACCAATTATATTGCACTTCAAACATAATCACTAACACTTTCACACATCATATGACCTTTATAGGATAATCTCCAAACAACTATGTGAGAAAAAGGACCTATAAAGGAAGATAAAACTCAACACTTATGGAAATCAAAAAGTATGAAACACACTAAGATTATATAGATAATCTTAAATAGATCTTATATTGATTCAAATGTTAAAATTTAAAATTTTTGGAAAGTTTCTTCATACCCAGTCAAGGGATGCATACATTGACATTTTAGCCTCAATTTATAAAATAATAAAGGGAAAGGTAGGAAGGATATGGCATGGAAGTGTGGATAGTAATCCATAATGTCCATTATTCACTCAATAATTGGCTAAAATCATCCTCATAACTCCTCTCATGCATTTCCTTAACTACATAATGGCCTTCAATGAGAGAATGACATAAAATGCTCTAATAGAGTCTCATTCAAACCTAGTTGACTCAATTCAAATTATGATCAGTTTCCAAGGAAAATATGAGTATGTGAGCATTAAAAAATTTTGTGTCATGTTTTTTCAAGTATGTTTACCAAACTTTACATAAAATTATGAAGATTAAGGCTATAATAAGTGCTTTGAGGTGCCTTGAGTACACAGAATGGAGGGTTCTCAAGTTGATATGGATTTTCAAGTGTTCATTAGAATGTGTAACCTTTGAATGGGAGCATGATATATATATATATACACACACACATATATATATACATATATATATATACATATATATATATGTATATATATATATATACATATATATATATATACATATATATATATACATATATATATATATGTATATGTATATGTATATATATATATATATATATGTGTGTGTGTGTGTGTGTGTGTATCTATATATATATATATATATATATATATATATATATATATATATATGATAAATGGAGAAGGGTAATAAATAAGATCTCTAGGCATTAGTTTTGGAAATGAGGGGTAGTCCTTTATGAACAATCATTAACAATAGAAATAATGTGAAATTTATTATAAAAAAAAGCCTAGAATTTATTGGTATGGATAGTTTAGTGATTTTAGGTTGTATTAAACTCTTATAGTCACCTCCAAGTGTGATTGATTTGTCAGGTGAGTGAGTGGACCATAAAAGAAAGGCCTTATTTCTTAGAGATTTATTGTAGTAGTAAGAATTTACCAAGTCAAAGTTGATAAATGGATGGAGGAAAAATATTGAACTTTTTTTTGATGTCCATGGTGTTTTATGATCTGGTTATATCCCTCAAGTGTGTTAAAATGGTCATATAATTTGACTAGTCACTAACAAGCCCAATGGTGCACATAGTGAGAAACCCAAGTAGAAGTGAGAAGGTGTTTAAGGATGTGTTATAACAGATTAGGGATGAATAAAATTACATGGAAATTTTTTTAAATACATTTAATACATGTCCATGTTTGATATAAATTATGGAGATCATTGTATATATAAAAAAGTTTCTCTCAAGTTTACTTGTCTAGCTCAGTGATGTCTGTGTATAGTGAGGTCATGAGATTGGTCCGCAAGACCAATATTTCCATTAGAGATTATGATATTTTTATTAGAGGTTTTTTTATGTATGTTTTAGGATATTTTTCATGCATTGGAAGTCCTTGAGTGTGTTATTTTAGGTGTCATAATTTCAAGTTTTTATGATTGTGTTTTTAGGTTAGTTGACAGTCCTAAGTGAGTTATTTATATAGAAGGGTTTGAGTCCTTTTGACCTGAGTTGTGAAATACAAAGCACATGGTAATGAACCTAAGGTAATTTATATTTTTTATATGTGATTTTTTTCCATGGTTATTTGTAAAAATTGTGTTTATGCTTTGGTTGTTCAAGATAGACTTTTTGGGTATGCATAGGCCTAATTTTGAACAATGCTAATGACATGATTCAAGTGGTGAATGGAGACAAAAATTGTTATGAAACCTATATGATATTATTATGGGTATATTTTTGTGGCATTTGATATTTTAATTTTTTGTGATGTTTGAATGTGTTCAAAGGAAGACAAATTGTAACATGTGCTTATGAAGGCCTAATTGAATTAGGTCTCCTTAAGACCTAAAGAAGGATTTGGTCCATTTGAGCTATGGATGATATAATGTAATGTTTTATTCATGTATTTGACATGACATAATTCCTATTGTGTGTAAAATATAAGTAATAAAGAATGTATGTTTGAATAAGAGGTAAATGATCAAGAGCCTAGTATAAGAACAAGACCTAATAGGCCTAATTGACTAGATAGAGTATAAATGAGTTGAAGTGAATGATACAAAAATTTAAAGGACTGAAGGAGGTATTATATACCATTATAATGGTTTATATAAAATATCATGAAGATCTGAAAGGGTTACTATATATGAAAATCAATGTCAAATGACCTAATCAAGTCAAAAAGAGGTTTTGTTTAGTGAATACACCTAGAAGGCACTTTGTGAGGGATAAGAGTGTGAAGCAGTGAAGAGGTAGTCATCATTAGTTGGTTGAGAAACAAGGTGATTTTAATATAATCAAAGTAATTAGGTTATCAAGTTTGTTTTGAGTCATTTAAGGGGTTGGTTCCTCCTTACAAGTGGGTTCTTGCAAAATCCTAGTCAAGTAGGTGCCTAGCTAGTTGGGGTTGGATCTACATGTGAAGTTAGTGATTCATTAAATATTGATATTTATCTTATATGACTATAGTCCATTTGAAAATATTAGTGGGTTTTCTTCCCCTTGAGGGTTTCTCACTCATATATGTGTTTCTTATGTTATGCCCATGTGAATGAGCCTTTATGAATTGTTATATATTTGTATTAATTTGATGGTTTAAGTAATGTTAAAGTGTACATGAAAGAAATTTTTAAGTGATTCATTCACCTCCCCTCTTAGCCATTGTTTTTCCAACAATTATTATTATATCCTGGTCCTTTAAAGGTAAATCTAACATCTTGAATTTGAACATAAAAATCACAAGATGTCTTATGATCAACAAGAAGAAGACAACATGTATGATGAGTAAGTCTACTATGATAGTGAAGAAGGGAAATATGAATTAGAACTTGAAGCTAAGCTCATAATATCCATTAATGATTTTAAGCATCAAAAGAAGACTATCAATGATCTTAGTAGTTAGTTATAAGGTGATAAAACAAGGTTGAAGTCAAAGGAAGTGGAGTATGACTAGTTAAAGATATAATTATATTCATTGAAGGTCAAGCATGAGTAGCTCATAAGAAAAATGAGAAAGTTTGAGAGAGATCATGAGAAGTCAAAACAAGTCAATATTACCAACATGAAAATACCAATCAAACATCCTAATTTAATAAAGGATAAGTCATCATGGGACCATGGGAAAATGAGTAAACATTTAAGAGGTAAATACACAAATAGTTTTTTCTATATTTATCATAATATAGGACACATTGAAATATTTCTACTCTAATATATCTACAAGGAAATCAATATTAAACAAGACATATGAATCTCCTAGAATTCATGATAAAAATAAAAATCTGGTATGGAATCCAAAGCAAGTTAAGGCTGAACATATTGATCTCAAGAGTCAAGATGGAATATTTTCCAA
Source organism: Torreya grandis (assembly GCA_037957365.1). Taxonomy (NCBI): domain Eukaryota; kingdom Viridiplantae; phylum Streptophyta; class Pinopsida; order Cupressales; family Taxaceae; genus Torreya; species Torreya grandis. Next base: position 3,793,461 of record JARHVA010001126.1, read on the forward strand.
AGAAGAACAAAATACCAAAGAGGATTCTATACTAAATCAGACTACATTTCACATTCAAGATGAAGGCATGAAACGATACATAGATAGTGGTTTCTCAAGACACATGATAGGAGATATAAATAAGTTCATCTCATTGAAAAATAATATTTTAGGAACATTGAGTAGTGGAGACAACAGAACTACCAATATAATTGGCAAGGATGTGTTGAGTTTGGATAATGGGAAGACCAAGACACAAAATGTGTTTTATGTGGAAGGTTTGAAATATAACATACTTAGTGTAAGTCAAATGTGCTATCAAGGAAATAGACTAACCTTTCATGATAAAGGGTGTGATATAAGGAGATCCAAATCAGGAAGGATAATTGCCAATGCTAAGAGGATTGAGAACAATCTATATGTCGTGAATGAGATCAACAAGGGGAGATGCTTCATGAAAAATATAGATGAAATTTGGCTATGGCACAAAAGGTAGGTCATCTAAACTTTGAGAATATATTTAATATTATCACTAATAAGTCTATGAATAACATGCCTAATATCAACAAACATACGAACATACTTTGTAAGGATTTTCAACATGGAAAATAAATTAGAAGGTTCAAGTCCAAGGAGTACTCTACTAAAAACCCTTAGAGTTAATATATGTCTATCTCTATGGGACTAAAATAATTCAAACCATTCAAGGAATAGTAACTTCATGTTACTCATTGATGATTACACATGAATGACTTGGGTTACATTCTTGAAAGAAAAGTCATAATCGCTTAACAAGCTCAAGGCATTCAAGGTGCTTGTTGAGAATGAGAAGAATGGGAAGATAAGTACATAAGATATAATACAGGATGAGAGTTTTGGTCTAATGAGATTGATGATTTATATGAGATTCATGGAATAAGAAGACAATTCTCAATAGCTAGGACACCTCAGTAGAATGGGGTAGTTAAAAGGAATAATAAGATAGTTCAAGAGATCACTAGAAATATGCTAAATGAGTCTATATTATATGATGGATATTGGAGAGAGGCAGTAATCATTGAAGTCTACATTTTAAATAAAATATAGATAAAGACTAATGGAACAAGACTCTTTATGAAGTATATAAAGGTAGACCTACCAATGTGGAACACTTTTGAGTTTTTGGGAATAAATGTTTCATCAAAAAAGATGATGAAGTCTTGGAAAAGCTTGATTCTAGATCTGATGAAAGCATATTCTTGGGATATTAATAAATTAGCTTATTCTATATATGTTATAACAAGAGGCCAATAAATATAGTGGAAATCACCAATGTGAAGATTGATGAGACAAGGAAATCACACTCACAGTCAAAGGACACTTTAGAGAATTTGGACTTCAAGAATGAAAAGGAAACTATAGAGATTGATGAGGAAAAATATGTTGAAGAGAGGTAGGATGCAAAAGGACCCTCAAGATAGATTCAAAGAGATCAATCTGAATCTCAAATCATTGAAAATAAGAAAGCATGTATGCAAACAAGGATAATATTGGTAAGTAATATAAATCTAGATAATGTTTCTCTATTATCCAATATTTAAATTAAGAGTCTTATATAATAAAGAAAATAAAAAACTTGGATAGGTATTTTGCTTGAGGAATTAGAAAAAATAGAGAAGAATGAGACTTGGGAACTAGTTCTTAGACCTAAAGACAAGATTTTCATTGGCACAAAATGGGTGTTTAGAAACAAGTTGAATGAGGATGGAGAAGTAACTAAGAACAAAGATTTATTGGTATGAAAGGTATATGCACAAGTTAAAGGGGTATAATTTGAGGACACCTTTACACTAATAGTAAGATTGGAAACCATCAGATTGCTCTAACATATGTAGGATTTAAAGGATTTAAGGTTTACCAAATTGATGTCAAAAACTACCTTTTTGAATGGGAATTTGGAAGAATAAGTTTACATTAAGAAACTTGAGGGGTTATCACTATCAAATTAAAAATATTATGTTTGTAAATTGACAAATCTCTTTATGGTCAAAACCAAGCTCTTAGATCTATGTATTCTAGGTTAGCTAGGTATCTATTAGATTAAGGATTCAAAAGGGGAGTTGTAAATAGTAATCTATACATCAAGACATAAGATGACCATCAGTTGATAGGGGTTTTCTATGTGGATGAGATCATATTTGGTGGAAATAATCAGAACATAACAAAATATTTTGTAGAGGTGATGAATATAGAGTTTGATATGTCCATTCTAAGAGAACTATCACTTTTTCTTGGGTTGTAAATCACTCAATTTGAAAAAGGTATATTCATCTCATAAGCCAATTACATAAGAGAGATGTTGAGTAATTTTGAGATGGAATATTTCAAGGAATTTAGTACACCCATGATCATAGGGTATAAGTTGAGAAAGGAAGATGAGTATTCACAAGTTAATAAACTATCGTATAGGTCAACAATTTTAAGTTTGTTATATACCACAACTTCTAACCTAACATCATGTAAATAGTAGGACTTATGGGAAGGTTTTAAGTAGATCCAAAAGAGAATCATATACAAGAATTTAAGAGGATACTCAAGTATCTCAAGGGGACTATGGAGTATGGATTGTGATATCCAAGAAGTAAGGAGTTTAATTTGATAGCATACACATATACAAACTAGGTAGGAAGTATAGATGATAGGAAGAGTACTAGTGAAGGAACTGTATTCTTAGGTGGGTGCCTAGTTTCATGGATAAGCAAGAACTAACCATCAGTATCATTATCCACTTATGAGGCTAAGTACATTACAATATCTTCATGTTGAACTTAGGTCATATGGATGAGATAGACCCTAAAATACTACAAGGTAGAGTATGATGGTCCTAGCCCTATCTATTATGACAATACAAGCTCTATAAGTATCTCAAAGAACCTTGTCACCCAATCAAGGACCAAACACATTCCCATTAGCTATCATTTCCTAAGAGATAAAGTAAGTGAATAAAGTGTTAGACTTGATTATGTTTCTACACAAGATCAAATTGTAGACATCTTGAGCAAACCACTTCCAAAAGTAGGTTTTGACCACCTAAGACATGATTTGGGTGTAACTCATACCCATAAAAATAATTAAAGAATACAAATACATAGGGAGAGATAATCATCTCATTAGCTCCAATAATAGGTTATTTGTTCCAAAAAGGTTTACATGGAGATATGGGAAGCATATTTATGTTATGTCTCGTAAACTCATAGTTATGTGTGTTGAGTATTTTGGTTTTAAGGAGTGTAGTCCAAGGAGTTATAAACACCACTTTTTAATTTATGTCAAAGGGGGAGAAATAATAGGATGGGGAAATAAGAATGATCAATTTTTAAATATATTTTTCCATCAATGATAAAGGGGGAGATTTCTGAGCATTGTTCCTTTTTTTAAGGTTTGAAATTGATGTCAAAGGTTATTTAAAAAAGGTATTCATAATTTCACTAAGTAATGTAGCTATGAGAGAGGATATGGATTAGTTTTTTAGTGATTATAATTGTGTAATTCATGTGAACAAGGTGTATAATAATCAAAGAGTGTTTCAAGTTCAATTGTCAAGCTTCAAGTGCTTGAGAAGCCTATTTAAGGCACTAGTTATAGAATGAATAAACCTTGTGAGAATGTGTGAGAATTTAAAATTGGTGAGATGGATGCAAAGAGGCATAAGAGGTTGTATAAGGAATGTGAGTCTCAAGGTGATCCTATAGGAGTAGCACCTATAGTCCAAGTTTACAACTAGACTAGTTCTAGACCCTACCTGACCTAATGAGGTTTTGTCAATGCCTATAAAGGATGTAAATAAGGTTTTTTATAATGATATAGGTTTTTTTAATTTTGAGAATGAGGTGTAAAGTGCATGAAAAGAAGCTTGAAGGTCAATTTCAAGGTTTAATGTGGTTTGTAGGTTAAGATATAAGCAAGTAATGAGAGAGAGTATGGCCTAATGGGGTATCAAGATTTGTTTCCAAGGAAAATGTGAGTATGTGAGAATTGAAAAAAAAATATAGTTTTGTTTCAAGTATGTTGACCAAGTTTTAGGTCAAATTTTGGTGAAGGCAAGAAAAAGTGCTTTGAGGTCTCTCAAGTGCACATACTGGAGGGTTCTCAACACAAGAAGGACTTTCAAGTGTTCATTAGTATGTGTAACCTATACATGGGAACCTAATATATTAAGGAGAGATGGGGAAGGTTCATATATAATATCTCTAGGCATTAGTTTTGTAAATGAGGGGCAACCTTTATGAATTATATTTAACATTAGAAACAATTTAACCCTCTCTAAAACCCTAACAATGACTTGATGGGAAAGTTATTATTAAAAATAAACCAAAATGGATTGGTATATCTATTTTAATGATTATAGGTTGTATTAAAATCTTATAGGTATCTCTAGGTGTGATTGGTTTGTCAAGTGAGTGAGTGGACCCTACAAGAAAGGCCTTGTTTCTCAAAGATTTATTGTAGCTATCAAAATTGACGGAGTCAAATTTGATAAATGGATGGAGGAAAAATATTGAGATTTTTATTTTATTTTCATGGTGTTTTATAAGTATGTCATATACCCCATCTGTGCTCAATTGGTCATACAAGTTGACCAGTCACTAATAGGCATAATGGTGCAAATAATGAGAAACCCAGGCATAAGTGAGAAGGTTATTAGGGATGTGTTATCATAGATCAAGGATGAATCCAAGTGCATGGATATTTTTTTAAATAAATTTAATATATTTTCATGTTTTATATATTTTTTTAAGATAATTATATATAGGAAAAAGTTTCTCTCAAGTTGACTTGTCTAGCTCAGTGAGGTCTATGTATAGTGAGGTTATGAGATTGGTCTATAAGACTAATATTTCCATTAGATATTATGATATTTTTTTGGAGGTTGTTTTTATTATGTTTTATTATTTTTTTAATCCATTATATTTACTTTAGTGTTTTCCTTTAAGTGTCAAAAATTCAATTTTCTATGACCGTGTTTTTAGGCTAGTTGATAGTTATAAGTGATCTATTTGCAGAGAAGGGTTTGAGTCATTTTTTCCTAAATTGTGAAATATATATTATATGGTCATTAACCTAAGGTAATTTATATTTTTTTTTTTGTGATTAAATTCCATATTTTTTTATAAAAATTGTGTTTATGCTTCAATTATTCAAGAAAAACTTTCTAGGTATGCACAAGCCTAATTGTGAACATTGCCAATGGCATGCTTCAAGTGGGAAGTGGAGATAAAAAGTGTTAGGAAGATTATATGATATTATAATTGGTATATTTTATTGGAATATTATAATTTCATACTATGTTTGGTGTTTTAATTTATTCCAAGGAAGGCAAAGTGTAACATGTGTTTATGAAGGCCTAATTGAATTAGGTCTCCTTAAGACTTAAAATAGGATTTGGTCCATTTGAACTATGGAAAAACTAATGTAATGTTTGATTAATGTTATTTGAATTAATTAAATATAATTATTTTTAAAATAAAAGTAATAAATTATGTATGTTTGACCAAGATGTGCATGAGCAATAGACTAGTATAAGAACAAGGCCTAATAGGCCTAATTGACTAGTTAGAGTATGAGTGAATTCAAGTGAATGATATAGAAATTTGAATGGTCTAAGGAGGTATTATATAGCATCATAAGGGTGTATATAAACTATCATGAATATATGAAATGGTTAATATGTATGAAAATCAAGGTCAAATGACCTAATCAAGTCAGGAAGAGGGCTAGTTGAGTGAAGAGGCCTAGAAGGCAATTTTTGAGGGATAAGGTGTGAAGAGATGAAAAGGTGGTCCTCATAAATTTATTGATCAACAAGGTGATCTAAATATAATATAATAAATTAGGTGGTTGAGTTAGTTCTAAGTCATCTATGGGGTTGGTGCCTCCTTTCAAGTGGGTTCCTGCTAAAGCCTAGTGAAGTGGGTACTTGGCTAGTTGGGGTTGGTGCTCTATGTGAAGTTGGAAATTCACTAAATCTTGATGTCATGTTATAATAATTTACTAAGTTTTCAAATATCAATGGGTTTTCTTCCCCTTGAGGGTTTCCCATTTATATATGTGTTTCTTGTGTTATTCTCATGTGAATAACTCTTTATGCATTGTTATATCTTTGTATTGTTTTGATGGTTTGAGGAATGTTAAACTACATGTGAAAGAAATTTATAAGTGACTGATTCACCCCCTCTCATTCCATGTGTTTCCAACAAGATTGAGGGAGGTAGTTAGGCCAAATTGACCATTCCCTTACCTTATTCTACCTAAAACACCTTCTTTAGGACCTAAATTATCATCAAATGTCTCTTCATGACCTTAAGTCATCTTTGGGAGTATGAATATGACACAAGGAGGAATTTGTGGTTTTGAGGCTTAAGGGGGGTTTAAGGTCATATAAACCTAAACTGAACTTAAATAATTTAAACCACTTGTATATGTATTGGTTACTTCAAGGTCATATTAGAACCTTTTTCCATCTAATTTCACCCTTTTGCATATGCCATCAGTTGCTCAAATTTCCATCTCTATCTTTCTTCTCATCTACATCTACCATTTCTACCTTTAGCCTAGTCTTAGTGTTTGGATTAGTTGATTATATAATCTTGAGTGGTTTGTGTCTCTCTCTCCTCACTATTAATAGAGCTGGGGTCTCATGTAGGATGCACTTAGAGTTTATCAATATTTCTTGAACTAGGATTCCCTCAACTCTTCTCTCAAAACTAACTCTATAGTTATACACACAAGCTTATGTGCTATGGATGCTCAAATAGACCCAAACAACCTTATCAAACTTGATCCTATTTTATAGGTACTAAGGATTCTATGGATGTTATATATTACCATGGTTTTACCTTACATATTTATTTGCATTGTAATTTAAATCATCTAGACACTCCAACTGACTAGGTAGAATTGTATGCACTTAGCTAATTTTATATACCTGAGTTAGCTTATTTAGCTACTCATTCATGTTTCCCTTGATTTTAAAAAACATAGCCTCTATGTTTTTCCACTCTGATTTATAACTCTCCTCTATTTATATTTATATTTAGTCCTAAGATTGGAAATAACTTTTTTATGGCCCTGTAGCTGATGGTTTGTGTAAATGACTACAACTAGAGTCTTTGTATAGGTCCATGGACAACAGAGGAGTCTCTACACCATTCTAGGAACCTCATTATACTAAGTTTAGAGTCAATAATTTCAATTAATATAGTCTCTTTTAAAAGCATATAGTCCTCTCATGAGTCTTTCTAGGTTCAACTATAGATGATAATTTTTGGAAATTCCTCGGAGTAAAGCTTGAATTTGACTTCTTAGGCTCTACCATTAGCATTCAACCATGTGCCTAAATTTCACTGTGTTTTATTCTCCTCATAGAATCATTGAATTTATATGGCTTTGTGAAATTTTTTTAGTTACTTCCATGCCATAAGCTTTAGACTAAGGGATTAAACTTGAAGGTGGTGATTATACAGTCCTTTAAGAGTTGTGAGATTGAAAGCTAAATCCTGTTAAGAGGTGAACATGGTTTGATAAGGTAAATATATAATGGATATATATTAATAAGGGTCATATATAATAATATCCATTATTCAAGACCATTTATTTGGACCCTAGACACCCCTATATATGTACTCAAAAAATCAGATCACTTAGAGTTTGTTAATAAATCATCTTGAGGGAGAAATAAAAACCTAGGATTTCACAAAAACCTGAAATAATGCTAATAAACCTTAAACACTACTAAAAGGCTTATGAAATCATTTAGAGTTAGTTTATGGTTTTTTGGCATTGATTTTCATAATGAGGCTTGTTATTTACAAGGGAGTGACTATATCACATACATACAACACCTCTATAACCTAAAGAAGACACCATTCATAGGTTCTTTATCTTGAAAGACTACCATGAGAATGACTAGGTCATGCTTGGAATTTTGTCCTTTATTTCACATGTTAAGTATTGAAGATAATGAAGGGGTTTTATTTGATTGAGTGGTGACTAAGTGAGGCATGTGAGGAACTTGTAGGAAGATATGGAGACTTACCCTAATCAATATTATCATTTGATCCTTCATGAAAGTACATGATACTTGAACATGAATGCAATCTACCAACCAAGGGGAAACATGTGATTTTATAACTTTACAAGTACTATGAAAACATTACCAAAGGGGGAAAAAACATTAAATAAGCCTTCATATAACATTATATATGAATTTTCCTATAGCTGAAATCATGGGGTTTAAATGGGCTTATGATCACCTAAAATTATTAATGATTTTTCATAAAGCTTATGGTCCTAATATAAATACCAATACTACTAATTTCAATCCTACTAGGGACCCCACCTTTTAATAAGATCTTGTTATTTTAATCCTCTTGTATAGGTTGTACCATCCATCTTAAACTAGCCCTTATGATCTTACTAAGGGCTCGATGGAGATCTTGATGCCACTTTTGAATTTACCTACACATTTTAAACATGAATCCTACTTTGAGGTGCCTTCAAAGACCTCTCATGAAGTTCTTAACCTTAATATAACCCTAAATGTATTATATAGGTCCATACAATCCTGAAAACACATACAAAACATTAATTTCCTACATTTTCTTAGGTTTGAGATATTGAAATGCTATGAGTAGGTGGAAGGATGGAAATGAGAAGTCAAAATGTGTTTAAAATATGGATTATAGGTAGAGGGAAGATGAAAAGTCATTTTTCACATGTGTGGCCCCCCTTGGTGGTGAACAAAAGCATTTAAATTCTAAAGGAAGATACTTTTATATATTAAACCACTCTATAATGGAATTATGATGATAATGAGACCCCTTTAAATGCATTTTACCTTTGATAATGATTTAATAGTATCCTAAGGGCCATAATAATACTATTCCCATGGTGTGAATATCATTTAAAGGTAGTTATGCATGATCTCAAGTGAAATATCAATTGAAAGTTACATTAACATTTCTTAAAAGACCTTAAAACATGCCAAGGATTACACAAAAGTCATCATCTTTCTTCAAATTAGCCCCTTCCCCTAAACTCTTCCCTCAATTATGTAAGTTATTAGTATGTTCAACTGAGCATATGACTGGTTATAAGTTGTAATGCATTAGATCACCCTCCATGGGTCCATTTAGACCACAAATAACACCTCAAGTCTTACCACAAAATCTTGTACATAATTCACACAAAATTATGTCTTGACACAATCCTTAAATAATATGAGATAGAGCCACTATTAGACTTTTGACATGGTTGATTACTAGAACATGCTGGCTTACTACTTAAGGACAACTTACCTCCTCTTTGGATTTAAAGACACTTAAAATAACACAAGAAGGTGACCAAAAATAAATTTATGTGTTCATTGGGTATAGGTTGATTCTAAGCCTAAGGGAAGAAAAAATCAACATCATTGGTGACTCTAAAAGGTTGACTTACTTTCTAGTCAAGAGGACTCATGATCTCTTACATAACAACCATGAAATAGTTGAAAGACCTATCTAACTAGGATGAAACTTCATGATTAACACCTTATAAACCTTAGGACTACACCAACCTCACAAAACACATAACAAGACACAAAGGAACACATCAAAGACACAACTAAAAATAAAAAAGATAACAAAACAAACAAATAAGAAAGCATGCACCATAACATTTGGAAGAAAGGAGACCTAAAATATTATGTAAAAGATAGTATGTGCTTTCTTAATAAAAATACTTAAGGAACACCTCATTGATAGGGATATATGTTTCATCACCATTCAACCTTGACAACTAGAAAAAATTGTGTTCCTTTTAGCTAGTAATAATGAAATGTCTACTCCATAGGTTATCAAACTTTGAGTGCTTACCTAGTTTCAACTAGTCTTCATCCCACTGGAGCATAATATCATATTATTGGATAGTCCTTGAAGAATCTCTATTATCAAATGACATTTTTACTTGATCTTTATTGAACCACATGGAATTCATAACATCATCTCTTGTCTCTTTTATCTCCCTTAATTCATTCATCCTTATGTCCATGACATCATTATCCATTATTTCAAGTTGATGTATGAGTTCTAAGGCTAGTAGTTCAAGTGATATGGACAAAATTTCCTCTTTCCCCTAGATAATAAGGTATGGTGAATTACTATTATTTCTCTTGGGAGAGATCACATCTACCCATTAGGATGTCCATAGTTTGGTATGCCACTCGCTCTTATTGTCCTCCATAGTTCTCCTTATGATTTTGATTAGGTTTTAGTTGGTAGACTCTATAAATACATTTTCTTATGTATAGTAGTTTTAGGAAGTGATTAGGTATATGACATGGTTAATATCCTATTACATCACCCTTTCACTAATTAAATCTAGTGTATTGTCTAATATTATGGTGGAAGGGAGCCCAAATTTCGTTAATGGGATATCATAATATTTCAAAACTAAATTCTCATTTGCCTATTTAAGGGATAATGCATCCACCTAACTTGTTAATTATTATATATAAGTAAATTTACACGTGTCCTAAACTATATGGAGGTTGACTCATTCCTATAAAGTCTAGGTCCTACCACATGAAGGGTTGCTCCACTTGGATAGGTTTGAGGGGAAACACAAGTAGTCTTTACTTCCCAATGAACATGGAACACTTTTTAGATCTTGTAAACCAAGCATGGGAGTCCTTAAACAATATTTTATAAAAGTATCTTGATCTTATTATCATTTATTATGTAGTCTTGGCTACAAAGTACCCTTCTATATTCCCATCATGAAACTGGTCTAGGAGTTTGTTAACTTGGATAGTTTATACGCACCTTAAGATAATGTCATCAATATAATTTTTAAATATAACTCCATAAACTAAGACATAAGGTATTTATTTTAGGATATAATACATTCTTATTATCCTATTTATTCCTATAGGACATTTTCTTAGTTGAAAGAATCTTACCATATTTCAAGTCTAGCTAAAAGAGGGTGTAAGTGTAGCTTCTTGGTGATAATTTTGTATTGAAAAAACCACTTATTTATCCTCCTTCACATCTATTATCAAGTGTTCACATAGTCCTCTACCACTTACCAACTTGGTGACCTTTACTTATATGTAATATTCCATACATTTAGTCACCCAAAATACTCTCTCTTCACTCATGTCTTGATTAAGAATGAAGTCCTTGATGCTAGGGTGAACCACCATGACATAGATATTGTTATTGGACACCATGTATTTGAAATTTTTGAGGACTCTCATGAATTCAAGCACATGTTTTTACACATATGTATACCTCTCTTCATATCCCTCCAATGCTTGACTAAATAAGGCTATGGGATTCTAAAAACCCTCATTATTATATTGCATTATCATGCTAGAAGTAGTGTCATTGGTTGAGAAGGCATACACAAAGAATTCCCTTGAGAAATTAGGGTTGAGGAGAGTGGGTTATTTGGCAATGGATTTTTAATGGATTCAAATATTCTCTTTCTTTATTTAATCCAAGTGAATTACTTATGTTTCTTGAGCAAGTAATTTAGAGGCCTTACAAACTCAAAAAACCTACAGATAAACCTCCTAATAAATTTAATTTTGACTAAAAAACTTTGTACTATTTTCTTATGCTTGGGTAGTGATAGAGATAGTATTGAACTTATCCTTTCAATGTCTATAGAAAGGAATTAGTTTGACATAATGTGGCCTAAAATTATTCCCTCATGGACTATAAAAATACATTTTCTGGGATTCAAAGAGATCCCATACTACTTGACACTATCAAATATCAGTCTTAAGTGTGTCAAGTGGTATTTGGCATCCTTGGAAAAGACTATGATGTCATCAAGGTAGATGAACACCATCTCATTTATGAATCATTAGAGGCTACATTTGTTTACCTTTGTAAGGTGGACCCTTCATTAGATAGCCCAAGGGGCATATTCTTATAAGTATAAGTGCCCCACTTGGTTATGATGGAAATCTTGTGTTGGTCTTCCTCCTTCACCAATATTTTATTATACCCTTAGTATCCATTAAGCAAGGATAAATGTTGTGAACCTAAAACCTTTTGGAGAATTTGATCTATAGATTGAAAGGGGTAGTGGTATCATAATGACACCTTGTTGAGATCCTTAAAATCTACACATAACCTTATCTCCCCAATCTTCTTCCTTATATGCACGTGTCTAGCCACCCATGAATATTATTTTCTATGGAAGATGGTGTTGGACTCAATGATCTTAGTCAACTCTTTCTTCATGAGGAGTTCAATCATGGGGTTGACCAATATTTTATTTTGTCTTATAGGCTTAGTGTTTTCCTCTAATTATATAGTATGTTATAAAATAGAGTCAAAACCCTTCAAATCATTGAAATCCAAAGCAAAGATGTCTGCAAGTTCTTGACACAACTCTATGAAGGCTATCTTTTCTTCCCTTATGTTTAATTTACCTAGTTTAAACAACCTATCCTTAAAGATGGTGACCTTATCATAATGATTTTCCTTGGTTAAAATGATAAAATTATCTTTCCTTAAATAATATTCCTCATTAAAGATGTTTTCAAGGGTCACTAATCCTTTGGGTAGTTTATTTTTTCTGAATTGAATAATTTGGTCACCATATTGTTATGAAAAATTGTCTTAGTTTCTTGAGTAGAATTCTACCTCCTCTACAAGAAACATGTTATTTACATATAATTTTCAAAGACACACCAACTTAACTCATTATTAGGCACTAAAAGTATGTAAATTACCTTGATTTGTGACTAATATTTCATGTCATTAACCCCATTTATGATATCATACTATGCTCTTATAGCTACCAGTTAGTCTGCATCTTGATTTCCCTCTATTAAGATTGAGAAGATGTTAAAGGCATCAAATTATTATAATAAGTCTCAAATCCTATTATTATATGACTTTAAGAATGGATTTTTGACTAAATTCTATTGCTTGACCTGATGTACTACCAATTCTCTATCTCTCATGGCTTTTAGTAACTTGATACCTCACTTTATTTTTCATTATAGCCCATGAATGAGGGACTCATAATCTATTGTGTTACATGTGTAGCTAAATTGGAACATCATAGTAGAAAAGTATCTTTTTATTATAAGGACAGATAATAATGACACCTATCCCACTTTTATTCTTGTACCTACATCCATCAAAAAATAAATTCCACGCTCCATCATTGTCTTGGCTTAGGAAAGTTAGGGTTGGTATGATTACCTCCTCCTCATTCATAAATTATATCCCTAATATTTCTTATTAAATGATATTATGTATCATAACCATGGTTATCTACCACCCACTCAATAATAATTACGTTTGGTATGCCTTCAAGTGGTTCAATTGGCTCTTAATAATTGGGGTGTTCGTCTTCATCAATGATAATGCAATTAACATCAGATAAATTAGGCATGTAGGGATATAAATGGAACCTAGAGATAGGCTTAGATCTAATGGTAACCTTCATTTGATAGCTTGTCCTAAAGACCAATAAGACTAGTCAGAAGAGAAATAGCCTCCTATATTGGTAATGAAATCCCTAGACAAACATAAGGAAAATAAGGAGGAAGATCAACTAACACAACATCTTGGGATATTGTATAATTAGGACAATCAACTAGGACAATTTTTAGATACTTGAGTATACCAAAAATATTACTAAGGAACCCATATAGTTGTAATACTCCATTTTAATTAGGTTCATACCTTAACCCTAACTTATATGTCATAGACTTAGGCATGACATATGTACTAACCCCACTATCTATCATATATTTTTATACTAATGAGTATATTATTATGAAAGAAATATATAAATAAGTGGGATTATTTACCTTGGCTGGTTGGGACTCATTAGGATGACTGGTTTTGGTTAAAACTATACCTACTTTTTCAGTCTGTATTTCCAAAATGTGATGTTTGGATAACTCTTCTTGGAGGAGATATTTTTTTCCTAGAATAAGCAATGTGTCCCACATTGGTATTGTGATATTATCCTTCTTAATCTGATCCATAATAATGTTATGAGATCTATCTTATTTTGATTTCCACTTAGGAGTATTAGTAATACTTATATCTTGAGTAAATTGAGGTATGAACAAACCTTTGTAGGGTATACATTTTATCCGCTATTATTTTGATATGGTTGAGATGATGGAGGAGTTGTTCTCCATACTTCTAAGTCATCAATTATTACTCTTCTTTTGACCCTTGGATGGGCTACAATAGGGTTGTCTACCTTAGCTACACCCCCAAGCTGATTAGATGCACATTGATTAGAAGAATTTTCTCCTTCTTAGATGTTGAAAAAAGCACTCTCTAAATATGTCTTACTCCCACTCATTCCTTTTTTGTTTGAAAATTTTGATTGAGTCAGGAAGTGGATCTCTCCATTTTCCACAAAAGGGAATTATTAATGTTGTGTAGGAGGTTGACTATCTTACATAGGAGGAGCATGATTTTGTTGTATAAAAAAGGATTGAAAAACATGTTCATTTGGACTAATTGACATATCATGAGACTACCTGCACTTTGTATACCATTGACCATATCGAGCATAGTTATTTTGAGGTGGAACTTTTGCTCTAGAAGTGCTAGCATAATTTGGATTGAAACTATTATAGGGCCTTGTTTGAGTGATCTATCCTTGACCTTATGGATTAGGTTGATATTGATACATGTTGAAATGATAAGGATAATAGGGAGATTGATAAGGTGCTTAATAATGTCTATGAGGTGGAATTTTTTTCCCCTATAAGGACACTATCTTTATTCTTTGTATCTTGAGTAACCTTCAATTTTACTCAATTTATCTACTTGATTAGCATTTGCCCCTGCATGGTTGGTTGGCATTGGTATAAGAGCAATGGTAGGTATAGGATGTTTTATCTATAGGAACAAATGAATAAGGGGCCTTGGTGTAATATTTATTACTTGTATTAAATAGTTTTTTTTTTGTTTCTACTTCATAAACATCAAGTAGTATGTTCCCTCCCATGGACTATATCATGTCTGCTACATTAGAATTAAGGGATATCAAATAGTAAAAAAAGGCATAGTTAGTAGTGGATTTGAATACTATTGGGATCCTATCTAAAGTTTTATCAAAACTATAGTTAAATTAGACCATAAACTCTTAGAAATCCCTTTTGATTGTGGGAAATTATTCCACTAGAGATAATTGGTCACTTATATCCTTAAAATGCTTGCATAGGTGTTCCCCAAACTCATCCCAAGTGTTGATAGATGTAGGTGATAAACCTCTATACCATTGAAGTGCCTTACCTCTCAATGAAGTATATAATAGCCTCATTGGTATATTTTATTGAGTCAAATTATGTACTGAGAAGCGGTTAGCTTTATCTACAATGCGTTCAATAAGAGTGGTAGAGTTTTCTCTTGTGAAGTATGGAAGGATATTAAGTGAAGTAGTGGTGATACCATAAAATTGGTTTAGTTTTAGAGGGATACCATCATTGAAGGGTATAAAAGATTGGTTTTTAATCCTATACATTAGAGGTGTAGGGGTTGCATGATTACTTTATTGAGTAGTATTAGGAGAACTAAGGGTGTAGTATTAGGATAAGACCTAGGGTACCTATTTATCCTAAAAAAATCCAAGGATAATTCAAAATAATTATCTTCCTTACCTTTTGATGAAGACCTTGTGACCATTTTTGGCATGAAATTTGACTACAAATCTACCACTAGAGTGTTTGAAGCTCCCTGAGATCAACAAATGCTACAAGTAGTTATTCTAATTACTTGAATATTTCTCCCACTAGGAATGTAATTAATTGTTTTTAGTCTAGATTGTACCCTTGAGGTAGTGGTGTTTTAAACCTTCTTTATCTAGCTAATTCAATGTGATCAGCTTTAGGTGTGGATAGCCTAATTAGTGAGGTGAACCTCTAAATTTGGGGATAGCTCCCTTAATGTATATATATTGGATCATTCCATAAAACTAATGAATTATTGATGAAAAGGGATTAAAAAATGTAAAAAAAATCTAATCTATGAGAGGATATATACCAACATATTATATCCACTCTAACTGACCCTTTAATAAGATTTGTGAATCAGATAAGGACTAGTGACTAGACCATTCTCTCCTAGAAACTCCTAATCATTAATAATTCAAATGAAATTTATATTATATGGATGAAACTTGAAGGTGATTAATGATAGGTATAATTCAACACACTACCAATAATATTTCACTTCAAACATAATCACTATCACTTTTGTACATCATATAACCTATTTAGGATAATCTCCTAGAAATTAGGTAAGAACAAGGAACTACAAAGGAAAATAAAAGTCAATGCTTATGAAAATAAACAAGCATGAAACACACTAAGATATAATAGATAATATAAAATATTTCTTATATTGATTCAAAGGTTACAAGGTATAATTTGGGTAGAGTTTCTTCATACCCAGCTAAGGGATGCATATAGTGGCATTTTAGCCTCATTTTATCAAAAAATAGAGGGAAAGGGAGTAAAAATATATCATTTAAGTGTGAACAGGACATAATGGATATCATTCAATCAATAAATATTTAAAAATAGTCTCACAAATGTCCCATTTATTGTCTTGACTACATAATAACCTTCAATGAGAGTGTGGCATAGGAAATAGTCTAGTGTAGGCTCCATTAGTCTTGGTTAACTCCATTAAAAGCATGAGTGGCCAAAATTGATCAACCAATTCATATATTATTATTTTTAATTATGTAATTATGGTATAATTAGCCTCCATGAATCATTAAGTATCCTACCTCTCTCTTTTGCATGTTAATAAGTTTTAAAAAACTACCCCATCCTTGATAGTGGACATGAAATGTTCCTGATCACCTCCATGAAGTAGCTAAAGGGATGTTTATGACCTTTAATCTATTAAATTAAGATCCCTCTATTCTAATAGACAACTTCTTTTGTTGACCAAAGAGGCCTAGTAGGAAACTAGGCCTAGTCACTTGATGCTAGTTGCTTGTATGTAATTGTACTTACATAGAACCTTAAGAATGGTCAATTCAACATGTTTTCATATCTAAGAAGGAATATTAAACTATGTATTATTCCTTTTAATTATTTATCATCTAGGTAACTAGGTCACCTTTCATGAATTCCTATAGACTGGCTCTTTAGTCCAGGTATGTAGAAGCATTTCCAAGAAGAATTGAGAGTATTTTTTGTCCTAAAAGGCTGAAACACACTTCAAACCATCCTCATGAATGGTTTTAAATTTTTTATCTATATATACCTTGTATTAATCACAAAACCATGCAAAAATATGGGTCTTGGTGCATTTGTATAGCTTTTCATACAACCCAATCGCATGAGTATGACCTTCTTAAAGTGCACAATGTTTCAATTTTATTCCAGACAATTTTAAGGAATTTGAGTTGAAATATCTCAATATCTTTCCCATTAAGCTTATATTGAGGGTTTATATAGGTTTAGGGAGGTTTATCATCTTAAAAATAGTTCATAAAGGTTAGTCTTTCAACCTATTAACTAATGCCACTAACTTCTAGTAGGCAAGGCCATTCAACCTTCCCCACATGCTCAAAATTCCATACAAATCCTTTGTATAGTTCTATGCACAAGAAGGTGTTCCTCGATGACCATTATGTATTCTATGCATTCTTAAGGTAATTTTAGGCCAAAATTCCCAATTCCAAGATCTCTTATGTAAACCAATTCTTATTGTACATATGAAACTCCCTAAGATACACTTATATGTTGGTTTTAGGTCCTATTTAACCCTTTCTTATCCTCTAACTTTAGTCTATAAGTAATGATGCTTTTAGAAGGATATTAGACCAATAGAACTAATTACTATGGTTTTATGTTATGAACTTAAAATGACTTATCTAATCACTTGGCCACTTCTGAGAGTATGGAGCCTTTCACTTATGTCTAATGGATCACTTATGTTGGCTTGGTTAAGCCACTTGATTCCTACTTCATAATGTGCATAGTCAGCTAACTAGACATTTAGGCATCATTGTAGATGACCATTATATGTGGAGACCCTTTTAGGTGGTCATTGTATAGTCTTATTAACCTTTCCATATCCTTTGATATTTAGACTCATGTAAAACATGTAGAATTTCTCTAATTTTTTGCACATAGGCATGTAATAGTCCTCTCTAGGCCTATAATAATCCTCTCTAAGCCTAATTCATACACCATACACTCTAAACGTGATAAATAGTGCATCATTATGTTCCCATGATACCTAATAAGACAATAAAAACCATTCCAAGACTCAACTATCTCATTTCAAGGTATTTGAGGGCAAAATTATTTTATTGTGTTCTTATTAGGGTCTAGGAAGGGTTTTGGAGACATACCATCTTAATGATGGTTCATAGAGTATAGGAATTAAATTTAAGACTTATTTTAATGAATTTTTATTCCATAAACCCCCTTAAAAATCCCTAATATATCATGGTCTTGTGTATCTTGTATAGTGAGATCTGAGAAAAAGTTGGTAGCCTTTGAGTGTTGACTAAGCATTTTGGGTATATTAACAATTGTAAGGATCATTCATATGGTTTATATCCTAAATGTTACTCTCTCTACCTTATATAGTATGCAAATAGTGTCCCAAAATTCCCCTAAGAGCATTAGACCCCATGCATCTTACCATGTAAGATATGAGTAGTATTTAAACTAGCAACTCAAAATGGCAAATTGGGGTGGTGGATCTTGAGGTGGGCAGCTAGGCCAAATTGACCATTTCCTCTGGTTATTATGCCTAAACACCTTCCTTATGACCTGTACTATAATCAAATGTATCTTCATGACTTAATTCTTCTTGGGAAGTTTAAATATGTCATAAGGGGGAAGTTAGGGTTTTGATGCTTAAGGGGGGTTTTAGGCCTTATAAGCCTAAAATGGGCATGATGACTTTAAACCACTTATAGATTCATTAGTGACTTCAAGTTCATTTTATCACTCTTTTACATCTAATTTAACCATTTTAAATCTATCATTAGTTTCTCAGACTTCCAAATTTGTCTTTTTTATCATTTAGGTTTGTCATTTCTACCTTTGGCTTAGTCTGAGTGTTTGGATTAGTTGATGCTAGAGGCTTGAGTGATTTGTGTCACCATTTCCTTACTATTAATAAATTTGGGGTCTCATTTAGGATGCACTCAAAGTCTAACAACATTTATTGAACTAGATTTCCCATAAATCTTCTCTAAAAACAACTCTATAGTCATACACACAAGCCTGTGTGTTATGGATGACCAATCAGACCTAGGAAACCTTCTCAAACTTGATCCTATTTTAGATGTTCTTAGGATTGTATGAATTACATATATTAACATGATGTCACCCTTACATATTTATTTCCACTATCATTTAAATCAACTAGACATTCCAACTAATTAGGTAGACTTATATGCACTTAGCTAACTATATATGCATATATTAGTTTGCTTATCTATCCTTTCATGTTTATATTGATTTGAAATAACATAGAATTTGTGTTCACCCCTATTATTGATCTATCTCATCTATGTATATGGAATTTCACTCCTAAATTTGGAGATAACTTATCTATGGCCCTATAGGTGATGATTTGAGGAAATGTTTGTAATTGGATTCTTTCAATAGGTCCATGGGAAAGAGAGGGATATATATAACATTTTGGGAACATCATTGGCATTATTTAAGTATCACTAATTTTCCTTAAGATATTCACTTTCACAAGAATAAAATCCTCTCTTGATTCTATCTAGTTTCAGCTATGGATGATGGTTTTGAGAAACTCCTTGAAGATTGAGATTGAAATTGACTTCTTAGTCTCTTCCATTAGAATTAAACCATGTGTCTAAACTTGACTGATTTTTATTTTCCTCATAACCTCATTAACCTTCCATGACATTGTGTAACTTTTGACCTTACTTCCATGCCTTAAACTTGGGAATGAGGTCTTAAACCTATAGTTAGTGATTATATAGTTCTCTAAGAGTTGTGATTTTGAAATACAAAGCATGTTAGGATGAGAAAATGGTTTTATAAGGTCACTACATAATAGATATCTATTGAGAGGGCTCATGTGGATTATTATACCTCACTCAATACCATTTATTATAAACTTATACACCTATATCTAAGTACTCAAAAAAACAAAGCACTTGGATCTAGTTAATTAGGCATCTTGAGGGAGAAATAGAAACCTAGGATTTCACAAAAACCTTAAACAATTTTATTAAACATTAAACCTTGCCAAAAGGCTTATGAGATAATTTAGAGTTAGTTCATAGTTTTTTGGCCTTGAGAGCAATAATGAGGCTTGTTACTTTTGAGAGTGGGTATCCTCCACATGTATACAACATATTCTAAACCTAAATAAGACACCATTCACTTTTTCTTTATCTTGAAGAAGAACTACATGAGAATGACTAGGTCATGCTTAGAACTTTGTTCCCTTATTTAACATGGTAAGTTTTTAAAATCTTAAAGGTTTTTTTTCTTATTTAATGGTGATAATGTAAGGAATTTTCTAAACCTAGAGGAATACATAGATACTTTCCATAATAAATCTTATTCTTTGTTCCTTCATGACAAAACATGAAACTTGCACATGACTACAATCTGCCAACCAAGGGGAACCATGTGTTGTTCTAAATTTTCAAGTAATATGAGAACATTATTAGATAGGGATAGAGAATTTATAATTCCTTTATATACCTTTATATGTTCTTAAGATATCACAAAAATCTTAAACTTTTGATGAATCTACCTATATATGAGCTAATGGGGTTTACAAGGGGATTAAGGCCACCTAGAGGTCTTAGTTATTATTAATAAATCTTAAGGCCCTGATCTAAAAAAAATGCCCCTAATTAAAATCCCACTACAGACCCCACCTATGGATAATATATTAGGATTTGACTCTTCCTATACAAACCATACCATCCATCTCAAGTTAGCCCTTATGAGCTTGCCAAGGGCTTGATAAAGATATTGCTACCAATTTTGCCTTTTCCTACACATTTAAAACATGAATCCTTACCTCAAGTTCTTTTAGATACATCTCACAAAGTTATTGTCATTACTTTGACCCTAACCATACTATGTGGATTTTTACAAGCCTTAAAACACTTGAAAAATATCACTTTCTAACATTTTCTTAGGTTTGAGATCTTGAAATGCTATTTTTGGGTAGGAGGAGGGAATTGAGGAGTCAAAAATCTATTCAAAATAGAGATTATGGTTGGAGGGAAGATGAAAATTCATTTTTTCACATGTGTGGGCCCCCTTGGTGGTGAAAAAAAGTATTTGACTTATAAAAGAATACCGTTTTACATATAAAACTGCTCTATAATGTAATTATGATGATATTGAGACCATTTTTATTGTATTTTACCTTTGATAATGATTTAATAGTAGCTTAGGGTCCATAATAATAATATTCCCATTGTGTGAATACCCTTTGAAGGTATTTATGTATGATCTAAAGTGAAATATCAATTGAAAGTTACCTTAAAATTTTCTAAGATACCTTTAAAAATTATAAGGATTACATAAGAATCATCTTTCCTCAAATTGGCCGTTTCTCCTAAATTCTACCCTCATTTATGCAAGATTTTAGCATGTTCAATTGAGCATATAACTGGTTATAAGTTGTAATATGTTATATCTACCTCCATGAGTTTAATTAGATCACAAGGAACACCTCAAATATTAACACATGATCATATAAATAATTATCACACAATGATATCTTGACACAATCCATAAATAGTATGAGATAAAGACATCATGAAATTTTTAATGTGACTAATTACTTGAACATTCTACCTCACTATCTATGGACAACTTACTTCCTCGTTGTCTATCAATACACTTTAAAAGACACAATAAGGTGACAAAGGCTAGGCTCAGGTGCTAATTAGGTATATGTTGACTGTTTATAATCCCAAGGGTATAAATAAGTCAATAGTTATGGCTCATGTGACTTGGAAAATTGCCATGAAATTTTCCTTGTAAGGACATGACTAGTGTATTTTGTTTTTTCCTTTAAGGTAAAGGTGTCTAGCTTCTCCTCTATAATTTGTTTTTGTATCTTAAATGTTGTCTTTGGTGGTATTATGACACATATTCTTTACACGTTTTCTTATGCTACCCTACTATATTTATAACTAATGAACACATAATAATTTGAATGTGGGTGATGATGATAATAATTAGTCAACCTTTCCTTTCAAGTCCTTTAAATAATAAATTACTCTTACCTAAGGATCCCATCTCATCACATAATCTTCAACCATTTTTTGAGAGTTTATGTGTTATCAAGAATGACAAAAACTGGGAAATTTCTTATACTCTTTCCTTCTAGTCCTAAGAGGGAGATGAGGGAAGTGAGTTTGTCTATTTTCATTTCATATTCCCTTAATAGCATGGAATATATGATAATAAATTTATTTTTTCGACAAGTTTTTCTTGAACGTAATAATGGAGACACAATGGGGATTCCAATTAGCCCTCTACCCTAATTACTATGTATGTAGGATACAACCAATAAGATCCAATTCTTAAAATTAATTTGATGATATTTTATCAAATTTGAGGCATGGGATTATCATTATTGGTCTAATATATTAATTGGTAAAATCAATTTCAAATATCTTCCATATGCTTCTAAAATTTATGAATGTGAAACTTGGAAAAAGTAATATGAATTATTTGTGGTGAATCAAGAGCACATTTGGGGTAATAAGAAAACTAAATTGTGGCACAGATAACATCCACTAGGTAAGACATCATAAAAATGCCATCCCTATTTTTAATTGATTGAGTCTTTGAATTAAATTTAAAGATATAAATTCTCCTAATGCATGGACCTAATTTTGATATAAAATAAAGGCATCCAAGGCTTGTCCGCATGAGTTATATTTGGATTTTTAAATAACCAATTCATCATGGCCATACCTAATCTCACATGAACCTTAAATAATATGATTTGTTTTTTATTGATGTCCTCTTTATTTGTCCAATTATTAGGGTTATTATACCAGTTCTTCAATACTTCTCTTATATTATGTTTTTTAATCTAGTCTAGGGACAAAACTAGAATATATATGACATTAGGCTCAAGAACCATATAGTAGGTTTGGAAGGCCATTCACAATTTTAAAGCTATGGAATTTTATTTTTTATTTGATATAATGTCACTATTTTATTTATGTAAATACCTAAAATATTTAAATAAGTCCAAGACATATAAATACTTCAAGATTCACTAATGCAAGGTGAAAATCAACATAATGCATAGCCAATAAATCATCTGAAACATTTCTATCTTCATAACTATGGATTTATCCCTCCTTTTTAGGATTCTCTCTATGAGTTATATCAAATATAGCTGAATAGTGAGGAATGACATGAGCTAATAAATATAGGTCTAGAATAATATCCATGAATATTTAGGAAGTGCCATAGGAAAAGAGAAGTTGGTTCAGAGTTTATATCAAATTATTCCTTATATTTTTCAAACTTTTAGTCTACATAAGATTATCTACTTAGATTACAATGGTAAATTTATTGCTTATGAAATGACGATCACTAGGCAATTATGGTAGTTTTTTAGTGCTTATTCATTTGAAAATTACTTCAAATTTAATTATCTTTATCATTTTGAAGCTCATAAAATATGTCACTGATAGATTTTAATATCTTTGCTTATGTGATTTGTCATTTAATATCTTTTAAGATATGTTTACATCCCTTATACCATTGATCAATTAAAATATTCATCATTTTAAATGTGGTCCAATAGTTTATATCGCCTTAGAATTAATGCAAACTTGTTAGGAATAAAACCATTATTAATATTTTCCATATTGGTGCCACATGTCAATTATTCACCAATCCACTATAATTACATGACATATATGTTTGTTTTAAATATAATTAGCTATCTTAATTGTGAAATTACAAATACTATGAAATCTAAAGAACTACAAAGTGTTAAATCTTGGAAATACCATAAATTGAAAAGTGTTAAAACCTATAAACACATAATTAAATAGTTCCTAGTAACCTCCCATTAGCTTATTGGGTGAAATGGTGTTAGTCAAGCACTGAATTGGTTCTTATAATTTCTTTAAATGTCTAATTGGTGGATTGAGTTTCATTGGGAACTAATGATTTCCTCACACCATTCATTTCTTAGCTCAACAAATTTAGTCTATAAAGAACTTAAAAATTCCAAAAACTAATATTTTATTTAATCAATGTTTGGTACCAAGTGTCCCCTAAGTTTAGGACCCAAAAACAACTAATTATAATAATTTTTTGTAATGGTAGAGACAATTCAATATTTAAGATACCATATTTACCCTCTATAAATCTTATGTAATGAAGTAGGGATGCATAGAATTGAAATTGGAATGGTTTTAATTATTTCCACAAGAGTGATTAGTCTATGGAAATACCAATTACACTTATTGATACAAATATTCAATTATTATCAAGATATGAGGAATATTTTAGAACATTGCTCCAATTTTTTTTTGAACTAGAATATAATATACCCCAACATTTTCAATCTTTTTTACTCAAATATATCTACCATGCAAATAGCTATTAAATTTACACATATTTGGCTCATAATTATCTATACTAAGGACATTTAATGATGAAGTAATTTTACATTTTGAATACCCCTATGGTGAAAAGAATACAAAACCTCTCTCCCTATTGCTCTTTAGGATTCATACATCTACTTGTCTCACACCAAATCCTACGAGAATGAGACCTTAATTAAGCAATCATGATATTTTATATCCAGCTAAAATTTTCCCATATAATCTTTTTCATTATGCTCATAATTTAGGTTGAAAATTGAAATATAATGTTTTATTTTATGTTTTTTCATTATGCAGTAAAAATAGAGAAACATTAAATTAGGATTTTCTTAGATATAAGGAAGGAAAAATACCCCATTTTTTCAATTTATATAAGAGTATCTTGAATTGGTATCTAGACACTCCATTATGGTCACTTTCATGTCAAAATTACAACATGGAATGACTTCCTATAGTTACACACACTTCAGTCTGAATTCATCTAACATACAAGTTTGAATTCCCCATGGGGCATATCTAGGTG
The DNA here is from genome assembly GCA_037957365.1 of Torreya grandis. Taxonomy (NCBI): domain Eukaryota; kingdom Viridiplantae; phylum Streptophyta; class Pinopsida; order Cupressales; family Taxaceae; genus Torreya; species Torreya grandis. The sequence continues at coordinate 3,818,608 of JARHVA010001126.1, forward strand.
GGATAGTTCACCATATTAGATCTATTAAATTAGCATTATGGTAATTTAATATGGTAAATTATTCTACTCCAATAAATTCACTAATTAATTAATACAATCAATTCCCCTTTTGTAAATCATTATTCTAATCAAATTCCCCACATTATATTAATTACATTTATTTTTTATTAATTTAATTAATAATTATTCTAATTATAATTATATGCAAATGGAAATATAATTTCCTTTCAATTAATAATTCCTCCTTTTCCTTTCAAAATTCATATTTAATCAATAAAGAATGTTGAGATCCTATGGAATATTATTTTGTGAGCAAAGATAATTAATATACAAGATTATTCTCTACCCTTAATTTTAGATATAAGATTAAGGGCCCACAATGAATCTTGTCCAATATTTTAGGGAGTATTATTGACACTTCATCTTGGAAATAATATGAAAGGAAGCCTTTGGTTATCCATGTTCTTCATTGGGAATGATTCTCCACCATTCATATTGGAAACAAGTGGAAGGGCCCACAATGACTCTCATAAATATATTATGAGGAGAATCCTCCACCCTTTATCTTGGAAAAAAGATGAAGGGCTCATATTAAATATTCCCTATTATTTTTAAAGACCATCCCCCATTCGTCATCTAGAGTAAGATGGAGGGTTCACATTAGTGATCTATGTGCACTATTGAGGACTTGTTTATGACCACTCATCTTGATTTAAATATGAAGGGTCCTCACTAATCTTAAATTACTATAAATAGACCTCATTACATTATAATTCATAATTCTCAAGATATAAAATGAATTGCTACAAATTTCTCAAGTCCCTTTGTGCATCACCTTATCTAATTCATCATCAAATTAAACTAGTCTATATATTGAATATAGATGTCTCAACATAATTGGATTTGACAAAGATAATTTGATGCTACATTCAAGTTTAATCCTATATAAATACATTTATAATGAAGGTATACATGTTTTTTATTTTAATATTATGTACTATTAGATAATATTTGTATTTTCATAAGTTCTTAAACTTAATTTTTTCATTTTATTGGTTTTTGATACACTTAATGTAAGATTAATGAAAATATAGTTTTTGAATATTCCTAATGACACATGGTGTAATCTTGGAAATATATGAGTAGTTAACAAATTTATGTGTAATAAATTGTCCAATAGATCATTGGGTCACATGGGCATGATTTAAAAAAATTAATTATTGCATAAATTATAGAAAAATGGATGTTTTGATGAAAAAAATATTATCATAATATAATTATTTTTCAAATTAAAAATGAGGGTTGAGGGTCACTTGCTATTATATAATGTAAATATATTTAAAATTTGAGGGGAACATGGATAACAACCTTGATCCATAACTAATCCAGCCTTTAAACCTCAAAATTAACAAAAGGACCCAAAACTAGAGGATAAATAATAAGAATCCCAAAAACAAGATAAGACCAAGATTACACAATGAATCTTAAAACCACAAAAATATAAGAAAATGAGAAATACACTAACATCAATACTAATATAATTATATAATAAAGTTATGATAATACCATAAAATCAATGTGTAAAATACCCCAACATTATAAATGCATCATCATCCATAGGCATAACCAATTCAAAATCCATACTAGTAATGCATGTATACAAATAAGGAGGACCATTGTAAAAAAAAAAAAATTGACTCTAACCAAAATATCTGAGTTCCAATCTCTAGAATTATATAGGCCACAACCCCCACCACACCTCACATTAGGACTACCAAAAAGAACATTATTAGAAAAATCAAACCTGAGGCTTGGGTTTGAAACACTAAAAATTATCTTACACTTAGATGGATCACCAACCAAATATCATGACCCTTTTTGAACTACATTTATTTCATTTGATGATATGGCTTAACTATGAAACTATTCGAGACATATTTATTTGGTTCACTATTGTGGTATAGTTTTAGTGATCTATGTTGATCTATTGTTATTATTAGTATTAATATTGATATACTTTTCATTATAGTATTATACACTTATGTTTAATAGGTTATTTATTATTTAGTTAAAATATGTTATTTAAATACTACTATTGCATTTATTACTTTGAGATGTCCAATACTACTAATAGTCTATTCTTTGAATATAGGGACATGTACTTGACCTAGGTTGTGCTTTAGACCTAAGCAACAAAGAAACATGGAGAAATAATGAATGAGATTGAAATAATGAATCATATGAGTAGAATTGAGTTTTGTGGTATTATTTCTTGAGTTATTGTATTTACATGATTTAAGTGATGAGTGTTACATTTTATAATTTTCCTTTCATGATTGATTAGTTTTATTTGATTTCGACTTATGTACAATCATTAATTTATTTAATGATCTCAAATTTATGACTTGCCAACTTTGTTGAGTTGTGTTAGTCTTGATATTGTTGATTTATATTCAAGTTCATAATTTTTAGTCATTTCTATGATTTATGGCTTAATGACTTATTTAATTTAACAAGGCATTTGATCATAATTTATTCTATTATCACAATCATTTTTTTTAAATGGTTGAATCTTTATATCTTATCTAGCTGTCTTGATCTATTCATATTTAAAGGACTTATATCAACCATTGTTCAATTTGGAGAAACTTGGAAACATGTTTGATTATGATCTATGACTATTTATCTATGCTTTAAAATGGATTAGTTTTAATGTTAATCCATTTTGGCATTAATTTATTATTATATCCATTTTTAGCTTAGCCTTTTTCTTAAGATTAATAGGGTCATGACTCAACTTGGGCTTATAATTAGTTAGTGATGTTTCAATGGCTATTTGAATCATGGCATTGCTCGTAATACATTATAATGGGTCGAGACACTTCCTAAAATATTTTTATATTTTATTAGGTCATTTTTTTGGCTTGGACTAGCTTTGCACCTTGGGGAGACTGTAATAATTTTTTTTGAATAGTGTACAAGGGGAATGCATTGTAGTTATTTGCATGATAAAAATTGGAATCTTAAACTATAATAAAGCATTGATCTTATCTACCATTTGAGAATCGCATATAATTTTATAGAGTTCATTTTATTTATTATTGGTCAACTGGTGTTGCTTCAAGGCATGTATGTGTGGATTTTTTTTTTTGTGTTTTATCATTGGTTTCTATATTTTAAGAACAATTAGAAGACTATGAAGGATAAAATAATCTTCCTTATTTTCCTTATCATGGTATTCAAAGTAAGTTTTATATTCAAAATTTTGGGTTGAATTATTGTGCATCTTGTGGGTTTGAATAGTTTTCTATTAATCTTAGAATGTCAATGGAATATATGCATTCAATGGTTTTATTTTGAGATAGTAATATATAAATAACCCTGTAGGTTCAAACAAATTTGTTTTGGGTTGTATTTTTTTGTATAGTAAATGGTGGACATTCATGACTCAGCCATGCAAGGAATTTGGTGTGAGTTGTGCTTATAGCTTTTGGTTTCCATTTTTATTTTGGGATATGTTATAATTATTTTGGTTAAACCATTATAGTGATGGCCATAGTTTTGGTTGGTTTGACTAGGTTTTATGCTATAAAAATCATTTTTTTGAAATAGAAACTCTAACAAGGTCATTTGGGGTTTATTTATCAATGTTATTTATTATTATTAAATCCTATTGTGATTGGTAAAGTCATGGACATGATTTAAGGATAGTAATTTATTGATCCTCCAAGTGTTGGAAAGAATCATTAGGGTTTTGAGTAAAAATAATATAATATTAATATTTATTTTCATTTATTATGATGAATGTATTTTAGTGTAATGACTTATTCATTATGAGTTGACTCAATTTTATGTTGTTTGGATTATTTATATGATTTTGATCATGATATTATATTTTAATTTAATTCATTATGAGTTGAATTATGTTTTAGGAGTTGTGATCATTTGACTATTTTATCATTATGATTTTGATTATATCATTATAGTTGTTTAATGATGATGTAATCTTTTTATATATCTAGGAAGGTCTATTTTGGTCAAACTTTAACCCATAACTGTATGTAGGGTTTTTGAATTTTAATTTTTCGCTGGCTAAATATGTTATTTTCTTTTTATGTGTTTTTATGTTTAACTCATTTATATCTACTAAATTATTATTTTAGGATGACTTCATGGTAAAAGCATGTCAAAGATTTACAAGCCATAATCTATTCTTTGATTAAAATATGGATAATAAATCATAAAGCTCTGGAGGATGAGTAAAAGTCATAATCACGTACCATGTTAATGGATAATAGTGATAAGGATTAGGGATGTGTTTCTCATTTGTTTATGTTGTTCAAATTATTTTTCTATGTCAAGATCAATATGTTTCATCTATCATTTTTCCAGCATTTATCCATTTTCCTAATCTTTATCTAATTAATTGTTGGGGTAGTCTAGGACCACTTATGGTTGGAATCATTAGGACTGATGAGGTAGGTTTAGCTTCATTATATTTCATGCAAAATATTTTTGATATACTTGGTATTGATCATTATGTTTTATTTTATGATAAGAAATGAATTTAATTGTTTATGTAGTTAAATCCATTTATTATTTTGACATATGGTACAAGTTAATGTGAAGCTTATATTTCATATTTAGATTAAACATATAAGATTGATATTTCATTATGATCTTATCTTTGAAGTATAAAATTATTATTTTAATTATTGTTGGGATATGGAATTTTATAAGTTCATTGAGATGTTTAAAGATTGTGAACTTTAGATGCAAATCCTAATTACCACATACATCTAGTTATTTTTATCAAATTAATTAGACTTATAAGGAACTCCCTTAGCTGAATGCTTCAACCTTAAAAAACTATTGCATGGTATTTAAATGTAGTAGTGGTTAATTAGATATTTCATAAATAGTTATTCATATTTTGTTTTAAATTTGTTTTGACTATTTTAACATTGATTAATTATAAGAATCATATTATTAAACTAATTGGATGTTTAAACTTGTATCTAAATGCTTAGAACTCAATTATAAGAGCTACTTGTGTTATTATATAAAAACCTTTTTCGATGAAATTGAGATTAAGAGGTTTGGAAAATTAATATTTTTATGTTTAAGATATGTTTATTATAATCTCAATTTGAAATTAAAAATTTAAGTTTATTCTAAGAAATTTAGATTAGGTTATATTTATGCTTGATGATTTGAGAAATGTTGTTAACCAAGTAAAATAAATTATGTTTATAATTTTAACAAATTATTATATGTGACTTATAATATTAGGTCTAAAATAGCTTTTTAATTACCTTAATTTATTCAAATCTCCATGGAGGAGATGGACAATTTCATAGGAGTTGCTGAGACTTTTAAGGAAGATATTAAGTCAATAATATTCTTTTGATTAATAAGATGTAATTTATTTTTAATTATAATGTGGTGTCTTAAAGATTATATATGTATATTGATATTTATGTTATCACATCAAGGTGGTGGTTGTGAAAATCATTTATCAGGATTAAAAAAAATTATAAAGTATCATAAAGTTGTATAATTCTTCCAAGGATTAATAAAAGGTGATAATTATAATTGAAATTATTGTATCACTATTAAAGTGTAAAGGACTATTTTTGATAGTTCCTTATAAGATCTTGAAATTAGGTTACAATTAGAGATATGCAAATATTACACATATGATGATGTAACTTGGCAAATAAGTTAAGTCTTTAAATACTTTAATAACAATGATTAGTCCAAATCAAGGAATTTTGTGTTATAAGATCAAGTAGTTTATATTACAAATGATCATTAGAGTGTAACAAGATAAACTATATTTTTATATGTGAAATTAAATGTATAACCTGATAATTAATCTCAGGTCATAAACCTAAGATGATATGGTTAATTCTCTTAAAAATGAATCTAAAAGTAAATTTAGTATACATACATTGGTTTTTAGAACTAAATTGAAGTACTGGGACTCTTGAACTCATAATGAAAAATATTGAGATCAAATGATAATATTGCATTGATGTTTTAACTCATATTTATCCTGACACGGGTCTGTATTGACCCTATGCTTGTGCCTAACTCTACCTTTTAAATTGGTTAGATGTTCTTAAATGGAACATAAGCATGGTTATTAAAACATATCAAAGGATTGATAGTTGTGTTTGTACCTTAGGCATCTAATGTAAATTTATCACTATAATTGATTATGGATTTCTCAAGGTGATGCAAGTCTTTCCATTGATTTTTGAAGTAGTCTTTTTTTATTGCGCTTTTCCTATTGCTTGTGAAGGTAGATCTTTCATAAGTAAGATTAGTATGATGATTCTTATGTTAAATTTTTTTTAATTTTTTCCTTTTTTTGATAAAATTTTGATGAATTAACCAATGGGGTACTGGCTATTCTATAGACTATACATGTACTCAGGTAAGGGCATAAATCAGTAATTGCTCCACTAGAAAGGCCTTAATGAAGTATGTGGATAGGAGTGAGTATAAAATATGGAGAATAAATCATAAAGCTCTGGAGGATGAGTAAAATTCATAATCATGTACCATGTTAATGGATAATAGTGATAAGGATTAGTTATGTGTCTCATTTATTTATGTTGTTTAAATTGTTTTTCTATGTCAAGATCAATATGTTTCATCTATCATTTTTATATCATTTATCCATTTGCCTAATCTATATCTAATTTATGGTTGGATTAGTCTAGTACCACTTATGGTTGGAATCATTAGGAATGATGAGTTAGGTTTAGCTTCATTATATTGCATGAAAAATATTGTTGATATACTTGGTATTCATCATTATGTTTTAGTTTATGATAGTAAATGAATTTAATTGTTTATGTAGTTAACTCCATTTATTATTTTGACATATGGTACAAGTTAATGTGAAGCTTATCTTTCATATTTAGATTAAACATATAAGATTGATATTTCATTATGATTTTATCTTTGAAGTATAAAATTATTATTTTTATTATTGTTGGGATATGGAATTTTATAAGTTCATTGAGATGTTTAAATATTGTGAACTTTAGATGCAAATCCTAATTACTACATACATCTAGTTATTTTTATCAAATTAATTAGACTTATAAGGAACTCCCTTAGCTGAATGCTTCAACCTTAAAAAACTATTACATGTTACTTAAATGTAGTAGTGGTTAATTAGTTATTTCATAAATAGTTATTCATATTTTGTTTTAAATTTGTTTTGACTATTTTAACATTGATTAATTATAAGGATCATATTATTGAACTAATTGGATGTTTAAACTTGTATCTAAATGCTTATAACTCAATTATATGAGCTACTTGTGTTATTATATAAAAACCTTTTTGATGAAATTGAGATCAACAGGTTTGGAAAATTAATATTTTTATGTTTAAGATATATTTATTATAATCTCAATTTCAAATTAAAAATTTAAGTTTATTCTAAGAAATTTAGATTAGGTTATATTTAAGCTTGATGATTTGAGAAATGTTGTTAACCAAGTAAAATAGATTATGTTTATAATTTTAACAAATTATTATTTGTGACTTATAATATTAGTTCTAAAATAACTTTTTAATTACCTTAATTTATTCAAATCTCCATGGAGGAGATGGACAATTTCATAGGAGTTGCTGAGACTTTTAAGGAAGATATTAAGTCAATAATATTCTTTCGATTAATAAGATGTAATTTATTTTTAATTATAATGTGGTGTCTTAAAGATTCTATATGTATATTGATACTTATATTATCACATGAAGGTGGTGGTTGTTGTGAAAATCATTTATAAGGATAAAAAAAATTATAAAGTATCTTAAAGTTGTATAATTCTTCCAAAGATTAATAGAAGGTAATAATTATAATTAAAATTATTGTATCACTATTAAAGTGTAAAGAACTATTTTTGATAGTTCCTTATAAGATCTTTAAATTAGGTTACAATTAGAGATATGTAAATATTACACATATGATTAAGTAACTTGGCAAATAAGTTAAGTCTTTAAATACTTTAATAACAGTGATTAGTCCAAATCAAGGCATTTTGTGTTATAGGATCAAGTAGTTTATATTGAAAATGATCATTAGAGTGTGACAAGATAAACTATATTTTTATATGTGAAACTAAATGTATAACCTGATAATTAATCTAACGTCATAAACCTAAGATGATAGGGTTAATTGTCTTAAAAATGAATCTAAAAGTAAATCTAGTATACATACATTGGTTCGTAGAACTAAATAGAAGTATTGACCCTATGCTTGTGCCTAACTCTACCTTGTAAATTGGTAAGCTGTTCTTAAATGGAACATAAGCATGGTAATTGAAATGTATCAAAGGATTGATAATTGTGTTTGAACCTTAGGCATCTAATGAAAATTTAGTAATATAATTGATTATGGATTTCTCAAGGTGATGCAAGTCTTTGCATTGATTTTTGAAATAGTCTTTTTTATTGAGATTTTCCTACTACTTGTGAATTGGTAGATCTTTCATAAGTAAGATTAGTATGATGATTCTTATGTTAAATATATTTTTATCTCTTCCTTTGTTTGATAAATTTTTTATGAATTAACCAATGGGGTATTGGCTATTCTATAGACTATACAGGTACTCACGTAAGGGCATAAATCAATAATTGTTCCACTGGAAAGGCCTTAATGAAGTATGTGGATAGGAATGATTAGGTATGAAAACACTAACCAACTTATATCTTAATCTTAAGTGGTTGAAATTATTTCTAATCAATTAATTTAAGAGTTATGTACTTGGTCTAATTTTTATGTTAGCTTTAAGACAACTATGTATCTCATTACATTTTTTCATTCTAAAATCTAGTTGAAACTTTATATCGCACATGTTGTTTAAAAATAAATAGTTGTGAAATATTGGTATCAAATAAAAATTTAATGATATAGGAAAATTTGGGGAGTGATTCTATGTGTTTTCCTAATAATTTTTTTATTTCACCATAGGATGGTGAGAATAAGATATGGAATAGTAGATAATAACCCAAGGAATGTTAACCCTGGTAGAGGTAGAGGTCTAGGAAAATGTAGTAGGGCCAATATTACTAAAATATAATGTCCTCTAAATAATACTAGTAATAACATTGAATGCCCTAGCCTAAGGAAAATAATCCTAGTGTTAACCATGAAGTAGTTTTGAATTGAATTATGACTACATTAAATTCACTTCAAAGTAAACTAGACACCCAAGAATAAAGTGTGAAAAATTTATTAGGTGTTCCATCTAATGAACATTAAATTAGAGAAGAAGGGAAATTTGGTGAGTAATAACTTAAAAATAAACCTATTAATGTGGTTGATCATATCATTAAGGAGTTGAAAAGGTTACCTCCACCAACCTTTTCAAGTAAGGAATCGAGTGATGCAATTGATGCATTGTTAGTAGACCTATAGGTGCATTTTAATATACATAACATGTCCTCCAATGTGAAGGTAAGAGTGGTTGTTTATAAATTAGTAGGATTTGTATCTCTTTGGTAGAACCATATTTATGATCTCAAAGGTTATTAGCCAATGACTCTTACTTGGTCTACCTTTGAAAGGCAGTTTAGGAAGATGTATACTAGATATAATTTCAAAGAAGAGAAAATAATTGATTTTCGATTGTTAAAACAAGAAAATATTCTTATGATCAAGTATGAAAATAATTTTTTAAATCTATTGTGTCATATTAACTACATGCATGATGAAGATACTAAATTCACAAAGTTTAAGTTGGGTTTGAAAAAGATTTTGATGCATGATGTTAATATCATAAATACTAAGACTCTAACTTCTATTATGGAATCAACACATTGAGTAGAAGAGAAAGATAAGGCTCTTTAAAATGTGAGACAAGATTTTCAATAGAATAGGTAGTAATCTAAGAATAAGAATATATCCCTTTCACCTAAGAATTTCAATAAATTTGACTTAAACCATATAATTATTAGGATTATGAGTGGTTTAAACAATATTTAAGGATAAATTAAGAAATTTAAGAATATAAAATCTTTTATATCTACAAATTTTATAATAAATTAGACTCAAAGTGGTTAAAAAACTTTCTAATGAAGTCATTGATGACATATATACTTGGTCTAGTTCTTGTATTCACTAAGACACAATTATGGATCTCATTACATGTTTTCATGATAAACTTTAGTTGAAAATTTATATCATATATGTTTCATTATTTAATAAAAGAATTTGTTGTGAATATCCACTGGAGGAAATACCATTTTGATAACACCACAAAGGACTGTAGTATGTTTGGATTATGATGATAACCACTACCACAAGGATTATTCTAAGTTAAAATCTAGACAATCAGCTAACCATAGAGTGTATGTAGTTATGGATAATAAAAATAGAAATTTCCAATCAATGCCAATTTAAATCAAAGTAAAATAATTGTTTTTTAATTTCAATTCTATTTGATTTAGGAATAACTAATAGTTTTGTGAATGTTACGTGGTTTGAGAGAGTGATCTTAGAATTAGGAAAATTTTAGACCCAAGTTGATCTATTTATATCCCCTCTTAGATATTTTGATATCATCTTAGACATGGATTGTTTAAAACAACATAATTTAATTTTGGTTTGTTGGAGAAAAATTATTTATTGTTGTAATGACTTGGGAAAACTTGTAGAAACTCAAGGTTTGCTGAAAACAAAATTACACAAACTATTATTGTATTTCTAGTTGAAGAAAGTAGTGCATAAGAGCCATAAATTGTATGTTATATAGATGTAAGAAACAACACCTATAAAAAAATCAACATTTAAAGAATTTTTGTGTTTACAAGAATTTTATGATGTTTTTCCATAAAAACTATCTCGTTTGCCTCTTAGATGTGAATTTGATTTTTCTATTGATATAATGACAAGGGTAGACCCTACATCTAAAATTCCTCATTATATGAATGCATAGTATTTGAAATATCTCAAATATCAACTACTACTTATTGAGCTTGTTTGGAATTTGAAATGTGAATAAACTTTCCTAAATCTTAAAGAAATACTAACATTGGCACCTATAATTATTGTACTATATCCAAATGGAAATTTTGAAATATAGGTTGATGCATCCAAAGAAGGCTTGGGTGGCTTGTTAACTCATGATGGTTTATTTGTGGCTTATGAGTCATGGAAACTTAAGGACCATAAGAAGAATTACACAAATCATGACCCTGAGCTTGCTACCATTGTCCATGTTTTGAAGAAATGGAAACACTTTTTATTAGGTGAGAATTTTAATGTAAATTCTGATTATTAAAACCTAGAATACTTGTTTTTGTAGGATGATTTGAATGTGTGCCAATGTAGATGGATGGAATGTTTAAGTACTTTTGATACGAACATTTCATATGTGAAAGGTAAGGAGAATCAAGTTGTTGATGCACTTAGATGAAAAATGTATTTAATTGGCTTATATGTTCTATATAATAATTTTAGAATTAAAATATTAGAAAAACAACATTATAATAATTTTTTCCAAGCTATAAGTGTAAATTTGGTTGAGTCACCTATTGAATTTTTTTTTTGAATTTTCTATTGATTTTGATGGTTTAATCAAACATAAAAATAGAATTTATGTAATTCATTATGGTGATTTAAGGAATATTTTGTCAAAATAATAATATGTAGTACCTCATTTTGATCATCCAGGTGTCACAAATATGACACATAAGATTAAAAGGCTATATTATTGGCTTGGGATAAAACATAAAATTTTTGAATTTGTTATAAGTTGTTTGGAATATTAATGTGTGAAAGTTAAAAATTTCCATCCAAGAGGACTATATTACCCTCATGATGTACCATGAGGTAAGTTGGCTATGATTTCTTCTGATTTCATACCTAGTTTTCTAAAATCTAAAATAAAACATGATACTATTCTAGTTGTGATAGATAAATTCATTAAATTTGGTCATTTCATTGCTAGAAACTTAATTGATGATGTGTATATATTTGATTCATGATTTTTGAAATAAATAGTATGGCTGCATGGCATTCATAAATTTATTATTCCAAATAGAGACAAACTATTTAATTTAAGGTTTTGGAAAACTTTGGCTGCTAATTTTGGTACAAAGTTAAATTATAGATCGTCTTATCACCTATAAATAGATGGTTTGACTGAAAGATTAAATTAGATCAATGAAGATATGTTTAGAATGTATGTGATGGGCCAACAAGTTAAATGGGAAGATTATTTACACTTAGTTGAATTTTATTATAATAACATGTACCTTTCTATGATTAAAATGGATCCTTTCAAAGCTTTGTATGGATGCACATGTAGACCTCCACTTGGTTGGGAATGTTTAGAAAATAGGATTATTATTGGTCCTAATATTTTGTAGTAGTATGATAGGTAAATGGAAACTATAAGGCAAAAATTAAAGGATGACTCTAATAGGAAAAAGATTTATGATGAATAAAATAGGTCACCACATGAATTCAAGGTAGGAAATAAGGCCTTTATATGCATTAGACCACAAAAAAGTCTTTTTAAGTTTGGAAAGTATTCCAAATTAGTTCTATGGTTTGTAAGACCCTTTGAGATTTTGGATAAAATTAGTCCTATTACCTATCAGATAGCCTTTCCTCCTTATCTTAGATTCATGATGTTTATCATGTTACCTTATTGAGAAAGTATATTTTTAATAATTTTCATGTTTTGGATTAGATTCATATTCAAGTTCAGAGGAGGAAAAGATACAATGGGATCTAGTGAAGATCCTAGATCATCATAGTGTTAAACTGAGAAATCATGAGATTCTCTAAGTGTTGATTTAATGGGATCCTTTGTCATAAATAAGTACTACTTGGGAAGATGGGAGTCTTTTCAAGTAGCATTATCCCTAGCTATTTTGATCATCGAGATGACTCTTTTCTAATTGGGGAAGGATGTCATGACCATGTTTGACCTACATTTATTTCACCTATTGATATAGTTTAGTTGTGAAACCATTTAGGACACATTTGTTTGGTTTAATTTAATGTTATAATTTTGGTGATTTATGTTGATCCATTATTATTGTTGTTAATATTTTTATTGATATACTTTTCATTATAGCATTGTATTTTTATACTTAATGGGTTATTGATTTATTATTCAATTCATATATGATATTTAAATTCTGTTATTGAGTTTATTACTTTGAGATGTCTAGATATTGGTGATAGTCTATTCTTTGACTACAATGACATGTGCTTGAGCTAAGTTATGTTTATACTTATGTAGTACAAAAACATGGATAAATAATGAATGAGATCAAAATAGTGAATCCTATGAGCAAAACTGAGCTTGGTGGTATTATTTCTTGAGTCATTTTATTTACATGATTTATGTATTGAGTGTTATCATTTTTAAATTCACTTTCATGATTGATTAGTTTTAATCATTTTTGACTTGTGTACAATCATTACTTTACTTAATGATCTTAACCTTGTGACTTATCAACTTTTCTTATTCGTGTTATTCTTGTGACTTTTGATTAGTAATTAAGGTAATCATTTTTATTCATTATTATTTTTTATGACTTAATGAATTTGATGGGGCATTCAGTCACAATTGTCTCTTGTGTTAGAGTTATTTTTTTAAATGGTTGACTCTTTATATATTGTTTAGTTTTCTTGATTTGTTCATATTTAAAGGACTTATGTCAACCATTATTGTTGTTGAAGACTCATGGAAACATGTTGTAGTCATTTTTATTCATTATTGTTTTTTATGGCTTAATGACTTTGATGGGGCATTCGATCATAAGTGTCTCTTGTGTCAGAGTCATTTTTTTAAATGATTGACATTTTATATATTGTTTGGTTTACTTGATTTGTTCATATTTAAAGGACTTATATCAAACATTTTTGTGGTTGAAGACACATGGAAAAATGTTTTATTATGATCTATGACTATTTTTCTATGAATTAAAAGGCCTTAATTTTAATGTTAATCTCTTTTAGCATTCATTCATTGTTATAGCCACATCTTGGCTTGGCCTTTTGATGAGTATTGATAGGGTCATGACCCACCTTATAGTTTAGTATTAGTTAGTGATGTTTTTTTGGCCATTTAACTTTAAATTAATGGCATTGGATCTTAATATAATAAAATAGGTTGAGACTCTTCCTAAAATAGTTTTAGGTTTTATTTGGTCATTGTTTGTATTTCACTTTAAAGAGATCTACACCATAGGGAGACTCTACCAAAAAAAATGGCATGGTAGCCAAGGGGAATGCATTTAAGTTTATTACTTAGAAAAAATGAGAGAATACTAAACTACATTAAATTATTGATCTTATCAACCATATGAGTGTTGATTATATTTTTTGGGTTTCATATTATTTATTATGGGTCCACTGGTGTTATTTTGAGGCATGTATGTGTGGATTCATTGTGTGTTTTGGCATTGGTTTTTGGATTTTGAGAACCATTAAAAGACTATGAAGGAGAAAAACAACTTCCTTCTTTGCCTTATCATAATATTCAAAGTTCTATATTTTAAATTATGGGTTAAAATGTTGTGCATCTTGTGGGTTCAAATGCTTTTATTTTAAGCTGAGAATGTTAGTTCAAATATATTTATTTTGAGTTGGTTATATAGAAAGAACCTTTTAGGTTTGAATAAATTTATTTTTAGTTTTATTTTTTGTATAATAAATGACAACCATTCATGGCTCAGCCATGCAAATAATTTGGTGTGATGTGTGATTATAGGTTTTGATATCCATTTTTTTATGGGATGTTTTATCATTATTTTAGTTAATCCATTGTTGTGATGGCCATGGTTGTGCTTGGTTTTACTAGGTTTTTTGTTGGTGAAATCATTTTTTTTGAATTTGAAGTCACTTAGGGTTTTCTTGGCAATGTTATATGTTATCATTAAACTCTATTATGTTGGTAAAGTTGCTACCATGATCTGGGGGAAATTACATATTGATCCTCCAAGTGTTGGACAAAATCAATAGGGTTTTGAGGAAAAATAATATTTTATTATTATTTATTTTCATTGATTGTGTTGAATGTATTTTGGTGTAGTAGTTTATTCATTAAGAGCTGACCTGATTTTATATTGTTTGTATTATTTGTATTATTTTGATCATGATGTTATATTTTATTTTAAGTCATTAAGAGTTGACTTATGTTTTCAGAGTCATGATCAGTTGACAATTTTATCATTATATTTTTGGTTATATTATTATAATTATTTAATGATGTTAATTTTTTTTATATATCTAGTAAAGTATATTTAAATCAAACTTTGACCCATATATTTATTTAGGGTTTTTAAATTATCATTTTTTGGTTGAAGCTTTTATTTTCTTTTAATTATTTTTTATGTTTAATACATTAATATTTATTAAATTATTACTTGAGGATGACTTCATGGTAAATGCATGTCAAATATTTACAAGCCATATTATACTATTTGAATATAATATGGATCATTAATCATAAAGATTTGGAGGATGACATGTAGTTGTAATCATGTACAAAGTTAATGGATCTTGGTGAGATGGATTAATGACACGTGTTTCATTTATTTCTATTACATAAAATATTTATTTTGTCAAGCTCAGCACATTTCATTTGTATTTTTTCCACTATTTATCTACTTCCTTTATCCATATCCAATTGATGGTTGGGGTGGTCTAGGGACACTTATGGTTGGGCTCATTAGGACTAGAGAGGCATGTTTAACTTCATTGGATTGTGTGTGAAGGATTATTGATATACTTTGTCTTCACTATCAAGCTTTGTTTTATGATAATAATCGAATCAAATTATTTATGTAATTAACTCCATTTATTATTTTGACATATGTTTTAAGTTATTGTGAGGCTTATCTTTCATATTTAGATTAAACATGTAATATTGATCTTTGATTATGATTTTATCTTTAGAGTATCAAATTATTATTTTTATTATTATTGGGATATGGACTTTTATAATTTCATGGAGACATTTGAAAGATTGTGAACTTTAGATGCAAATAATAATTACTAATTATAGCTAGTTATTTTTATTAAAGTAATTAGATGTTTAAGGAACTCCCTTAGCTAAATTATTAAACCTTAAAAGGTTGTTACATGATATCAAAATGTAGTAGTGGTTCATTATTTGTTTTATAAATAAATATCAATAACTTATTTCCAAGTTATTCTAACTATTTTAACATTGATTAATTACAAAGATCATATTATTAAACTAATTAGATGTTAAGACTTGTATCTAAGTGATTAGAACTCAGTTGTATGAGATACTTGTCTTGTTATATGTGAACCCTTTTGGATGAAATTAAGATTAAGAGGATTGGAAAATTAATATATGTATGTTTAAGATATATTGATTATAATCTAAATTTCATTCTAAGAAATTTAGATTGGGTTATCTTTATGCTTTTTGAATTGATAAATGTTGTTAACCAAGTAAAATAAATTATTTTGATCATTTTAACAAATTATTATGATTTGACTTATAATCCTGGTCTAAAATAAATTTTTAATTACCTTAATCTATTTGAATCTCCATGGAAGAGATGGATAATTTCATAAGAGTTGTTGAGACATTTAAGGAATATATTAAGTCAATAACCTTATATGGATTAATAAGATAAAATTCTTTTGTAATTATAATGTGGTGTCTTAAAGAGTCTATAAGTATCTTGAGACTTATGTTATCACATGAAGGTTGTTTTTTTAGAAAATACTTGATAAGAATTAAAAATATATATTTATAAAGTATCTTAAAGTTGTACAAATCTTATAAAGATTAATAGAAGGTAATCATTATAATTGAAACTATTGTATCATTATTGAAGTGTAATGGACTATTTTGGACAACTCCTTATAAGCTCTTGAAATTAAGTTATGATTAAATATATGTAAATGTTGCACATATGATGAAGTAACTTGGGAAATAATTTAAGTCTTTAAATGCTTTAATAATAATTATTAGTCCAAATTGAGTCATTTTGTGTTAGAGGATCAAGTGATTTACACTGGAAATGATCAGTGGAATGTAATAAGATAAAAAATATTATTATATGTGAGTTAAAATGTATGACCTAAAGTTTAAGAAATAGGTTATAATTAATATAAGGTCATGAGCCTAAAATGATATGGCTGATTCTCTTAAGAATGAATCTAAAATTAAATCTAGTATACATATATTGGTTCTTGGAACTAAATAAAAGGATTGAGACTTTTTAACTCATAAAAAAAATATTGAAATAAAAGGATAATATTGTATTGATGTTTTAACTCCTATTTATCCTTATATAGGTATGTATTTACCATATGTTTGTGCCTAAGTCTACCTTGTAAATTGGTAAGATGTTCCAAAAAATAACATAAGCATGGTTGTTGAAACATCTCAAAGGATTTATCATTATGCATGTACCTTGGGCATATAATGGCAATTTAGTACTTTAATTGATTGTGAATTTAATAATGTGATCTAAGTATTTTCACTGATTTTGGAAATAATCCTTTTCATTGAGCTTTACTTGTTTCTTGTGAATTGGTAGATCCTTCTTAAGTAAGATTAGTATGATGATTATTGTATTGAATATGTTTTTCTCTCTACCTTTATTCCCTAAATATTTTGTGAATTAGCCAATGAGGTATTATTTTTTATATAACCTATACAATTACTTGAGTAATGGAAGGCCATAATGAAATATGTAGATAGGATTGAATGGGTATGACCACACTAACCCACTTCTATCTAAATACTAAGTAGTTAAAACACTTCATAATGAAGTCATTGATGAGTTATGTTCTTTGTCTAGTTTTTATGTTGTTTATAACATAGCTATGGATATTATTACATGTTTATGTGCTAAACTCTAGTTGAAAATTCATACTATAGATGTTGTTTCATTATTTAAATAAAATAGTTTTGAAACTAAAATCAGTTGACAAGTCTCATGGGAACCTCATTTTGGATGAGGGATGTAAACTCCAGAAGAAGAGTCCTCATAATTAGCTTCCCTAAGTCTAAAACTAAAGATATTAGATGTAGATAAGATTAAATCTGAGGAACCTTAACAACATGTATAAATACAAGAATGCCTATCATACTAGTCCCCTTCGAGTAAAAATGGATATCAAAAGAAAACACACACTTTTTAACTAGTAAATTCATATAATTTATTTTAATTTATAAAGTCATGATGTAGGTAGCATCCCACTAGGGTGTATAACATCATCCACACTAAAGGTACTTATGCAGCTTAAATTTGTCATATCCTCACATGTGCATCCCCTCAACTCAGTGGGGAAAATTTTGATTCAACTAATCTACATTCATTTCAATGTAAGGGGGTTTAATTATTTTTTTATGTCTTTATTGGTAATTCCCTCCCATTTTAGCCTTTGCTAGTTTGGTTGCATCCATAACTTTCAACTCCCCCACTCTAACTCTATGATTATAGCACCCATGGGTGGTGATAGAAACCACTTAGAACCCACATCAAGAAAAGAGGTCCATGAGAAAAATAAGGCCTAAAATAAACTCAAGAAGGAGGTCTTATAGAGTTTATAGAACACATTACTAAACATAATGTCATGGTTGCCAAAAACTTCATCATGGCATCGACTAAATGGATGGTCACCATGTGAGGCATCAACATTAATGTCTTAGAAGAATTGATTGGTGATGCTATGTGTGTGTATTGTGTAGGTACCAAAGATTTTAAAGACTAGTCAAAGAATTAAGAATCCCTATAGTGATTCTTTATAATGAATGATTTTGTATAGATAGATAATAAAGGGTTCCCTCAAGCTGACATCTTACATTACTAGCCTGAAGTCTACCTTTAGATCATGGGGTACATAACTCTAAAAGGTAATTACATTTTAATATTTTCAGACCATTTCCTACTCCTAAATCACTTCATTGGGTTTAAAATTAGTCTTCCATATTTCCTACTCAAGTCCCTAGAAATTATTATTTTATTCAACCAAGTTAATGATATAAACCCATCCTCCATCAAGGTCTTATCCTCTCACTTGTTAAACATGATCAAACATTTTTAGGTTAGAAGGTCCCCCCAAGGGATCCTCTTCTAAGGAGGACTTATAGGAGGACTCCCTAGTGGAGGACCCTATTGAGGGCTCCCACCTACCCTCTAAATGCTCCCCCTAAAATAGTTTTTCCCAGTCCCCCCTGATGACCTTCCTCTTAAATTGTTATTTATCCCAAAGCCTAAACCCATTGAAATTGGGTCTCTTCCAAATTTATCTTGGAAAGGTAAGGCCATAGTGATGGAAGAATTGGGAAAGAATACATAATTGCTAGAAAATTTCAACTCAAGGGTTCAACATGTAGGGTTTAGCTTGGCTAAGATTATCTAAGATTAAAATTAACTTCATTGGGTGGTTGAGGCTACTATATAGACATTTGTCCACTCTATTTAGCCCCAATAATGCTTTGTTATGAAATCTTCCAGGGTCCTTAAATCCCCTCATCTAGGCTCCCTTATGGGAGTCCCCCCTAAAAAAACCCCTTTGTAGGTTAAAATCAAGAAGCAACCCAGAATGATGTTCTCAGGGGAAGTGATTAAAGGCCCCAAGAATGATACTCATGCTAAGGTTTAAAAAGACAAACCCATAATCCTAGTGAAGGATAGTATTATTTCTAAAGACACTCAGGAGGTAATTTCCTCCTAGATGAATTTTAGTTTTCTATTTCTTATTTTCATTCTAAGTAATATTTTTTAATTTTTCTCCTTTTATCCCTAGTTGGCCTATTAAAACTATTGTAACTCACTCTCATGGTTCTAGGTCCATGTAAAACTTGATGTTTACCATATCAAATAAAAAAATTTAATTTACAAAGTTAAAGAGTAGAGGACATTTTAAAATGTAGGCACAGGATATTCGAGATCATATAGGTTGAAAAGAGTAATGATATTCTCTTTCACAATATTTTTATTTGATCTAATATTCTGTAGGTGGCCAAAAAAATTATCCAACTTCATTTACTGACTCTCTAATTCCCATAGCATAGAGGGTAATGAATCCCCATTGCTTTATCCCATAAAAAACAAATAAAGGGATAATCCAACATAAAACCTTCTAATGATTTTACTAAATCATGTTATAATTTAGGGTATATAAATTTTACCATCACCAAACAAGTAGCCTCCTTATCATAGAGAATCCAAATACAATTGAATTTGAAAGTATAAACCACCCTTGAATTTACCTTGCATCTATATAGATACTAAATAACACTTTCAACTATAATCTACTTCATGGCATTGAAGACCAAACTAGAAGGTATGTAAAATATGACCTACAACCTACACTTGGTTACTTCACCTGAGAAGGTCATTTCCCTGGTAGTTGATTTAATGTAAAGGAGAGACTCCATAATATATATCTCTAAATCCTAATTTAACACCTTCTCCATTCTAAGCCAATAGATGATTAAACAAGAAGGGAACAAAGGGTCAATTATATTGTATGTAATAGATTCGTGAACATCTAGGCATGGACAAGAGACCATGTTGCATAGTCATCCCCTACTTTGGTATATTAATCTTAAATTTATCACATATATAATATTCAATCATAATATTTAATTCATCAAAATTATTTTAAAATATTCTCCCAATTTAAAAACATTATACGATCATCTACAAATATTTCGTATAATTTATTTACATTAATTAAATTCCAAATTAATATATATTATCTAGGAGTTATATGTATATTATGGACTAAAAAAAATTAAAAATAATTTGTCTAAAGATATGAGGATAGTGAATAATAACATTTTAAAATATCTAAAATCATACTTCTATATGACAATCTAGACTAATTAATACATGTAAACAATTTAATCATTTAAATAATTGAATGTTACTATCAACAATTTAATTAGATGTTTAATTTTATTTTAGGTATTTTAGAGAAAACTTCATGAATAATCATTACGTATTTTAATTATAATAATTAAATTAAAATTATAAAACATGAAAGAAAAGATTAATTTTTATTTATGGAATTATTTATATTTGACATAAAATTTGGTGACTATTAATCATATAATTAAATGTCCATTTTTTAAATTTAATATACGAAATTATAAATTGATATGGCATGTCGATTCATGTAAGGTTATTATGTGTATGGTTAATTTATGAATTTATATTTAAAATGATTATGAAAAATAAATAAAGTGACATAAGAAAAATTTTCAACTAGTCTTGGTGAATATTTGAATAATCTTTTAAATTTATTGAATAATAAAATTATTGCAATTATTATATTGATATAAATGGAATATTCCATGAAAACATGTAAAGGATTATTATTTAATTTTTAGAATCTAAACTTTAGAATTGTCAAATTGATATGTCTTGTCAAAGGATCTCATTGGATAAAGTAGAAAAACTATTTGGTCAAATGAAACATAGTACCATGCTTTGGTAGGTACTAGTAATAAATTAACCCATTCTTAAATGTGGCCCTATTCCCATGTCTCTAATGGTAAATTTTTATTGGTGGAGAATATTGGAAGGGATTTTTTTTGTTTAAGGTTTAATTTTTTTTATTTTTAATTAATGCCAACACAACTACATTAGAAAGAAATATTTGAGCCAATTATGAACAAAAATTCATTTCAAAATTCTATAATAAAACCCTAAATAATATTATAATAGTTTTGCATGCCAAAATTCATAGCATTATAATAATAATTGAAACCAATCAATGTGATTGAATAATAATATAAATGATTAGATATTATGTGGATAATATGTGAAATGAAACACTTTATTACATTTATATTAATATAATTTATAGATTTATTTTTATCTCACCTTGAGGTTTATTATGAATCTTTTTAATGATATGATACGGTTTTATATATTTGATTTTATCTCACATCACTTATTCTTTTTTACTATAACATAGATGTCTCTTATATTTTGAGAGGATGACCAAGTGGATTTATTTTCAAAAGGAACCAAAGGTGTATAGTGGAGAGTACATCTAATTAGGAATAAAATACATTACAAAGACATGGTAATATGACTTGTTGTTATCATTTTTAACATGTTATTGGATGGAAAAGTAAAATTACCCTTTTTATTTGATGAATTTGTAATGTTGGTAGATATCATAAATAAAATATACTACATTTCCTAGGAAGAGATGGAATTGTCAAATCCCACCAATTCTTCAATTGAAAAAATTCATAGTGATCACATAAATAAGACTTAGAGTATGATGAAAGTAGATGGATATTGTAGTGATGACACATAAAAACTATAAATAAACATCCTAAATATATAGCTTATTTTGTTGCTAATAATGTTCTTCTCAAACACAAATGTTCTTTTAGAAATGAAAACATATTGAAAGGGTTTATAACTCATGTGATAGAAGATCATAAAATTAATGAAGAGAGATTGAGATCCATGAGATTTGGGTTGATGGTTGAAAATGTGGTAACTAATTAGTCTCAATGCTCAAACATGTCACAACCTAATATATTAATAGCATGGTTAGTTAGTAAATTAGTTTTCCATGAAAAACTAAGTTCCTTAATGGTTAAAAAGAGTGATTATTCAAATGTCCTATCACTTATACATGGTGGTGAATAAAATTTTATGTTTGGAGGTGTTGATGTCAAATTAGTCCATTTGAAGTCATCTTCAAGAAAATATTTTGTATAGGGAATAATTAAATATGTACTTAAAGGAGATATGGTATAATTTAAAGGATTGGATGTCAATAATTTAGGTATTCATATAGATAAAGTATTCAATCCTCCTTGTAGTGGATGTTCCCTATTTGAAAGATCTATAATATAATGGCCTGCTTGAAAATTAGCCAATCTAGATTATTATTCCATTGATGTCATATTCAAAAAATTCATAGAAGAGATTGAGGTCAAAATGTGGGATGCATTATAATAATGAAAACCCTAATTTTTATATCTATTTTCTTTTGACATCTCCACTAATTAAAATCACTCCAAAAAAGTGATCAAAATACTAGATAATGCTTAAAAAGGTCAAAAATTGAATGCCAATTCCATACCAAGGACAAGAAAGAATGTTTAATCTAATTAATTTATGGATATTATGTGGTAAAAATTATTCTAGTATGAATATAAAATGAAAAAAAAAAAAAAAAAAAGGTTGGGAATGGAAGATGGGGATATTTACCTTAAATTGACAGGTGAGAATGTGGCTAAAAAGGTGAGGATTCAATGTTGGAAACTTATATGGAGAGTATAATATTTAAAATTGTATTAATATTGTTTAAGTCCAAATAAAACATTAATTAAATTATATGAAATTTAAAAATAAATTTATTTGTATAGTATCATTTGGGCATGGACACCAAATAAAACATGGAAAGAAAAATTGAACAAGATACCAAATAAAGGACAGAAGGCCATTAAATTATATGTTTAACTAATTGAAAAAGGTATCAAATGTTAATTTACTTGATTAAGATATTTAATATCATAATTTATTATATGGTATCATCTTGGCCTGAGAAGTGGTTTTATTACAAATAATGTTGGACCAACAAGACCTTACAATAAATGTACTATTATTTAATATGAAATGAAGATTGATATTTATTTCATAAAATTATTTTTCATTAATAAACTTATTATTATCATTTTTTTATCTCAAATTCATAGATTCTCACAAAATTTAATTTAAATAATTACATAGTTTTCAGGTTTGGCCAAACATGGACTAGGTTCTATTCAATCCGGTTTGAACCTTAAGACAAGGTAGATTATTTAGTTTTGTTTCAAAGGATTTTATAATATTTTAATATTTTATTTAATTTTAAAACATGGTGAGATGAGGGGATGAAATCATATATGAGATTATTTTTATGAGTGGTTCAATAAATGTAATATTTATGTACATAATGTGACTATTTTATTTTTCCCATACATTGGACATACATCGAATGAAAGATGACCAATGCTAACATTGTTTTGATATCTTTTTGTTAACCTAAAATATACAATAAAACATATATACATGCCTACAACATAGAATATGATTTTTTTTCTTGATTTATTTATATAAATTATTTCTTCTCAATGTACATGGTGTATGAACATGTAAAATAATATTAAAACTAGTAAAACAAATAATGTGTACTTTAAAAATATATATAAACTTAAAATAAGATTCATAAAATAACCAATGGAAAGAGATTCCATAGAGGCTTTATGGTATTTTGAGGTAGGATGGTAAATTCATGGACAAACATTTCCCATCTCTCAATATCCTCCTACCATCCTTGTTCATGATACAAATGAGCATATAAATATTAGGTTAAATTTTATGTGATAAATATTTAATATGGATTAGGGAAAAATTTAGGGTTTTCAAAAAATAATGGTTGTGAAAAAATATAATCTGTGGGTGGATATTTCTTTCTTTACTTTGTAGTTAATAGTGCTTTAAAACCCATTTTATTTTATAGTGTTTTTATGTTGACTTAAAATAAATTAAGTTGTACACCTTATGTTTTATCTTGAGTTACATTTATAAATGGGGTGTCACTATGACAACTATGATGTAGTACTAGGACAACTATGGGGCATTATAGGATCAATAATAATCAGGATATAATTGGACCCTCATTTCTCACTAGTTAGAATCTAATAATAGAAATGTTGGAGTCCAATACCACACTACTCATAACCAATAATAGTGATATTGGAATAAAATATCACACTAATTAAAAACAAATAATAACAATAACAAAATCTAATATCACACTAGTTTAAAACCAATAATATTAGTATTGAAATCCAATTTCATGAACTATAAAATCATAAATGGTGATATTATAAGTCTAGATTTAGGGCTATATGTCTAGATTGAATCAAATTATGTTTAATTTATCTATGTATGATAATACTCAGTCCATGATCTCATGTACCATATTTTCAATTTATCTTTTTTTTGCATATGGATACATGTATGGTCTAATGTTAGGTGGGTGACTACCTAGAAGCAAGTGAATGACATGATCATGTTCTCTACTTAGTGGTAGTATTTTTTTCATGGTGCTAAAAATAATGAGGTGGTCATCAATAATCCTCCATAGATCAAGATGTGTGAACACCTTTATTTATTCTACTTATATGGATGACAATCATGTTATAAATATTTTATCCCATTTTTTGAGAATCTTCATCTTTTGGTGTCAACTAATCAATTTTGGAGATTTTTATCTTTATACATATAGTTCAAATGTCTAGGTTCAGAATGAAAGTGCATGAAGAATTATTGAAACTTCATCTCTATTGTACCCAAGGGTGTAATCCATTGTAATCCAAAAATAATGTCTACTACACTAGTTAGAATAAAATACATAGGATATTATAGCATGTAGTTTCCAATAGCAAGATTAATACTAACACTTGAATATTACACCATCTACAATCATGACCTAAAATTATGAATATGGGTAAAAAGATAGTTTTAATAAGTAGTAAAATCATTATTCATGAAGTTATGTTTACTCCCCGAGTTAACCAAAAATTTCACCTTTTATTTCTTGATTGGAATCCTACAACCTAAAGGGTTTAAAGTGTGCTAATAACACAAAGAGAATGAAAACAAATATTAGTGTTGGAATATACAAATTCATCTTATGTCTCTTCCTCTCTCTCATCTAAGGTTGTATTATCTTATTAATCTTCATTGGATTTTTAAATTGACAATGACATATTATCAACACATTTATGTCCTTTGACCACTTGATACCACAAATAAAACATAACCCTTTTGTATTATTCTCTTCAATTTGTTTAGGGGTCAATATTGTAGGCTAAGGAAGTGATTATGTTTGGGAATTACATTCCCAACTAGAAGTGAAATCCCTTAATGTAACCATATTTATTTCCTCCACCTTGTATGCTAATTTTAAGGATTCAAATCTTAAATTTAGATTAAACATGTGTACATCGAGTTATATTTTATCCTTTAACCCACCCAATAACATATTATGCATGTTTTTCATCATTGATATCATCCACACATAAGGAAATATTCTAGAATTGATGAATATAATCCTTGATAGGCCCCATTTACCATAGATTTTCTAATTGATTGAAGTATTATTAGATATTTTGTTGTGATATTGCATGTGAATATCATAATTAAATACTAAATATATAATAATAAAGCCCTTACTTTTCTTTTGAGCACCCAATCACTGATACCAAATGAACTAGTGTCCTTACCATAAAATTTTTGCACTTTCAATTTTACGATCATATTATTTAAATGGGTATTGGAGTTTTGTTTTTTTGGTTGGGATAACTTGAATGAAGTGGTTAAAAACTATTTGGTTGAATTTGATCCACAAGAGTGGTCAATTTACTACTAATTATTATTAACTAAGTCATCACGTCATTGATGTATCTTTTTGCCTTAGTGATGTCCCATTTTATCACATTGATATAATTTTTATTCACCATGATTTGAATATATAACTAATGTTGGTGAACCACCTTAGAAACTAAAGGATTCAATGTTCTAAATTCCATGTCATCCTTATGAGGCATTTTTTTAGAGGTGTAATCACTGAGAGAGGGGGGGTGAATTAGTGAATCAAGATATTTTAGAACTTAGATATAAGTACTTATAAGCTTTAGTAATATAACACAAACAATCAAGAATAAAATAATCCACTCATACCAATGAACATGAAGGATAATCAAGATAACATAAGATCTATGAGGGAAACACTCTTGGGAGAGAAAACCCACTCTCAATATTGTAAACACATGGACTACTTGTCCTATAATATGATTACTAACATGAGACTCTAGTTAATCACCCAATTCACAAGAAGAAACCAACCCCTTATTGATGCGTCTATGTGAATGACCTATGATCTTAGTATATAAGGATCACTTCTCAATTTAGAACTCTGAGAGTTCATTACATGAGTAGCAGGTTTTGGTAATATAGTTACCTATGGTGAAATAGAGGTAGATCAAATTTAACTATTCCACAAATCTATATTGATTAGTGGTTGGGATCCACTATGGTCCTTATGTAAATTTGAATTATCTATTATGATCTTAGTGAGTTATGATCAAGGTTCTACACTAAAGCTAATATAGATGAATATTTATAATGAGACCTAAACTATATTGATTTGATCAAAAAATAAAATAAAGGAAGGCTAGGGATGGAAAGAAGTATGTGATTTCTGATCCTTACCTTAAAAAACATGACAAAGTTTTAATTTCAACTGAACATGCATTTAACTAGTATATAATGTAAATCAAATCACATCATATACCAAGTAGATATCTGAGGAAAACATGAGAGAATACAAGTATGAACTAGCTTTTATTTGAAGGTTTACTATTGGACTCAAATATCATTTTCACATCCTAATGTAGAGTGAAAAAATGAAAAAAAATCTAAGAGCTTTCAACTAATCCAGTTTCAACATAGATTAACAACCTTGTATCAAAGATGCATATTCAAAATTCATGAAAAAAAATTAAAATTCAAGACTTAGAACCAGAAATTAAGAGAGAAACTAGATAATAATTGAAATAAATAAAATTTGATAAACTTTTAAGTATTTCTTTCTTATATTAATTGCTTAAATAATATACAATTTTTGGCTCAAAACCCCATTCCTTTACAAAATGGTAATATTGTCTTCTATAAAAGACTCAGGTAGTATACCAGTTAGTCACAAGATTACACATGTACAAAGATAAGGAAAACTATCCTCCTTTATAGTTCTAAAATATAATCCTCTTTCCAATATGGATTTACCTATAGGAAAATATGCTAACAAACTAGCATATTCCTTTACAAAAGAATATTCCACATTCAAATATTACAATTCTCTACACAAAATGGAATATTAATTAACTAGTGGGCCCCCA
This sequence comes from Torreya grandis, assembly GCA_037957365.1. NCBI lineage: Eukaryota > Viridiplantae > Streptophyta > Pinopsida > Cupressales > Taxaceae > Torreya > Torreya grandis. The sequence goes on from JARHVA010001126.1 coordinate 3,846,573, forward strand.
AGCTAAATGGCTCCTTTTTATTCTTGGATAATCTCCATAGTTCTCTAATGTTTCTCTTTGACAAGCTCTAAATCAACAGATGGCTTTAATAGGTAGACATCTTCATCAGATAAGTCATTAAAATCACTATCATTCCTTGCCATAGCCTCTTTGATGCTCTTAGATTCTACAATTTTTTCCTCAATAGTGAAGATCATTCCCATGATTCAGTTATCATCACTCCCTAATTGGCCTTAGCTTTTGATATTCACCTCATGCATCACCAAAGTGGCTCGATGTTTGTATTCTTCATCATCAATGATGCCAAGGGCATTGGAATTTGTAGGGTTGGCCAACATTTTGCCAAGGAGTTATTTAATATTGGCTACTATCTCCTCATCATCCCTTAAGAGTCTATTTAAGCTCTTAGACCAAGCACTTAAACTTTGGATCTTATCAAAAACTATTCCCAATATTGCATTCAAGTTGGCCAAGATAATGGTTTTGAAGCCAAGAATCTTACCCTTAATTAGTGTGTTGATAAGAAATCTTATTTTATCCATTGTGTCCTACCACTAAGCTACTAATCATTTGGCTATCTTACTATACTATCTCAATGCATCTTACCTTAGGATCATTGACTTCAAAGAGTGAAATAAGTCAAATAAGGATGCCCCAAACATATTTATTATTGCCTCAGGGACTGATAAGATACCCAATATCTCTAGTTTCTCATTTTCTTTCTCTAAGTTATGTATCTTTTGCTTCATGACCTTGATAACTACCTTGATTTGAGCTGAATGAACCTCAACTAGTCCTTATATATCCTCATCATGGATAAGATCCTCACTAGGGTTTTGACCTCCAATGGGGGTTAGACTAACAAAGGGATCAACATTTTTAAATGTGAATTCCTCACCTCCAACCATGGCCTTCTTGGTTGTCACCCTCTCTAATTTTATTATTTTTATATTAAATTTTATATTGGTGAATGAATCTTTGATCCTAGGAGGCTTAGGAGCCTCCACTTGTGTGTTTCTTAAATCTCTTGAAGTGTCCATTTGTGTGCCACTTGATCCTACTATGGCAACTATTATTCTTTCTTTCTCTTCTTTCATTAAACCCAATATCCATGGCTTGACTTCTTTATGAACATCAATTTGAATTGTTTGGGTTAAGGCCCATGAATGGGATAAAGTGGGAATTTTATGAATCTTCCCATAAATGAACCATTTAGGGATAATGGATTCATGAATGGGGCATTCATCACTAAACAAGTTGACCTTACTCATGGGGTGGGTGAAGGTCAACTTGGGATTCTTTCTCCCAATTGGGACCGACACTAATTCATATTTCCTTTTATATGGGGGTGCAATTGGAACTAGGTCCAAAGAAAATTCCTTCCCCTTGTCTTATTTATCTTCCTTAGCTTGGGCATGGGGTTCCTTAGTTTATTCTTCTTATTCGTTTGACCCATAAGCTTTAGCAAGCACCTTAAGTGCATCCTCTACTATTTCATTAGGTTCCAATACAATCATATCTAGGTACTCTATTAGAAACTTTGGTTTTTTAGATGGTGTTGAAGATGAGGCTTCCCAAGTCTTTATTCCAACTTCTCTTTACTAGGTACTTATGTTATTTGTGCCTAGGGTTGTTGTAGTGGTTGATCTATAGAAGGCCTAGAAGAGGGTCTAGGTAATAAATGATACTATAATGGGCCCATTTTCCATATCTCACCTAGTGGTTTTCCATCTTCCCTAGCCAAGTTAGGCTCAAGTTTGATGTTATACCTTTTCAATCTAGCTAATACCTCTAGGAAACTAGAGGCCCTGATGTATAATGGGTCATAAACACTGAGATGGCATTCATATGTCTTGTTTATGGTTTTAGAATTTATATGTTTGGTGATCACCCCATTAGGGTCCCATTACATTAAATCATATTTTTATTTGTTAAAGGAGTCCCTGTGTTTGGTAATAATATTTACATGTTCCTAATTTTACAACACAACTCTATTGATTATCAAAGGAAAGGGATGGGAGAGGCTTTTCATTTTCTCTATGAAAAATCCATCTATACTATGAAGAATTTGGTATCTATTTTCTTGCTCTTCTAGCTTAGTAGACACATAGATGGGTAACACGAAAGGCTATGTCAAATTCTTTTCAATACTTATTAATGTGAAATGTAAGTAGAGCCATATATCCCTTATCAATTCCACATAAGCTTCATTAGCTAGGACATGGGGTTCCTTGGTTTGTTCCTCTTCTTATTTTGACCCATAAGCTTTACCAAGAACCTTAAGTGCAACCTTTACTATTTCATTAGGTTCCAATGCAATCATATCTAGGTATTCCACTAGAAACTATAGTCTTTTAGATAGGGTTGAAGATGAGGCTTTACAATTCTCTTTTCCAACTTATCTTTAATAGGTCCTTATGTTATTT